>VXBQ01003765.1:442801-517481 GCA_013400175.1 Phainopepla nitens | reverse complement strand
TTTTTTTTTTTTTTCAGCTGAAAAACACACTTCTTTTGCTTTTGTTCCAGACGGAAGTTGTCAGCTTGAGATCATAGTGCCTAGAAGAAAATATTTACTGTTTTATGGTGAAAGTTTCATTCACCTCATTAGCTGAATGTTTCCATGCAAGAAGTGGGCCATCTGCCTCATTGTCTCTCTGGTCAATCTAGTAATAATCCTTAAAAATGATAAAAAAGTGCATCAGATAGAAATTTGCATGCTTGGTGTCTGATAGCTTTCCACAAAGTCAACATCAAACTGCTGTCACCTTCTTGTTGAGAGCAGTATGTCCAGACATGCTAAAACTTTGAACTGTGAGTATGTAACACTGGTCTCAGCCTCTGTAATACCTACAGTAATGTGTCAACTAAATTAGTTCTAACTAGTTAGTTTGATAAAGCATGAGACACAAAGATTGCTGCCTGTGAGTAGTATCATTTACCTAAAAATGTAAGTTTAGACATAACATCTGAACATATCAGTCTAAAAAATACTGTCTACCAAGACAATTTTTTAGAAAAAATAATGGAATTCTACATAATTTGCTTTCTCACCTTTTAAAAAATGTGACTCCTATCTAAAAACCTTTCTTGGCTCTTATTAGTCCCTCTAGAAAGATCCTGATTTTCAGGATGAATTAGATTGGGACTCATTTACATATTCATTTACAAGGGAGGTAATGCTAACTTCAACTACCGTTGAACTCATGCACAATAAAATGGAGAGTATGCATCAGGCTAAACTGTTTCGAAAATGTAATTACAGCCCATTATTTTGCAAAAACCTCTCCAAGATGTGTGCTTCTACCAGCCACTTTCCAGCAGTTCCTTGCCCTTTAATATAGGGGTTTGGGCAGCATTCTTCAAATACATAAGGCTGATGCTAGGCTCCCAAGTATATGGCATCTTTTCAAAAATACCTTGCATCCATCAAATCCACTGAGGTCATCCATATAGTGACCTTACCCCATTTCAGTGCCTTTCTGAACAGCACTCTAGTCACTATGTGTAGTCCACTTTAGGTTTCTGTTGATGAGAAAAGAGCACAATATTCTTCAGTGAAATCACTGCATTTTTTCCTTCTCATTACATGAAACACGTCACATAAAATGCCTTAATTTGATTTATAATAATGAATATGCTTGATGTGCTGTTCTTCTCCGAGGTAATTTTTAACTTTTGTTAACTCCTGCACAAATTCCTTAAATGCCTGGTCATAGAAGAGCATGTCCTACAATATTACTTAAATATGATGGAAACAACTAGCACATATTAATCTAATGCCATGTCTCTTAACCCAGTTGATCAAGCCCCATTTCTGACATGGTGGGCTGTCAATAAAATAAGCAGGTATGAGTGTGAGAGATTTAGCAAAATGAAGTGCTTTGTCTCCTAAGCCTTCATATATTTGCCAATATAACCAGACTGAATAAGAAAGCTTTTCCTGCATTTAATTGATATCAAACTATATACAGAATATATAATAATAATAATAATATATTTATATGGAATATATAGAATAATGTACCTATATACAGAAAAAGGGCTCTGAAAGTGAACTCTTACCTTACTGGTTTTAGCATCTGTCTAGGTAAGGAGACAGACTTTGGTGAACTGCATGGTCTAAATGAAATGATAAACTGAATGATAAAAACACACAGTTAAGATTAGCAGGCGTGCAGTAACTTGAAACTATTTTAACAAATTCTTAGAATTTGACATCCTTTTAAAACAGCTTTTTTACTACCAAAAAATACTCAAAGCTTCACAACTCTGAAATATTTTAGGGTAGACCATTTACAGAATAAATCTAATCAACAGTTACTTAAAACAAAAGAAAAGATCCATGGCTTTTTTATTCTGCACAACTGTGATGACTGAAAGTTAAGTCTGCTAAGTAATTTTTCATTTGTTATATAAATGCCACATTTTTTAAAATTTAAAAATAAAGAAAATTTATTGTATTGAATAAAAAAATGAAAACTAATATTATTTATTTTTATTAGCAGGTTCTTATATCCTTCCCTAGCAATTGTTTCACTGGTGGCACACACAGCACCAGAAGGGGATTCGAAGATTCCAGTTACAGGAAATTTTTGCTGGAGATTCACTGTATATTCAGACACAAAACTTGAAGAAATAAATAGTCTCCATAGCCAGGAAATAGCTGGTCAAAACAATCAGTACTTTTTATTTCTATTCCTAGCTCCAGAATTTGTTCTGTGTTTGTCCATGGACCTCTTCTCATCTTTATACTTTTTCATACCCGCTGAAAGCAGTGTTATCCACATACAGCTGTCTCACTTTCCATGATCTAATTACCATTGCTGTGCTTTAATACTAATGTTCAAAAAATGAAACCTCACACTGAAATTAAAGGGAAAACCTTACATGTGCACATATGAAAATCTCCATTTTATCCTAGGATTCCAAAGAAATGAGGCTTAGAACATTACATTGTGTGGTGGCCTAGGGTAACCACACTCAAACAGGATTTTTGAAAATCAGTACCTGGACAAAGGCAACTGAAGTAGGAGTGCTTCAGCTGGCAGAAAGAGCAAAGCACCCAGTCACCACTTCTTGGCAGGCAGCCTGCCTGCCTGCCGGCTCCTGAACTCTGGTCTGGCAGCCATCACAGTTCCAGCAGATGATCAGCTGACACTTATGTGCTTTGGAAAAAAGGTAGAGCATGTGATAATTGTTGCTTAGATAGAGATGGGGAGAAGGCACTGTGTGGGAATTTAGGGAACACCAGGCGGAACCAGAGGCGTTCAACAGGGAGAGGTAAGTTCATATAGGCTATAGCAGGTGAACACAGGTTATAATGGAGTGGCACAGGAAAAAAAATCACAAGGAAACAGAATTTTAGTTTTTCCATTCATGGAACAGGTAATTTTAAATATGGTATGCCTAACAAGCTCATTAGCCAGCAGAAACAATGACAGGACTCTGCTTTTAATCACCGAGTTGTAAAAAAGTCAATCTAATGTGGCCAAAGCTAAACAACACACACTTCTCATCAGATGTGCCTTCATGGCAGCAGTTTTCCTTTATCTGCTAATCCTATTTTGCTATCATCTTTAAACTGAAAAACCTTTTTTTAGTTCTCGTTTCACTTTTTAATATACACAAATTCAAATCAATAACCATCTTCCAGGACCTTGTTCTTATCTTAAAGGAGGTAGGCAATCATTATATAAAGAGGCAATTACTAAAGCAAAGAAATACATTTGCACATTGGAATGCAGATAATTCAGTGCCAAAGAATGCCACTGAGATAAGCAAATTAGCAAAAGAGTAATAATAATAAAAAGCCCTAGAGGTGTACATGAACAATAAAACAGGCAGTTAAATTATTTCACTGCAGTTCTTTTGTTATGCAGCATGACAAACCAGCAAGAAATGAATAATGCTATTGGTTTGCTGTTATTATCTACCTATAGATGAGAAGATATCACAGAATAACAGAAAGGGTCAGACTGGAAGGGACCACAATGGATAATCTGGTTCAAACTCTCTGCTAAAGCAGGGTCATCTTAAAGCACACGGCACAGGATTGTGTCCTGATGGTTCTTCAATATCTCCAGCAGGGGAGACTCTACAACCTCTCTGGACAGCCTGTTCCAGTGCGTGGCCACCTGCACAGTGAAGCTTCCTCATATTCAAATGGAACTTCCTGCAAATCTGTTTTTGCCCATTACCTCTTGTCCCATTGCCTGAACCATCAAGAGCCTGGTTCCATTCTCTTGGCACACTCCCTTCAGATACTGACAGACATTGACGAGGTCCCCTCTCAGTTGTCTCTTCTTGAGGCTGAACAGGCCCAGCTCCCTTAGCAGGAGAAATGCTCCCGTCCCTTAATCACCTCTGCAGCCCTCCACTGGAGCTGCTCCAGGAGCTCCATGTCTCTCTTGTGCTGAGGAGCCCAGAACTGCACACAGCACTTCAGATGTGCCTCACCAGGGCTGAGAACAGGGGGAGGATGAGCTCCCTCCACCTGCTGGGAATGCTCTGCTTAAGGCACCCCAGGATAGTACTGGCCACATGGGAACAGTGCTGGCTCATGGACATGGCCTGTTGTCCACCAGGACATCCAGGTCCTTCTTCATAGAGCTGTTCTTCCCATCAGGTCACCCCCAGCTGTACAGGTATCTGGGGCTATGTCTCCCCAGATGCAGGACTCTGCATTTACCACTGTTGAATTTCAGATGGTTAAATATATATACATATAATTTTATGCATTATTAAATTATAACATAAACCATTACATATTACATACATACTTTAAAAAAAAGTAAGTGTAAAAGCTTTTAAACCATAGTAATATGATCACACATACACATAATAAACTGAATCACGTAAATGTATTTTTCTAAATTCTGTGTCTTAACTTAGGATATATTTGTTGCCTGAATTTACAGTAGGCAGAGAAACTCTATACTGAAGGATGTACTTTTTCCATATCTTGATAGGTCTGTGAAAAGGTGATAGTTAAAAAAATTATATTTAGTAATACATTACCATTATGCACATTGACAGAACTGGGTCCCATAATACCTTCCAGCAGCAAGACCAGGATGTGCGGGGCTCTGTTATGACTTGGCAGGACCTATGGCTCAGGGGGAGCCAGCACTCTACACACCAAATCCAGGGTGCTGGGACCTGCTGAAGCTCGCATGCACACACCCCACACCTACCCCTCAAACAGCTGGAGAAAATGGCAGCTCAGGACAGGCCACCACAGCTCAAATTCAGACACTTTATTCTGAGAACTCCTCATCTGACAGGCTGTCAGGGGAATGAACAGATCCAGCAGAGACAGCTGCTCCACTTACCCACCATCAGGCTGACAAGGGGTCCCTACAAAGGTTGATTTTTAAAAAGTACAATTCTGGCAACCATGCTTAGTCCTTTAATGCTCCTTTGTGGGAGAGGAAAACTCAGCCTCAGTCTATCTTGTCTCCTTTTACTGCTACAGGAGACATAACATTGCTACAATCATCTCTGAGGTTCAAAGCCATAAAACAGCTAACTCAAGACTACAATACATAAATAAATGATAGCTAAATGGAGGCTCAATGTTGCCTGAAATCTAAGTAATCAGTTTGTTAAAAATAGCATCAAAAGGGGAGTGGTGACACAGAGTGTTTGTTGTAAAGGAATTTGAGAAAAAGGCAACAGCAGACACAGAAGGTCTGAAACACTGAAGGCATTATTGGAAAGCTCTGTTGAATTAAAGTTTGTTTGATTTGGCAAAGCTTTGTCACTAAGCCATTTATTATTAGCTCTGACTTGTCCATCACCTCATAAAAGTCAAATGAAATTAAAATGAAGACATGTATTTGAAAGTATTTTTTAATAAATAATAAATATATGGTCAAACTAAAGGTTAAAATAGACATGGTTTGAAAATAAGAAAGTTAAAATCAAGAAGAGAGGAGAGCAGGCTGGGGCAGAGGGAGATGGGTGCCACACCATACTGCCCCTGTGGACATGTGCCCTTCCCACAGCTCCTCCCAGACACCACTTTCTGCTCCATGAAATGTTCTGGGGTGATGCACCAATGACTGGAGCCTGCCATTACTGTCATTCAACAAAATATGAGTTAGGAGAATCTACAAGGCAGTTGTTAGGCAGGAAGGCGCAGGATGGCCAGGGACAAGAACCAGCCATGCTCCTGCCCCAGGGGATGAAGGCAGCAATGCCCTGGGTGCCAGGCCTGGGCACTGGAATGATGCTTTATCCATCAGGCTCTGCTGTTGGGAGTGTGGCTTGGGAAGCTGTGCATCATGGGGATAATCAAAACCCTCTCTCAGCTGGCTTCAGCCTCAGGCTTCAGCCTCAGGGCAGGGCTATCCCTCATTAGCCACTAGATTCCTTCACAAAAATCAAACAAAAAACCACCCCAGCCCCATGGTCCTCTCACCCCCCAAAAAGCCTGGAGGACAAAAGAAAAAAAAAAAAAAACCAACAAAAAAACCCCAAACCAGAACCATATGCCCAAAACAGGCTCACAGGTAACTTTTTAGATGCATCATGCACATGGCTAAACAAAAAACCCACAAAAATCAAAATGAGGAGTGTAACAGTGTACAATTATCAGGCAGGGGGATCTCTACAGAATCCCATTTAATCACACAGTGCTGCTTTTCTGGCCTTGTATTTTATTTTGATTTGCTGCACTTTTCCTCTTACCTACTTGGAGTTTTGAAAGACTGTTCTTTAGCATAAAAGAGAACAGAAGAGAAAACATAATTTACAAAATAAAATGGATTGATGAAGTAGAAGGCAGAAAAAAGTGGGTAAGGCATTTAATGCCTAAAATGCCTTTTCATTCATGCCTTTCAACCTAAAATGGCATTTCATTTAGAAAGAAATATTTCTGAAGAAGCAGTGCTATTTATTTATGTCAAAATTAGTCAAGAAGGTAAGGTCTGGGCCAGCATAGAACATGGATTTGGATGCATACAACGCTCTCAGAGGATCACAAAACCAAATCTTAGCTCCAGATTATTTCAGTATTCCAGTAAGGGAAGTATTAAGGAAAAGGAAAACAGCCTGGGAAAGAATGAGAAAACATTCCAGAGAAAGTAAGAGAACAAGCTAGGTGGAAATTAGGCTGAGGCAAGAACATTGCTCAGAACAGGCGCAAAAAAAATTAGCTGATGGTGAGAACAATACACAAATTAACCACATTTGCACCACTTCACAACTTTGCAACCCCTATCTTACCTATCAGCATCTCATCCATGGTAGAGTGTTTTCTGTGGTCAAGTAGGATGGAAGAGACCATATCCCTCCCATTCTCATTGGATCACTGCTGGGATCCAATACAACATTATCCCTACCTAGGGAATTTCAGTTAAAAGAAAATGACCTAAAAATACTGGAACAGAGCAATGCTTTAGGGAGCCAAATAGTCTCTCTGACAGTAAATAAAACCAGGTATCTAGGAGAGAATGCAAAATACTGCAAACACACACTACCATCTACTACTGTTCAGGCTTCCAAATATTTTTGACTCAAAAGACTTTCTGAGCCGAACAGGGTATTCTACACATTAAGTGACTTGCCAGCACTTTCTCTCCTGTAATTGCTCCAGCTTTCATGTCAGCTCTCAGCATTTACAAAATCCTTTGGAAGGAGACTTCACTAGTCTTTTATTGTTTCATCAAGATTCATCTTTTTTTCTTTGTTACAGATCCCATCTGATCACTATTTTGTCTTTCCTGTATCACTCAGAGACCTTTGGTCCAAGCATGATAACCAATATCCATCAGTCATATCATTCCATGCAAAGAACCTACCTACATCTATTTTGTTGCTGTCCAAAACCCATTTATTCTATTACTCTAACTAACTCTCATCTCTACACTCCTGGGTAACTCAAGATCGTTTATTACCCCATTGCTTACCTTTTTTTTTTTTTTACATAATTTGCAAATATGTTCAAGAGCAAAGCCAAACAGATCTCTGCATAATTTAAGTAGCATCCTTCCTTCATGGCAAAAGCTGTTTACTCCAATCAATTTGTATGTTCTGACCATACCATGCCCACCTTCTCCATGCGAGATCCTCCTTCTTAGCCTCTTGTCCAGGTTTGAGACTATTGCAAGGAATTACAGAACTTGCTGACCTGCCAATAAACTTTGTGGTTGCTAAGACAAGACTCCTTAATGAAAGCTGTACTGACCTTTTAGAAGCATAACAGGTTTACATGGTTACTTGTTCTAATTCACTATTTCACATATCCTACAGTGATTCATTTCACTGCTCAAGCCAAGCTACTAAGGAAATAATGAAAACCCTCAAAAACACATGTCAATCAGCTGAAGAGGAGCATCTAAAGATTACAATACTTTATCTGTAATCTCTGTGGAGCACATTAGTCCTACTTACTTGGGGAAATACCATGCTTATAAAGTCTGCTGTCTGTCTTTTGTCAAACAGTTTGAGACTGCAAGGGAGAAGTTGGCCTTTAACTTCAGTTTCAGCTCTAGGGCTATCGATTTCTTCGGCCTGCGGACTATCCTTCCATTGCTGCACATTGCCCACTAGAATTCCTGCAGATAAGGAACCTCTGGTATGAAGTCCTTGACATTTTGTTGCAAAGCTTGACTGTTTTGGAGGGGGCTGGGGAGGGGACTGAAAGGTTTGCCCTCCACCAGAGGGACCAAGCACAGGCTTCAAGATTTTTGCTGTTTATTTCTCAGCAGGGAATTGTTTTTCAGCTTTATTTCCTACAGAAACAAAGTGTAGGTAATAGTGATACCTTGTGTCAGTGTTCATGAATGTACAAGCGCAACTTCATAATTAGGTATAGCCTTTAAAAATTTCCAACACATCAGAAAACACATTCTATCCATATTGACAGCTCACCTAGTAAGGAAACTGAACACTGCTCCTTTCCAGAGAAAAGAGGCACCTGCTTCAATTAATGGGTTACCTATTTCAAGTTTACAGCTACAGACTACTTTTTCTGAAACCCTTTGAAAGTGATAAAGCTTTAGGAAGCAGTAAAAAAAAAAAGGAATGGGAAAATTGGATTCCAGCAATTTCCTCCTTATTTTGTGTTCGGTTATTTTAAGCTAACATTTTAACATTTCATGAGAAGGTAAAATTCTGTGTTGCAAATTAAGATGCTTTTAAAAGTGAAAGCAGTAGCCAGAGATGACATCACATGACAAGGAGTATTTTACATTAAAATATTCACCACAGTAAACTAACTTTTAACCTCTACTTTCATTTTCAGTGTTAAAGCAGCTAAAGAGTGAAGTGACTTTAATACAGAGTTTGAGAACACAAAGGTTCTGAAGTTTAAATTATTTGGTGTGATTTTTTTAAAGATCACATAAATATCGTAAAAAGTATTACAAATTTAAGCAAGGCTCCTTGGAGACTGTCAACTATCCTTCACACATAGAATGGCTTCAAGAAAGAGTTAAACATTCAGGCAATTTCATTTTTCTTTTTCAAAACTTTATTAGGTAGACATTACTAGATGACATTGTAAAACCCCTTGTGTGCAAGTGAACGAACTCTACAATGTATGTCTCCCCGCAATGAATCAAATCCACTGCCCCCCGCCCCCATTTCTGAATACTGATTCTAAGATGGGTGGAGTGCATTCAGATGTTACTTTACATTATTTAATTTCATCATGGGGAAGCACTTTTTCAGTCTGTTGCTAACAGGGGCTTGGGATGTCAGTGTAAGTGAAAGGAATGCCTTGAAAGGAAACAAAGTACCGTAAGTTTTGTCTTACGAAATTCAGTCTCATACGAACACCAGATTCATGGCAGAGTCTTTTAAAAATTAAACTGCCTACCGTGATTGTATTTAGCAAAGTGAAGCAATACAGAGACATATCTACTACTGAATACTAGTGAGGTAACATTTTGAAAATAAAACTGTTAAAAAATTCACTTACTTTCGAAAGGTCCTGTCCAGCAGGACAAACATTGGCAGAACACCTTCCCTTGTATCCATGCAATGTACATGTGCATATACAACCTGTGTCTACTATAGCTTTTTAAAGAACAAGATTTTAGTTATACATTCATCAGAACAAGTTTAAAGATCAGACATTACTATGGTAGATTCAACAGAAGACTTCAATGAACCATCTTCTACACCTCCTAAATGAAAAGGCACTCTGAAGAGGGTAGCAAGAAATAATCCTCACAAAACATTGACATGAACTAAAGCAGCCACATAGGTAGCACACTCAACAGCGATTATTGGTATACATTTAAAATACTAACTTGAAGATGAATTATTTGTAAATATTGCCCAAAACTACTCAATATTTTCATCAAGTTATTACAGCATGAAGACCATTGTTGCAATACTATGCAACAGAAAACACAGTATCAGCTAAATGCAAGAAAAAGATAATGGGGAAATCTTATCAGCATTTTGGTTTCTGTGTCTGCTGGTTCTAGGAGAGAAAAAAAATCATTTAAGGAAATAACTAGTAAAAATAAACAGTAACTCATAAGATTGAAGGAGTATTTTGATACACGGCATCTTCTATTTAATGGATTATAGAAGGATCACGTTTTTAATGCCTAAAATTTTGCGATAATGCTGAAATAGAAGTCATTAGGATATGTGTTAATTCACTTATAATTTTATTGCAGTATGGCTCTAAATCAAATTCTCTATCACCAAAACCTTCAAATATGCAAACTGAATCCTGACTAAACAGTCACATCAGTGTTCACAGTGACACTGTGGCAGCTATATTACCAATCAGCAACTCTAGGGTGGAAAAAAAAGCCCCTCCTGCAGTTCTGAAAAGTTCAAGAATTTCAGGTAAATAAAAGGTTCAAAGGGATACTTAATTTCTCCTTCTTTCCTTTACAAATTCTCAGAGGAGGAAATTGAACATATTAAAACCATCTTATGATCACGAATCCATAAAAATTTTTCTTCTTAATCCCCATTAACTTAATTTCCTTCTGATAATAACCTTTTATATTTCTTTTTTTTTTTTTGACAGATAATTGCTACCATAAGGTCATGAAATTCAAGGTAATTTTAGAAAAGTAGCTTATTCCTGACTTCAATAATAGATGGACAAAAGTGGCATCAATGTTAGTAAGAACAAACAGGTCCTTTAGAAAGTCTAGAACATAAATGGTAAAATTCCACTGTCTTCTGGAAAAGGAAGTAAGAAGAAATAAACCCCACAACACTCATTTTGAAGCTATCAGAAGATGGCAAAATGAGTAAGACTTTCCCAGATCACACCTCCCACCCTGCAGTGAAGGGCTGGGCAGAGATCCCAGAGCTGCACCGCCATCTCGACTGATAGTTTTGTCCACCCAGACAGCCACCCCAGAGGAGTTACCAACTTGTATTAACAGGGTATGTTAGTTCCAGCTGGATAGCACTGAAAAGCTCCCAACCTGTTTTAAGTCCCTGCCTAGTTACAGTGCACCTCCATGTGCCATACTCCTTGGTGCTGCACCAACAATGAGAGTGAACAAGGCACGAGTGAGCCCTCGTGCTGGCAGGTACAGACACAACAGGCTGTGCTCTAACTCAACTTTGGCTGAATTCTCTTCTCCAAAAGGTGCATTTCTTTCAGTGGTTGAAAACCCATGGTTTCTTGTGTTAGAGGAGCCAAACTTAGTCTATCAACAACTTAAGATGCATTTCTGCAGAAGTCTGAAGGAAGATGGGAGAAGTCGGGGGAGGAATAGGGACAAAGCAAAAGTTAAATAAAAAACCCACAGAAATGAGATCATCAGAATTAAAATAAGCATGCCAGATTACTTTTATGATAGGCTAACTTCTTTCCTAATATAACATTTGTCAACTTTCTGAGCAAACCAATACTCATTACTTTGGCTTAATGTAACTGTAGGAGTCCACAGAACAGGAATTCCCATATTGCTCTGATGAGGGGTATGAACACCTTTTGTTTGTTTCACACAATAAGGCACTTACACATTTAAAATTTCTCATTATACAAAACCCTAAATACTGGAATTCAAGTGTTGATTTCACAGGCATTGCCTTCCTCCAGTTTTTATAAGTTCTTAGTCATCCCATAAATATAATACAAAAAGTTCCAATCAGTGATGCATCTAGCTTGTATGTTGCTCAAATGCAGAACTAGAAATTGCTTTCCTAATGAATCCACAGTGTTTGGCCAGCAACCTAGTTGTGCCAGAAGCCTGTACACTAAAAAGGATGTGATCTATTATCACACTGCCCTCACCCCTTGCCATTCAAATTAAACCTATTTTGAAGGGAACTCTTCACCCTAAAATACACAAAACAAGAGATGGGGGCAAAGGAAGACTTCTCATTGAATTGTCATGGAATTAAATTAGCTTGGACATGCTTCTCAGAGATAATTTTTCCTTTTTTTCAGCACTACTCTCATCTCTACCATAGTGACAAGAAATAACAAATACCTGAAAATGTTATTTTGTACTCAGATGGTTAGTTATGTAACAAAGATGACTGCGCTGTTTAAGAACATTTTAAAAAATGCAAAATTAGAAGCCCTGAAGAAAAGTAGATTTCAGTATCTTGCTTTTAAGTAATGTAAATACAATAAAATTAATCTTTTGCTTATAACTCAGCAAAGCATTAACAAAGCAACTTCTTATGAGATCACATTTTACAGGTCCAATTTGATCTTCAACCATTTTCAGAAGTCAGTTTCAAATTATGAAATTTAGAAGGAGAAGGAGAGCATACAAACAAAGTGGATAAGAATGGAAACATCGTAAACACTTCATTAGGAGATGGTAAACAGTGAAATGTAAATCCATCCCTGTCCTTGCAATTTCCAGACACAAAGCAGCAGTATGCAAATTGATATGAAAAACTCTTAAGAGTGCATTTTTTGTGCAAAAATATGGTCCATGACTAAAGACTGAATCCATCTGCTCTCATCCAGAGCTTGTGTAAGGCATGAAGATGTTTTCTAACTGCATCACAGTTTTACAGGACAGGTCTGAAACACCTGAACAGCTTCTCTGGATTCTGTAAATGTCTGTCCTTCTAAAAATCAGGTAAATGTGGCATTGTCTTAGTAACATCATGCTCTATGACAGTAAGTTAAAAATTTCAAAAATACTGTTTTCAGTCTGACAAATTTTCAACAAGGTGAACAGTGAACAGGGTTGGCATGCAACTGTGTTTAAGATTTGTGCAAAATTCATGTTTATGCTAAACAAATATTTTTTCACAATAAGCTTCTCTTCTGACTTTGATCCATCCAAAACACTTAAAAATAATTTTTAATGTTTTGATAAGCCAAATAAGCACCAAAAAAGTTCTTTTGCGCAATATGCCTATTTTAATAAATGCATCACTGTTGTAACTATTGTGTTATACAGACAGATTTATACATAAACAGCTGGAAATATGTTTCAAAATATATGTATTTTTTTGCTATGGAGTATTTAAAACTTATTACACATTTTTAACTTTGAAATCAGAGCATGCACTCTAAGATCAGTTTTCATTTCCCCACCTTATGGCATTTCACGATTAGGCCAAGAGAAGAGAATCATCAGTGATTAACTGCCTAATATGTGCAGTCTGTTCCTTACTGCAGAGCAAACATATGGTTCCTAAGCTCTTATGCACAGAAAGGCAAGGAAGAATTGGTGAGGAAGCTCCAGTCTGCAAGCAACCGCATTTGTTAGTTTTATTACGGAAATGTTTTGGGGTGTAAAGTACTGCTTAAGCTGTAACACCAGTGAAAACATTGTTTGTCTTTCAACTGAATCAAGGCTCAGCTGATTTTTCATGTAAGAGTAGCAAGATAAACGACCAAACAGATCAGCAACATAACTTTTTAGATGTTGTGTGTCCTCAAGTTTATGTATTAAGTCCTAAAAATACTGAACAGCCACTATTTGTTACATTGAAGAAAGCAGAATTTGAAGAAATATTATTTAACACTGTCTTTGGGCGCTGTTTCTATTTTTATTAGTGATTCAAAGCATTAAGGTTTCTTTACTATATTGAAAGCTAGTATCCCCTTTCCTGACAATCTAATGTGAATGCTGTTTGGAAATTCTTCCCAATTCCTTCCCTCTCCTGCACTTACTAAACACATTTGGCACCATTCTGCAAATGAGAGGAGTGGCTCCATAGAAGTTTGCACTTCTTAAGAAGTGAAGCAGGTTTGCCATGGCTATTGACGCACTTTCAGATGTTTTTATAGAAGTATTTGTGGCCAAATTCCACACTGGCAGAAAAATAGTCTTCTGGTTTAATGGGGCAGTGACTGATGTCAGGAATGAAGCTGACTCACTGCAACTATAAAGCTTAAAAATTAAAAGAAAGTAAGAAATTATCTAATAGTTTCCTCATGTAGGATTCTTTCCATCAGCAGAGATCTAATATAGATTATAACAGTAACAGCAATCTGTGGTTCTTACCCACAACTTGAACCTGTACAACTAGGATACCAAAAAATATGATGTAAGGTTTGCTCAAGAAACAAAATAACACAACTAAATTAAAAAAAAAAGTCTAACAAACCAACAAAGAATCTGCATGGCAAACTATATGGCCATTGAATATTAAACAGTTCCTCAAATCTAACTGGCGTAAGAAATCATTCCAACACTGGTGAATTTGTATCTTCTGGGAGAATTACTGTCCCACCTACACACCATTTAACATGACACTAACTGTGACAGTCTTTGGAAGAGCAAAAAGCCTCTTGGCTAAAAAGAAAACCTGATGGTGATCCAAAATGCTTTCTAGTTGGAATTGGCAGTAGTCCCTGTAAATTAGTATTTTTAATAAAGTAAAACTTTCATAATGAATAAATAGATGTAAATTACAAAACCCCCTAACACACCAGGAAGAGTTACGACGTCAGGATTAGGAGCATCAAAACCAAACACAAAATCTTCCCTTACACATTTGCACTGCCTCAAATGAAGATAACATATCACTCAAACACTGAGTTGCACTGTACTTTAGTGACGCTGAACAGGTAGGAATATGCTGTTTGTTACAGAGGTGGTGAGAACTGAAGAGTCACTGACTCTTTTGTACAGAACGAAGCCTGATGGATCAGCTCAGCACAAAGCTGCTTGGAATTGCTTTTCTGCCTCTTGCTTGTATTCCTACTCAGCCTATTACTCTCACTGGCTAATAGACTGACATAAGGAGAAGCATAATTATTTTCCAGTCACAAGCTGTCCAGCCAGCCCTCCCAGCAGGAGCAGGATGGGGCACACACAGCCACAGCACCATGGCCAGGGGCTCTGACTGAGCGTACAGGCAAATCCAGCCCCAGACAAGCTTGAAACAAAATGCAAGTGTAGAACAGATTTAAGCATTTCCTAGTCTGGACACAGGTACTGATGAGCAACAACCTTGCACGAAGATAAATAATCTTAAATATTAACTGTTGTGTAAGCAAACGCAACGACCAGTGATGATCAGTATACAGTAGTGTGAAATCTGCCTTAGCAGGTTAATATAGCTGCCTGATGAAGTTTTCTGCTAATAAAGATGGAGCAGAACAGTCTGACAGAGTAGTTATAAGAACCACAATACACTTATATAATCTTCTTATAAAGTTCATTCAGTTTCTTTCAAATGAATAAATTAATGCTTTTAAAACAAATGACGCAGCTTTGATGTATATAAGGTTTGCTGTGATGAGTTGCTTAAAAGCTAATGTTTAGCCAAATGAAGCTTTGCACTGAGCTACTTCTCATGCTTTAGTAGGTTATGTTATGTAATATTGATAAAAATTGTATGTACTTTTCAAGTGGGAATATTTTTATACAGATGGAAACAGACTTCCATATCCCTATTCTGCCTGGTTCTTGAACATCTATCCTGTTCCACAGAAAAGCAAAAATTACTGTAATTCCTTTTTTCCTCTACAGAAAAAGCACAATCAGGCTCACTCATCTTTACAAGGTCAAAGATGTCTCTTTCTGCTCTGTAAAGAAAACGAAGAATCATTTCCCTTTGATTTAATCTGTTCTGATAAAATCAAAATGGCCTAGATGAAATGATAATGTAGAAGCTGAGTTGTATGTTCCTTTTCTCCATCCACAAAGACATACTTTCTAAATAGAAGTAAGTGGAGGTCTATTATCTTCCCTTTTATGTTCTTTATTCTAGTATCTTAGTTTCAGATCTTAGTGAACTCTAGTTAAAAACTGAAAATGGGAAACTTGGCAGAGTGAAAACAGCTACAAAGACTGTAAGAATCTCACACATTTTTACAGAACCAGGAAAAGAAAGGAAATTAATCCACTGTGTAGTTAATGACAGATAATCTCAAGTACTAAAATATTCTCAAGTGGAGTACTTTGACACCAAGTTATAGACTGCATTGCAAACCCAAATCTATCTATATATATCTCGCTCTCTGAGGTCTGAAGGTTTTTCTAAATAATACAAAAATATCTTCATTATTTGACATTTAAAGAGAGGAATAAAAATCCCTGAGTAAGCCAAAGACAACTGATATGTATAGCCTCAGAAAACACACTCAAAACCAAGACCAATTTTAAGGCAGCTTCCAACTTCAGACAGAACACAAACAGAAAACTGATGTGTCTCAGAAGAAAGTAAGTCTAAGTAACAGGTGAATTTGCATTGATTGACAATAGGCTTTGAATTTTATTTCTAAATGTCATTGCTTCCCTCCTTAATTTGCTAATCTTTGAAAAGTACTATTTCTACTGTTAGGATAATAGGGTCAACATGCCCTTAAATTCAAATGGAAATTATTAAATAGTTATTGACTACTATGGTGTGCTTGAAGCAAAAAAACACAAGAAAACAAAACCAGAAACAGACAGAAAACAAGCATACTAGCCAGCTATGGTAAGATGATATTTGTGTTTCCAGGTAAACAAAAGTCATCAGCTTCTTCCACTGAGGCTTCGAAGTCAAAGTATCTTATAACAGCATTATGTTGGTGGGGAAGAACACTATTTGCTTAAAAATTACAACTGGATTCAGATTTAACAATTTTCAAAGCAAGTGGTACAAAGTACATCCTCTTAGATATGTTATTTGCAAGCCTAAATTTTGAAGTCAGTAGACTCTTAAAGACATTTTCCATCTTCCTGCTTCCCCTTTCCCCATATATACACTAACATAAAAATAAATGTACGTGTATCTTCAAACACACACACTGAAAAGAACTGCCTTCACAGTAAAAATCCAATTTTTTTTTCTTTAAGATTACTTTGTATTTTTACAGTATGAAGTAGGTATTTTTCTTATTCAGTTTCTTTTTTTATTGTTTCAGCGTTCTGTCTAAGCAAATTTATTCTAAGTTATATTTGTATGATATATTTGGACTAAAGTGTAAAATTCTCAGTAACTGATTCCTTATGCTGAATTACACTGCTTTAGTCGTGATGGACTGATAAAGAGGTTTGGTAGCAAACAGTGTAACTTAAGAAAAAAAGAGCAAAGATAGCTATTCTCTTCAGAACTGTCATGTGCCAGGAAGAGAAACACTGGAAGTAGAAAGTAAGAATGGTCTCCTAAGAATTTATAATCACTTCCCTTACCCTGGATTCACAGATTTTCCTCATGAGACATCAGTTGATACTCCAAAACTTATGCAGCAGTAGCCTACTCAAGGGAACAAACAAACAAAATGTGCTATTTAGGTTATAAAATTTCATCAAGTCAATCCTCACACAGGTAGTGTGTAGCATGTGTATCACATTCCAAGTCAGAATAAAAGAGCAGGTTTCCAGCTTCCGTGCAAACACACTTCAGGGATATCTCGGGACAGATTAGGCTACTGACACGTCTTGTTATCTAAACCCTTCGAATTTTTTCTGTTCTGTGAGAATTCAAAAATGAAGTCCTGTTGTAACAAATCTTGTCACACCCCCTGCCATTAATATTAATAGACTGTCATAAATAAATTACTGAAGTGAAACCAATCACCATATTCTTAAGTATCACGGCGCTACAGTACTAAGGGTATTTCCTCTGAGGCACTGCAGTTTGGCGGTGGCAATGTGCACTCCACTAGCAGGAGAGCTCAGAAGACAACCAGCTGTCGTGCTCTGGCATGTGATGGGGTTTTGGTATGCTGAACAGAATGCTGTGTGATGGAAGTTATTTACAGAAGTAGTTTTTAATACCAAAAGTAGTATGCTCAGTATACAGTAAGAGTCCGAACACTTTAGCATTTCCACCTTAAAGGCCGACACTGAAGTTAAAGGAGCACATGTTAGCAGTTAAATGCTTTCTTCACAGGCCAAATCGGTAGTAGAGTTGTGGCTACAATACAGACTTGGATTGTCTGGTTCAGAAACTTAGACTCAAAAAAAACCCCTCCAAAGTAATAATTAAAAAAACCAAAAACATTTAAAAAGCAGCAGTCAGGGGGCTCATCTTGTTGAGAGTGCACCAGAGCAAAGAGGCTTTCTGGTCTGCAGTAGTGTTTTCGGCTGAGGGAAGATGGCAGGAGAGCCCCTGTTCTTCTTCCAGGGCGGTGGCTTGGACGCTGTAACCAGCACTGTATTGCTCTGTTGCACAGAACACGGACAGCCCTTGCAGGACCAGCTCAGTTCAGGCGGGTCATGTCCGTCCTCACCAGGGCATACCTGTCCGTGACCTTTTCCTCTGCTTTTTACAAAGGCAGTAGATCGGAAACACAAATAAACCTGCCAAAAGAAGGAAGTGTGAAAAAAACCTGTAGTTAAATGCAATCCTCTGTGTGTGTTTTATGTTCTTTAGCTATACGTATTCAGAAGGAGCTTTCCATGTCTCAGGAGAATTTAGACCAGGCATTTGGACAAGCAGAAAAAACCACTAACCTGCAACAGTGTCTTTGATAAGGAGTTAACCTACACTTACTCCTTCTGTTACAATGAATTCCTGCTAACCCTACACTCATTTCTGACAAATTAATTTCTGAACTATGCTGTTTGGTATAAGGTACAAACATAAAACTTTCAAAAATACTCTGGAAATTCTTTGATCTAAATTAAAAGCTGATGTAACTAAACTAGTTTTCAGTTAGATTCACATGCAATAGAGACGGCACATTATAGCTCCACTTTTTATTTATTTTTACAAATATCCTCATCTAGTGTGAAACAATAACAAATGTTTATCTTGAAGAATATCAAGTATTTATCCTTGCCTGGACAGGAAACTATTTATTCTTAAAAGTCTGTTGAGAGAAATAAAGCTGTAAAAACGAAAATAAATAAATACATCCCAATCATTCAGGTGAAAAAAATAATTTGTCAAATATTTGTACTCTCTCAAACCCAAATGAGAAGCATCTCCCTCTTGCCACCAGCTGACTGAAATGGCTGAAGATTTTCTTTTCAGACAAGACTAGAGTAACAACGTAAAACAAAAGACTATAATCACAGGGTTCTTGCTTTGCTCAATAGCCTTGTAAATGGTGCAGTACGGTTTTCAGCTATGTAACTGAGATTATTCTAATAGTGGTTGGCAGCAAATATTGCTCTAATTATCTCAAAGCCAAAACTTTTCTATAAATAATCAATGTTTTTGGAACTGCTCATAATGCTGGCCTTGATCATATCTTATCCAGCCAAGCCTAGGATGAGACTTCAATGGCATTCTGATTATTACTGCAAATGTTGTTACTATATTACCGCAAAACCCTCTAAATTTTTATAAAAATTACATTAAAAAGTTTGTTTTTTCCCCACCATGGATTATACCAGATTGCAGACTAAGATAAGATTTACTGGCATTAAGAAGTCTTTTAAAATTTTAGCATAAAAACGCTATTGAATAGAATAAATATTTAAGATAGACATCATTCACTCTCTTCAGTAAAGACGGTTGGTTAAACACAGAAATACAGAAATATTCCTTATTTGGCCAGATGTAGTCTAGAAAAGCTGTAATAGTATTTCGCTTATAGGTTGACTGGTTACTTACCTTATTAACATAACTATCCTGGTATATTTCGGCTTTATTATATCAAAATAAAGGAGTGACATCCCAGTATACCTCAGGGCTGGGCACGCACTGCAAATTCTCAATGAAATAAGCAGTTTGATGAAAAGCTGTGAAGCAGCATGATCCCTGAATGACATATTGCTGCCAACATGAAGAGTGAATCTGCACTCACATGAGCAAAATTATACTTTGTAGTCACAGCTAATCTCCTTTCTGCGGAAAAACTCAGCTAAGCCAGGCAAAGAGCAGCTTTGCTAAAATATATGTCCCCGTTAGTACAACCACATTAACAGAGTTTTGATACTGTAATCAAATGAATTCACAGTACCAGTTTTTGTGACAGAATACAATGTGGCAGCCTTTGCACTGGATCACATTTTGAGACCGACTCATCCCAATTTGCTGCTCTGTTGCATCTTCAAGCTGGTGAGCTCTTGAGACAAGGCCTTAGTGGCCTAAAACCTGGTCATACACATGGCCAAGATCATGAAATTGTGATGCAAGGGGTGATTAAAGGCTGAGTCCAAGTCAGTCAGCTGCCAGGATTACGTTTAAGTTACTGTGGATTTTTCGCTAGTTTACCTACAGCAGTATCTGTGAAATCTGTACTTTGTCTCCATGTCTTTGAGATGTCATATAGAGAAAGTCACTGCATAATCAGGATTAGATTAATTCATATATGTAACTCTTACCTATTACAACAGCTACGGCTCCCAGTGCCAGTCCAAGAACCAATATTAGGGGTGTAATGAGTAGTTTTCCAGCTGAAATGCAAAATTCATTAAATAGTTCAAAGAAGGAATTTTTATTTTTTCCTTTCCAACAATTCATAAATATTTCAATATCAGAAAGTATTTTAATCTATTATTTTAAAAATAGTATTTTTTACCTCTACAAATAGGACTCCTATTTGTAATTTCATCCTACGAATTCAGCCAGGAGCTATCACCACACAGTCAGCTCCCTACACACATTTCTCTCTGCCCTCTTCCCCCACCACAGCTCTCTGAGCACAGCTTATTTCATACATTAACAGCTCGCATTTATTTCTGTTTCCATTCTGAAATCCCTTAGGCATCGACAGGAATGTGATAGCTATTAAAGCTACTATAATTTGGCTTCTCTGGAATCCTACTGCACAGCAACCAGCCTGGAGAGATGCCAAGCAAACTAGTATCTTGGAAAGTTTAGGTTAGCTCAAGGTGATGAGACCATCACCTCTAAATACATTTCTTCTCACTTTAAAAGGCTACAGTGAAGTGCTCATGTACAGCTGTGATTTAGGTCTAAGTCAAACCAAGACAGCCAAGTCTATTTTGGATCTATATTTATAAGGACATGTTGTGGCTCTTATGTGAGCAGGGCAGTGATGTTGAGCAGCATACTTGCTAGAGCATAAGACCAAAAAAAACATGTTCATAGGCTTTATTTCTGGTGAGTTCATGATTTGTAGAAGTTCACAGAATGAAGCCAGGGATTTTACTGAAAAAGTGAATTTGAAACAGAACCAGAACCCAAGCTATCTTCCACGCTTTCAATGGAGGAATCTCCCTGGCTCTGTTGGCTATGCAGTTGGGTCAAAGACATCACTTAACTGAGCTGTTTGAGAATGCAAGAGGGCAGGCATTTTTACTGATACACCAGCAGTCTGAGCAGGGACTTGAAATTCTGCAATTCTCTAAGCTAGGTATGTGTTTGAAAGATCACCTCTAGAATAGGAGAAAAATTGAGTTTGTTACCTTTCTCTTCCCTGCCCTTCGCTTTCTCAAGCCACTCATATCAGATTTCAGTAAGTGGGTTACTTCATTCAATAATGATGTAAACCTTTCCATAACCTGAGACACTAATCTGAGCAGTCTGAAGGAAAAATGAGATATTTTGGAAATATTTACAGCAGTTAAATGAACTGGTCCTTTTCTTGCTCTGCTTTGATAGCTTTTAAATTTCATGGGAGTGTTGTGGGTGGGAAACATTAATTCCTAGAAGAAAAAAAGTGGGTAAATATTTGTATTACTCTAGTTGCTAGGCATCCTAATGGCATACCTTCCTGGGACTCCACTGAGCTGTGTTCTCTACACACAGAACTTGTCAAATACATTATTCAAGTGCAGACAAAGAGACTTTAACAATTTCAAGTAAAGCTTGTAATAGGTTAGAGGCTTACGGGATGAACTACTTACTGCATTAATAACTATGTAATTAGAATGCTAGAAAATTATGATGTTTGGTACCAAATTTATTAAAAATGTTAAATCACTGAGCTCGTGACTGACTACGCAGAAAGAGTCTATGGGAAGACCTAAGTTAGCTTTCGTTTGGAATAACTTCTTTTCAGACACAAAGAACAGTTCTCGAGCTAATTCAAGAACTCGTTTACTTACATTTGGAAAACTTAGAGCTTAAATAAAGCATGAGTAGTACTTTCCTTCAGCCTGTGAATATGAAGTTATAAGTATTATGTAGTTCCAAGATCTTAGAGAATAAAATTACTTTTCATCATCATGAGACTGTATCTTCTTTTGGTTATCAATGCATTATCTCCAAAGACCAAATTTCAAAACAACTACTTTTTCTACTTATATACGTCATATACAAATCGTTAATACTTCTTTCTTAGTAAACTAAAATTAACAAACAACACAAGGTGAACAAGGCTTGTAACGTTGCTATCAGTAAGAGTACAAACAGCAGATATCACTGGCAAAGCAGCAAGTATATACTATTTGCTCCAATAATTTTTATCTGCATTGCATGAAAGAATTACAATACGATCAGGTTTACATGTCAGAATTGAAAGCTACTTTATATCAGATTCCAGTTTGACAAACATCATTTGTCATCGTGCAAAGGATTATGAGGCTCTTAATCATAGAGGGAATCACAGCACATGAAGAAATGTCACTGAGACTAAGGATGTTTGCTGCAACCACTAAACTGTCCTACGTCTGTTAGCTCTGAGACTGAGAGCACAGAGAGCAAATGTAACACCTGCCTCAGAGCTGAGTAAAACCTTGGGTCATTAGGCCACATGGTGATCTCAGCAGTAGGTTATGACAGCCAGTTTGCTGTTGTCCAAAGCTAGTTTTTAAGGGTAACTTAAGAAAAAGCAATTTAAACAGAACCTTTTTACAATTGCACTCAAATTAATGGTAAACAATTTCTCTTCTGGGTGGCCCAGCATGAAGATGTAGATATTTGTGATAGTGTAACAACTGTATTTGCAGGTGTCTCAGAGGGGTTGCCTTATTTGTGATACAGAGAACCACGTTTTTCGGCAAAATAACAAAGTATTTCAGGAAACATGAGGGAATAACTTTCCCTTGCCTAACTTTAGGTTTTGTTATATGTTTTAGGATAATATATACAAACACCCATATATCCTCAGAGGATTCTCTGCCACATAAAAAAAATGAATAAACTAGTTTTATAAAGCAGATTTAATCACTAACATAGGAGAAATAGTAAATTTTATCTTTTAAGTCTAAATATCATTATCACTTAAGCAGAGACAATAAAAATGTCTACTTACAAATCAAACCAGCAAGACCTATGTAGACCTAAATTTTAATAAAAGCCTGCATTTGTTTTTAAAGCATCTTATCAAGTGTATAGAGCCAATTTCTTACAACTCAGACCAACTAAAATATGAAGCTGCTAATAAAAGGCTGGATCACAGAATTGCATACTGCCTTCTGTGAGGCTCAAAGGCATGCTTACATGAAGCAAACCTTGTGCTCTGCTTGGGACAGGAGTAAACATCAGTCAGATCTGAAAACACCCTGCTTTCAGAATCCTATCTGAAATGCTGGTTGCCATGCAAAAAATATTCATTTGCTTTAATAGCTTCATTACATGTCGTGTCTTGTTACAGATCCATGAAATACCTAGCAATTGATTTTGAACACAATTCATCAACTGAATCCAGGTGGTATTCCAGTGGCATCTTGAGTACACTTAAGACAGCTGAATATACTGTTCCTCCTGTGTAATTCATCACTGACTCCAGTTACAATCAACCATTCTGCCTTCAACAATTCAGCCAAACAATTATAATGAGAATGAAATCTTTAAGTTTGCTGGGATGGAAGAATAAAAACAATTTCACTTGACTGTACTGGTCACAGAACAGTTTCTCTAAAAACCATGCTGGCTAAAGAAGGGATAGAAAAGTCAGAGACCACTTCTGCTCTCGGGTTCTCTTCTCCCTGTGATAACCTTTACATAACAGCTGGTTTATGAAGAAAAGTATATTTAAATTTATGCTGCCATAAACACTTTTCCATTATTTTTTACTGCAGAGCAGTTTGTGACTCTATGCACTTGCTTCTCAACAGAAATCAAGATAGCATGCCAGCCGGCTGTGCGGTGATTTTTCCACACACTCCACCTAGCCAGATTTTAGAAACAACCCAAAAAACCTTCATTCCACATGGTTACAAAATCAAATTTATTAAGTATGCCTTCTCCATAGCAATAAAGTAACAAGTCATACAAAACCCCCACATATCTAGCAACACCTCACCAGTCTCCCACAGATAGCCAAGATAACATTCCGTTAATTTTCACTACTTAGCTAACTAGCAGAGGTATTTTTCTACAGGAAATTCAACCTTTGTTTCTTACCACATTTTAGTAACATGTAGAAGCTACGCTTTTAATGGTATCTGTGCTACCATCTCTTCTGCTGACTTTCAGAACAAAACAAAAATCCAGGCTTGTGCAGTAACACCTACTGATGATAATGCTCCTCTCTTGCCTGATAAAGTATTTACATATCTATATTCACAGTTCTAGCTACTGGGACCTCCCTGAGCCTGGGTGTGATCTCTAACTGAAATTTTTGGGGTTTAAATTTGATCTTAAGTGATTAAGACTAGTAAGCTTTGTCTCAACACATAAAACAAACAAACAAAACAGAACAAAAAAAAATCACGACAAAGTAGAATCTGATGGACAGTCAATAAAAGAACAATATGAAAAGGCCAGCAAGCTATTATTATTTACTCAATTTCATGACAACAAAAGTGGCCAACGAAATTATCAAGAATCAATAAAAAAACCCATGACTTTTTCCACATGAGATGTGTAGTGAAATCCTAGAGATTCTGCCAGAAATGTTGTTGAAGCCAAAATTTAAGAACTGTTAAAACTAGTGAAGGATCCATCCACCGAGGGTTATAAAGCAAAGGTTCAGATACAAACCTTAACTAAGAAAGTGTCTAACGCAATGATTACTGGAAACAAACAGGGAGTGAGATCTTATTTTTAATTGACCATTGCAGACCTAGGCAGACCTTTATACAAACCCAATTAACAGCCACAGATCAATTCTGTTGAATTCTGTTTTACAAAGACAGATGATCCTAGCAAATTTCCAGCACTGACAATGGCAGAATACACAAACAAACTGTATCACGTTTTGGGGTTACACCTTCTTCAAAAGGTCAGGAAAAAGGCCAGGAAGTACAATCTTACAGCAATATAATGCATTTTGAAAAACAGATGTGAAAACACACATGTGCACTTGTGTGGAAAAAAGTACAAAAAACTAGACTGGCTCACACATGCAAGTCATAGCCTTGAGCTGTGAGCTCAATTCCAAAATTCAAATCTGATGAAAATTTCTGAAGATGGTAATTTTTTATTTTCATGTGCGAGTTCTGATAAGTCCCTGGAATATTTTGGTAGTTATTCATAAAGTGTTATTGGGATCAATATTCTAATCTAGAGCTGTAGAGATGACAGAGATTTAAGGTCATAAGTACCAATGAAGAATTCTTGGAATTATTGTCAACTTGAGTGTTAACAAGCTATTGTAAAAATATGGGCAATTACTACATGTGCTGACAGACTCAGGTACTTCTGTCTCTATTCAAATGATGACCACTCTTGTGAGAAATCACATTACATGACAGAGGGAGTTTTGGAGAGAAATTTTTAACAGAAAACCCTATGAGAAATGTAATCTGAGGCTTTGAGCTTTACTAATCTTTCTTGGTTTATTAATTAATGCAAACCACAAGAACACTTGCAAATAGGAGCCAAAGTTGAAGATGCTCATTGCAGGTGGCCTTTAAAGGTCCCTCTCAGTCCAAACTATTCTATGATTCTAATAAGGTTGCCCATGATTCTGCATGTGAGCAGCACTGACTTGGTAATGTCTCTGAGTACAATCTGTTGCTACAGCAGAGACTAATTACACCATATATAACAAGATCCACTTAAAACCAGCTTACATTGTTTGCCATTGTGGCTATTACTAAAAGCTCTTCTGAAATCTTACTAAGTGCTTTGAAACAGTTCTTGAAGTTTTAGTCTAAATTTATAGTGGAAGTTTATACTCATGTGCCCTAATGCTAGCACTGCCTTTTATCTAGACTAGATCTTCTCGTGTGCTGCAATTCATCTCTACAAAATGTTTCAGATTAGGCACCTCCAATCATTCTAAATTTTCATCCCCTTTCTGGTTATTTCTGTATCTTTAAATCACTTCTCTCAAAGCTTGTAACCAAAGCCTTGCAAGCTTCTGAGGTCAAATTAATGGGCTTATTTAAAACAAGTATTCCAGGTTTGCAAACCTCCCACACGGCAGAGCAGCAAGACTGGCATTTTTATTACCAGGTCTATGAGTTTGTGTGTCAATACTTATGTTACTCTGGAAACCATCTAGTTTTCTTACTGGAACATGTCTGGCTCAGGAGTAAGGTGTTCACCTCAGATCTGCTTTTTCCCATGTGCTCTGTCTCTTGCCTTTACCTCTACAATCAAGCTCAAAGCATTTCCTCATCCTAGGTGAGCCACAAGTCATCTCCAATTTTTAGGCCTTAGTTCAAAATATGAAAAGTTCTATTTTCCTTGACAGCTTCCTGGTTTTTGACAGTTAATACACCCATTTCCTGTAACATTATAGGTCGCCTTACATGCTGTAAACCCACTACAATGACTGAACTTCACATATATGAAGGACATCACATAATATAAGAGTTTACTTTATTATCTTGTGCTTCTATAGGTTGAAACAGGTATCTAGCACAAAACCAAATAATGACTGCCTTTTCATTTAGTTAAAAGACATTTTAGGCATCATACTTTTGCGAGAAAAATGAATGCATATTGTATTTCGTTTCAAACTGGTTTCATCTGAGCTAAAGCTAACAGTTAAAATAGTGTCCTCCTATTTATATGGGAAAACCTTGAGGTTTTTAACTCAGATCAGGTCCAAATCCAAAGAGCACATTATTCAAACAGACTTACACCACGGTTAATTTTAAGTAAGGTTCCTTCTCTGACCCTTTTCTCCGATATACCTTCAGAATAATGAACACAGCCAGTGATATGCATATTGATAGCACTTTTCCAGTTTGCTTATGTATTATTAAAAAAAAATTAGGAAACAAGCACAGAAGAGGACACAATACTTAATCATACACAGTCCATCTAAAAAGGGAGGGCAAATGCCATATATTTAAATATACCTAACAAGTCACCTTTTGAATAACTGAAAAACAAGATGCCTATCCAATTTAACTATGATTGCCCTATCCTCCCAATCACTTCATTGTGCAGCTCCCCACAAGAAGCATTAATCCACTCACCACAGACAGAGCCTCGCACTAATCTCCTTAAATGTGGTCTCTCGGGGAGGTAGCGGTATTTGCATCCAAAGATACTGAGGTTTGACGTGTGATCTCCAAAGAAGCGGAGCTGGCGGTATCTCTCCCCACAACGGTAACAGAAATTAGTGTTACACTGTGAACAGGTCATGTGGTCACACCCTTCGGTTCTCTGGATGTGGATCTGTATGAGCATAAAGAAAAAAGAAATATTATTTTCTCCCCACTTCCTAAGCACAGGAAAGTGGGCACTACCCAGGGCAGTTCATGTGCCAGATGAAAAGAAGCTGTGAGCAGCCCCCTGCTAAGTCAGTATTTGCATTAATTAATACTGCAGCTGGCTTCAAACAGTAATGGTTTTCTGAGGCATGCTTCAGAGCATTAAATATAAGTTCTATTGTTTCCAGATTCTCATTTCCTACATAATCCTCCATTTTTGTTTAAACGCTCTTCATATCAGATGACAATTCTTGCCCTTACTGAAATGCTAGTTTTATTGCCGAAGTAGATATGTTAGCACCAAATTCATTAAAAATAAAAGCAACACAGTGATATAGTTATGAACTCTGTCTGACCCCTCCACAGATGGGTTTCCCTCTTAGGCCACCTGTGGCTCCACTCCCATTTCCATCACAAATTGATTTGGCATTTTGTAATAAACACCAGAAAGACACTGCTGTTACAGTGCATGATTTGAGAAGTATGGATGCTTTTTCCTTCTTAAAAAAAAAAAAAAAATCCACAAACTATGTGCAGAATAAAAAATTACACCAAGCTTTCATGATAGCCACAGCACAGCATGAAACAGGGCTGCCCCAGTTCTACAGCCATCTTTCTACTGATTGCCTGCATAAATAGTTCCACATCCTGCATTCCAAGACCACGTTCCACAGTGGAATGGTAGACAGCCTAATAATTGAGGTTGAAAGTGATGCTCGGGGGTCATCTATTTTAACCCCTAACTCCAAGCTGGGATAGCCCCAGAAAGATCAGATTGCTCCAGGTCTCATCCCACTAGACTTAAAAAATTTCCAAGCATGGGTATGTCACAGCCTCTTTGAGCAATCTATACCATGCTTCACCATCCTCCCTGGGAATACTTTTTTCCATTACATCCAATTTGAATTTCATCTGTTGAAACTTGCAACAGATAAATCACTGCCTCCTGAAACTCCTACACTTACCTACATGTACTTATTTCGCAGAGAGGTACAGGCAAAGACATGGCATGAACATTCAGTGGCCCTGCAAGCACCAGAGACACTCAAAGCTCAGCGAGCTCCAGAGAAGCTCGTGACTCCTGTGGTATCCCACATTCTTGAGACGGTCAAATTTGTTCTTTGGTGTTGATCAGGGGTGATCTTTGCTCTGGCCTGGCTGGCCCAAACATCTACTGAAACTGGCACTTTAGACAAAGTATAAAGTTTGTACCAAAGTGATGCTTTCCACCTGCAACACTCCTGGCAAAGGAGTTACAAAGGTAACTGTAGCTCCAGATACACCTGCCAGTATCCCAGTGCCACAGTAGTGATCTCAGGGTTTGAATTTCTGTGCTTTCAAATGCTGCTTTTATACAAAAGAGAGGAAAGACATTCACAAAAGAGAACTGGGCTATTTAAAAAAATGCTTTCTAGTGGGCAAGAATTCTAGTACACTTAAAATTTGTCTGACCAAGCAAACATCTCCCCCTTACCCCAAGGGATTCTGCTGTATTACAGGTGTCCTGTTTTCCAGAAGCACCTGAAAAAACACCATTGCTGACAAGCTTTATAAGCCACTTGACTTCAAAACTTTCACAGTTAAGCACTGACAGCAGGCAAAGTAGAAAGTGAAGTTGACCCAATATTATACCAGCTTAAGCATAATTTAAGAAGATGTACACTTTTTTTTTTTTTCCTAAAAGGGACATTACATTGTGAGTTTGACTTCTTACTTCTCAGGTTACAAGTGAAAAAAAATGTTGACTCCACTTATGGAGCTGTGGTTTATTTACTGTATTTCCTCAGATTAACTTGAACTGAAATGAAGGATTTTTAATAGTGACTTATTTTGACAAATTAAAATTTAATTCAAATTAATTTTTAAGGGGACGAACTCAGACAGTAACTATACAGACTTTTGTAATTTAAAGGGTAATTTTTTCATCTGCTGGTTCTATGTTAAAAATGTAAATGAGGGAACTAGATTTTGTGACTAATGAGAATTAACTGGATGCTTTATTTTCTTTTTGAATCAAGACTGTTGAATTCTCCTCTCTCTTCTCTAATTTACCAACCCAGTGAAGTTACCATTCATCCTCACTGTAATTCTGTAGAATCCTAGAACCTATAAAAATCCTAGATGCGAACCAAAATTACTTCACATTTCAAAAACAAATGAATTTTTATTGGTAGGAAGAACTTCAAGTAGATGCTAGCAATAGCCTTTTACATTCTACCATTTGTATCTTTCAGAAATATCCACCTCTTAGAAACTGTCTGCCATCCTTTTACCCATGTTTTCCTAGAAGCCTCCCAGTTCCAGTTAGTTATGCATTACCCCTGAATCATTTGTCAATCTACTTGCTTCTGCCCTAAATTCTCCAGACATACTGTCCTCTTGAAACATGAAACAAGTTGATAAGGATTTATTTTCTTACAGACAAATATTGCAACTACATGCACTTCATGTTTGCTTCTTCAGAAAGCAAACCATAAAAATATTTCAGCCGATACTCATCTGCACATATAACTGTTTTCAAATGCTGCGAATCTGGAACAACCGGCTGTACTTGCCCATACTTTTTTATTGAAAACCTTTCCTTTTTTCCAGTGAGTAAAGACTTGATTAAAAAAAACGAAGCAAAAAAATCCCACAAACCTTAGATGCAGGGCTTGGACTCTCTATCACATGCTTTGCAGACTGACAATGCCAGGTGAACTTTGTATCATTTGGTCAGGCTGCTTTCAAGCCTAAGACATGGCATCTCACCAGATCAACTTCATCTCCGGTTCACACGGGCATGCCTCCGTGCCCTCCAGATAATCCACGGACAGAGATGGATTACAGATCTATAGGTTGAGAAGGCGATCGCCGGCGGCTCAGGTATCACGAGTGTTCCTGCTCCACCGAGAGCCCCACGGCGTACAAGAGGCAGGAAGGCGGGGGCACGCGCGGGCCAGGAATGCCGCTGGCCGTGGGAAGCGGTGGCTGTGCCGGGCCCAGTGCCGCGTGGCTGCAGGCTGCCCTGCAGCACGGTCACTGCAAGCCCAGTTTCTGCCTCCACACACGCAGTCAAAACTACAGGATTCACCCCGCACCCACGGCCTGTTCAAAACCAAAGATGTACATTCCCCTTAGAGGGGAAGTTTAGCGACTCATAAACCCAAGAATAGCTTCCAGAACAACAGGGGTGAAAACTACACACCAAGGGCAAACACATTCAGTTTACAGTCTTAAGTAGACAACTGAAGTAGCCCAATGGCTATTTCAGATCCTCATTTTACCCCCTTCTGCATGTTACATGTTCTCTCATAGAAATCCTCTAGGGAAATCACTGCCAAGAGTTCTGAGGATGAGTGGCCATGTCTCCTCCACCCCTGAAGAAAATCTGCCCAGCTTTATCCCTCTGTATACAAATAAGGAATTTCCTCCCTCCAGAGAGAATGAGAATTAATTTGCAGAGTGCTTCCAAAAACTATGCCCTGAATTATCTGATAATGTTTATATGAATCAGAACAGATAAGGAGTACATACTCCTTTATTTGCATCGACATGCTTGTTCTTTAATTTCTGCTGCTGTTCAAAGCCTTCTAAACTAGAGCTATGTGGCGTTTCCTTAGATAGCGCTGCTTTTGAAATCTGTGGTAAGATAACACCAACATGGAGTATTTCCTTGTTTTGCTGTACTGTAAAAACACTTGTGGAAACAAAAGCATTTTGCTGCAAACATACCAAGAAATTGTAAAAAATAATGCCTTAAAACAGTACTGGGGAAAGACAAATAATGTTATACATTTTGGCAAATGAGATCCAACAACATGGAGAAAATTTGCACTTTATTACCCAACTTACTCTAGAACAAGACCAGCACTTTTTGGACAAGTCTTATTGAGAAAAATACTGACTTTCAAAACAGTGTATAGTAAATTTGGAAAAGGCTCTATTGAGACAAAAAAGTAAAAATAAATTGAAGATGCAGTTTAAAAACAGCAGCATTTTTCTAGATTTCTGTACTGAACACAGCCACAACATGAATTTAAAATTAAGCATTTGGACAGTGTGTAACATTTTTATTATCCTATGTAAACATATCCTGGAGAGACCAGGTATTGCTATTAGATGTGCTAAAGCTGTATCCAACTACAGGAAAAAGTAATCAAGTTTAAGCTTATCTAACAGTCCCCGCTATATTCACATTACAAAGGATTATGATCCTTCAAATCACTTACCCAAACCACGGAAATACTCGTATTTGCCTGACGATCTGCCTCTGTAAGGCTGAGGAGCACACTCTGTAAGTGTTTTTTTGATCATACCCCGTAAGCGTGTTTTGATTTTCTCACCTGCATGCCCAGACAAGATAACGCATTTGATTTCTCCATGCTACAGCTAAAAAGTCTGTGTGTGTACGTATCTATATGTATAAATAATTACCTCCAGAAGCTATCTGTAAAATATGGTCACAGTTTACACTGTAATCAGTACCACACTTTGGAAGTTACCGGTAATTTTACATATTACTTCAGTAAAGAAACTGTACGTCTACTGAAGTTTCTACATTTCCATTCATTTCAGTTTTAGTGTGTAGAAGAAATACTAATATCTTCAGACACAATTTAATAGTGACTTTCCCTCAATCTGTTAGCCGACTTTGGCTGCTGCAAATTTTCAGCCAAAATATGAAAGAGGTTAAAAATAAAGTGTGTTTTCACCTGAAACACAGCCTCTAGAAAATGGATAAATCAAATAAGTGTGTTACAAATTATTTTCTCTGTCACTCTTTATTTTATTTGGAAATAGGATTATCATCTGATTCAATGCTATTTTCTATATATTAGACATTATTAAATATTATGTATTTATATATAGGTTTTGGAGGAAGGGATGGATAAGAGAGAGAGGCAAAGAAGTATTAGATCTAAACTGCCTGACTTCAAATTATTAATTGTCAGAATGCTGACCCCCACATGCCCAAACAACTAGTAAAGATTTGATGAAAAATACTGCTTAAGATGTATATTTTTAACTACTCAAAGATGTATTTTTTGAACTAACTGCTGGCTAAGTAGTGCTTTTGATGACTTGCAGGTTATAGACTTGATTTAAAAATAAACAGTATGTTGAGAGAAACATTTTGGAGATTGTAGGCATGAGGAACTTTTTTGAACAAAAAAGTATCAAGAGTTGGGGTAGCAATACAGTTTAATAAAAGGTTGAATTCCCTCTTCAGTATTCACTTGCAGTGCCACATTACCAGGAAGGACTTAACAGAGGTTCTTTTTCTGCTCTAGTTCCCTAAGTTTCCATACTGCCTCTCACCATGTAGGAGGTTTTATTTTCCTTTGATTAAGAAAAGAAACCTCAAGTACTTTTTAAATTATCAGCCAAACTCATGCAACTTCATGCTTCGGAATTAGTAACAAGCCATGTAAGTTTCAAGTGTCCAGCCTTTTCTTTTGAAGATGGTGAAAAGAGTTGAATACTTAAACGTGGCATTTTAAATTTTAACTTATGCAGGCTAAATGTTGGACTTAGGAGTTTTAGTTCCTTTCTCTTTCCAGCTATCAGCTTTCTTACCACTCTTGTTTTTCCACATTCATATTTTATTGGTTGGTCCACTTGCTTAATTTTTTGGACAATTTATTTCAAATTACATCATTCCCAATGCCATAAAATCTGAACCTGGACACAAGTCCAACAATTAAAATCAAAACACATACTTCTTCCCACTCTAAAAGGAACCTAAGTATTTTACTATAAAACTTCCTAGAGAGTGAACATTTTTAAAACTGACTCAAACCTATCAACTCTTACCAAAAACCAAGCTGCAAAAATTCTGTTAAAAGGTCACACATGTGCAGGAGAAAGGGTAAACAACCAGCTGCTGATTTCAGAGCTTTCCAATTTTGCTCAGTGATTTGAAATCTTTCAGTTTCAGCTATGGCATCACAGGCATTTCTTTCTCAAAGATCAAAATGATACCTAGTAAACTAATGAACATTTTCTTATTTGCACAGTGTAAGGTTCAAAGTATGACATATACTTTGTATGTTTATGAGTGAATCTTCCCATTCAATATTCATTTTCTACAAAACACTCCAGTGTTGACTTACTACTCTGTTGGTAGTTGTGGAAAAAATAGTGAACAAATTTAAGAGCAGCTTTCATTAAGGGCAACTGTGGCAGGAGCGTGCAGGGCTGTTGCATCTCATTTGAGTAGTGGGAAATACTTCTCACCTCCAAAGGGATCGATGATAGTTTTAGGGTGTGGAACTGCATTTCAGTGCTGAAAATTAATAATGAGGAAGACTTCAGAAAATCATCTAGGTTGGAAAAGACCTCTGAGACCATCAACTCCAACCTTTGATCACCACCGTGTCACCTGACCATGGGCACTGTCACATCCAGTCATTTTTTTAACACCTCCAGGGCTGGTGACTATCACCTCCCTGGCAGCCCATTCCAATGCCTAACAATGCTTTCTGCAAGGAAATTCCTCCTGATGTCCAGCCTGAACCTCCCCTGGTGCAGCTTGATGCTATGCCCTCTTGTCCTGTCACTGGTTGCCTGGGAGAAGAGGCCAATCCCCATCTGGCTACACCCTCCTTTCAGGTGGTTGTAGAGAATGAAAAGGTCCCCCCATCAGCCTCCCTTTCTCCAGCTAAAAGGAGGTTCAGGGGAGACCTCAGTCCCTCCTCACAGACATGTGCTCCAGACTCTTCACCAGCTTCACTGCCCTTCTCTGGATTCACTCCAGTACCTCAATGTCCTTCTTGAAATGAAGGGCCCAGAACCGGACACAGCACTCGAGGTGTGGCCTGTGAAATCCCATCTTGAGGTACAACTTGTGAAGAAGTAACATTCAATCCTACAAAACTTACAGTTCTGCCAAGTCTTAAGTTTCCCTTAGTTAACTCGTTGACAGAGTATTTCCAGCCTTACCCAGACATCGAATACACTCAAACTGTCTGGAAAACCTGACAAAGGGCACTGTAATTCCCTAAAGCTTTCCATTTCTTCAAAGCTTTATTTTAGGATTAATTTATTCTGTAATTAATTAACTCAAACATTTCTATGATTCTAAGCATACATCGGAGTCCCCTCTTAATAATTTCCATAATGTTTCTTTTACATGCAGACATCAGTGCAAGAATCAGCAAAAATATCTGACCTGTTTTTCTCAAAGGGTCATTAACAAGAAACTGCACAGCAAGTGTGAAATTTCATTTTCAATGCTGAGCAGAAGCTACAAATATTTATTTTATATGTATATTTGAACAGTTTGAAGGCACTACCTGCAAGCCAAGGGAGAGCAGCTCACCTTGCATTTTGGACACTTCTGGGCATTCCTCTGCCCGTGTTCGATTTCATTGGCCCAGTGACGTAACAGCTTGTCTCCCTTCTTGTATTCTTTGCAGTTAACGCCTTCATGCCAGGGAGAGTGGCACTTGAAACACCAGACAAATTGGCAAGATGGACACTGGATCTGTATAAATGAGAAAACACCACATCATTGAAAGCTGGGTGCTGATACAACTAGAAAGCCTGTTTTAAAACCACTGCTCTTCAACTGAGAGAGTAGCTGCCAGCAAAGATCTAACATCTTTTGGAGGCTGTGTTTTAAAAACACAAGAAGTTGCAGAAGCTAGCTTATTCTTTTCCTTTTTAAACAAGAGAAAACGCAGAAGCAATTGCTAAAGCTGGGAAAGGCCTTAATCAAATGAAGCACAAGTAGCTTGGTTTAATCACAGGCACTACTTCCCAAAGTGATTGTATGGCTCAGCTGACAAAAGGCAGCATCCAGAAAGCTTCTTCAATTGCCTCCAATAAATTTTTGAGAACACCTAAAAATCAGCTGACAGTTTTCAGTGCAGTGGATCTTTTTCTAGGAATAAACTGCATTGCCAAGGCTATTACAGAAAGTACTTGGTCTTCTGAAGGGGCTCTGCAGAACTCAGTATGGGTTATAAAGCTTATGTTAGAAATGGTCCTGGGAAAAGGGGCCATGAGCAAGGCTCTCATCCAAGAGCCACAACTTCCAACGGGAAGTTAGGCACCTCCTTTTTGCTCTTGATTGCGTCAAGGCAAGCTGAGGCTGTGCCAAACAGCCCACTTGCTACAGACCACACCTAATGACAAAACCCACAAACCATATTCAAATTGAGAAAGGATCTATTCTTTCCACTCCCTCAGTTTTAATTCATTGTGCCAAACAGGTACCATCGTCATCATGTCTTCTTCCACAGCCTGCATATTTTTTTTTTATGAAAAGCTAAGGCAGCTGCTGTGTTTGCAGGAGTAATAAACAGAGGCACACTGCAGCTGCTTATCTGACAAAAGACAGGCCCTCCAACCTGAACCATAACTAAGGAAAGCAAGAACTAGAAGTCACATTAGACTCAGGCACATCCAGGCTCCAGCTAGATTCACTTTGGCTGTGCTTGGCAGCAAAAGAACTCAGCTGCTCAAGTGCATGCTGAGCCCTGTCCACCATCTCCAGTTGCAGTCCATGTCTGGCACTGCCCTAGCTTTGTACCCAGCTGATGGACAGGACTGAGGAATTCAAGCAGCCAAACACCAAGGGTTTTTGGTTATATCTGTGTCCAGACTTGGTTCACCACCAAACCACAGAAACATCTACGATGACCATGCATGGTGTGGGGGTGCTCATCAGGAAACTACATCCTGGAGTGAAGTCGTATGTGAAGTACCCAAAACATATTTCTCAAGTTGTGACTCCCACCAGGTGCTGTGCCCTCCTGTTGAGTCATGACAACTGGTGTTATGCTTGCTTGACTACAATTAAGAGTACAAAGTAGGTGCTCTGATCTCCCTTACATATTTTGCTGGGGCTAGCCAAAATTATTTACACATACAATCAGTGCATCTTGTTTAAAGGGAAACAACACATTAAGAGCAAAACATGTAGACTACAAACATTATTAGTTTTTACTTGAAAACTTGTCCAAGGCCATGATAAAGTATAAAACAAAGACAATACAAAATAGTGCCCTTTCTAAAATTTAATGAGTCAGTGGCCAAGACGCTGAATCAGTGAAAATATACTAACTTGCATCTCTGCTTCCCAGATGAATTTTTCTAATAAAACCAGTTTGACAGAAAGGAAATTTCCTGCTCTGAGGAACCTAAAGAATTATATTGTAGGGCTCAGTATTTGTCATGCCTCAGTCAAAGAGGGAGCTTGTAGACAAGTGTTTTACAACCTGAAAATTTTTATCAGTTGCAGTTTTCAGACATTTGAGATAGCATACACTTGTTAAAAAGTACAAACTCAAATCAACAGGTCAGGAATCTGCAAGTTAAAGCTTATTCTTTGAAAAAAAGGCAACATAATATAAAACACAAGTTCTGTGGGTTTGATTTTGTTCGGTTTGTTTTCTGATGAACATCTGACAAATTAATTGCACACTCTTTCTATACAACATGTAGATAAGTGACAGCAATACAGCAGCCACCAGGATATATATTTAAACTTACACATGCACATTGACATCAGGTGTTTCCAAATACATTAATCAGAAAGTACTGAAGTACAGGATGAGGCTATAACCACAGGAACTCAAAATAACATTTCTTACCACAAATGGCCCTAACTGAACTAGTGAGAACTCTGTGTTTCATTACCAGTTTCCTCTTCCACCTGTCACCCTGACAGCACTTTCCTCAAAAACTGAACTTGTAAATAGTTTTTATATTTTGAATGGGTCATTTCACTTCTCTGCGGGTTCAATGCTTCCTGAGCATAACTGAAGCAAGCAAAGAAAACTATGTCCTTTAAGTAGTTATGAACCTTATTTTTCTGGGAACTAGTGGCTGCAAAACAAACCTCTAAAACCATTGAAACTTGGATGCAGTGTGATGCCCCTGTGCTTAAGAAACAGAAACAGAACAGAGCAATTACAGCAGATTTTCACATTCATATTCCACTTTTTCTCTGCTTTTCTGAAAGAAAAGTCAAATATTATTTGATTCAGTAGTTATACATGAAATCACCATAGCAATGAGACAGAAATGCTATCTACATATGATTTTAAACCAGTAAAATATATTATAGTCCAGCAAAGCAGACAAACTATATCTGCAAAACAAAACATTAACCTTGTGTTTTTGCAAATATGTTTTTCCTCACACAGACATTTTCCCATTTATTTTATGATTTCTATTTCTGTTGATTAGAATTGAAAGGATGGATATATACACAAACTTCTACGCCATCTGGAGATCAGCCTCCCTTGAAAAAGAAAAGATTATACAACTTTGTGCTCTCTCTTGGTTCTCAGCTTTCTGAAACACTGACCTTTGAGGCTAACGTTTTCCATTTTCTTAGCAAGGCTCTTTACTGCAAACTACTTTATCAGTTTCCTCACCTCATAGGAAAAGACTTTTCAAAACTGATAGATAATTTCAACACAAAACACAACTCAATGCAACCTGATGATAACAAAACTGACTGCACATGAAAAATATTCCTAGAACCTGAAGGCAAAAAAAGCTTAGTGGGATTTTCTGCTGCTTGGTGGAACAGTAGTTATGTAACAGGATGGCCAAATTAATTATGCAACGAACTGATTACATGAATTACAGTCTCTAGCTGCAGCTACCGTCACTTTATTTGAAAATAAATATGGGCTCCAGCCAAAACAGCTTCCTTCTCCTCATCATCAACTCATTCCCTCTCTTGAAACAGCTGAAAATAAGCAACAACAAAACAAACAAATTGTACCCCATTAGGGCTGATCTTTGATCCAGTCCCCGTGTGACACCAAAACATCAACATAAGCAAAAGCAGGCTGGCAGGAATGAATGAACAGCTGAGAGCAAGGAGGGAGAGCACAGCAAAATCACCACATTGGCAGCAGCAGAGGCTCAAGGTAGATTGAAGCGCTGTACAGCCATGAAGATGTTGAAGTTAAAATCTGATCCAAAAGTGGGAAGCTAACAGATCAGCTCTATCACAGCATATCTGCTGGTACAAATTCCTGCAAGTTCTAGAACAACTTTCAGAAACTTTTTAGTAGTTCAAAATAAAGATAGTTTGTGTAACAACTGCATTGAAAAAACATTTATATTTGCACACTCAAGCACTTAAGTCCTCCTTTTATGTGATGTGTATCTCTTGACAGAACTGAACAAGAAAACTTCATTATGAATCTGATTATTGCTGATTATTACAGAGCAGATTATTGCTTCTCCATGACAAGTGGCAGGTCAAAAAACTAACTTCAACAGGCAAAAGCCAGAGCTTCCTCACAGAACAAGTCTTCTTGCTCATTCTTGTGAAACCTTTACTTGTTCCATGCACAGGAACTCAACCAGCAATTTTTCAGTTTTTGCCCATTTCCACTGCACTTTTGCATAACAGCTCTGAACTGAACAAACTGAAGGTTTGTTAGGGTCTTGTCTGCACACTCTCAATTCAGGGCCTATTAGAGGGGGCAACGAAATTTTCAGAGTTAACGCTGGATCCACTTGGGTTAAAAATATTTTATATTGAAAATTAAATAGTTCTCTTGCTGTTCTGTGTGGCCCTAAGTGGCACTAATGGTAGAAGAAAGGTTTGGATAGCAAGTTCTCCATAACTTTGCTGCCTCTTTAAATTTCCATTTTATTTGTAATTTTAAATACTATCAAATTTTAGAAATGGCATTAACATTTTTTAAAGTATCAGTTCAAAGGAAGTCTTGGATTTTAGAGTGCTTTCCCCTTGCAATGCATAAAAGAGTGAGTGTACTGACTGTGCTGTGATCCTACCAGCAGGCTTGTGCTTATGTGTTCCCCACATACGACTCAGTTCTCTTGAAGCCAGCACTTGCAGTGCTGGTGCAGAATTCATCTGGTGCAACTGCTCTTTATATTAGTTGCATGTGAATAGGGCAGCCTCAAAAGCCTCCAGTCAGATGTCTCCTGTGCTATGCACAAAATGTAGCTTCGCCTCCAAACAGCCTAAAATTCAAGACACAATGTGTACAGGTAATCTCACATGAGAACCTAAGTAAACAGATAATATTGGTCCATAGCTATGTGTGTATGTAAATTATTCACATATATTCCATGTCATATAAAGTCATCTTTTTAAACCTTCTCCCTGCAACGAAACTTCTCCTTGTGCTAAGCTTAAAATAAATCACTAAAACTGTACCTACACCAGAAAACAGCTGAGGTTCAAGGAGTATGCTGAAGCCCTGTGGACCACAATCATCCATACTGCTTGCCAGCATTTTCCCCCTTATATTTCTGACTGGCATCAAGTAAACGTCCTTGCACTCAACACCTGAGCTCAGCTCAAAGAATACATTTTGCCAGAGTCTGTTGCCAGGAGATTTAAGCTCTGCAGATCACAAGTACACACACTGAACCACCACATGACCAGTGAACTGCTCCTGGCTTGCACTATGCATCACACAGTCTCCCGTTCCTTCCCACTGCGGTTTGTAGGGCAGTTGGGAACATTTTAACTGTAGCATTTGAACTCATAAAAGAGCACTGGTTACGCCCTGAGGAATGTTCTCCAATCTGGCAGGCCTGTGATACAACAGCTGCACCGCCAATGACCCACACTTGTGGGACACTAACAGCCTCTGACACCTTACGAGAGGCAGCTGCCAAAGCATTACAAGCTCTGATCTCTGCATTACATCTGATGTGTGGTGATGATGAAGCAGATGGGTAAAGGAGAATAGCTTTGGGCAGAAGGAATTTTACTTGCAGTTTCAAATTTTTTCCACCTCAATGTAAGATAACAAAAATTTGAAAACACTGAGCCCAACAGAGTGTGGCATGTAATTCATGCCCTACACAGATATGCACAAATAGCTCATAACTCAGAATTAACTTTAGAAACTTTTCAACTCCAATGAATACACAACCTTCCACCTTTTAATCTTCATACTGGGCTGAATCTTATGCTGTGTAATTAGTGCTATCTAAACAGTCATCTAAACTCCTACTGAGGAGAACTGGTTTGTCCAGGAAAGGCCAGCTCAATCATTAAATTAACCACAACAAATCTAATAACCGGATGGAAAACTATCACAGAACATGGTGCTGCAGACAACTGCTGTCTTCTGGAACTTAGGTGGCCTTTCAGCAGCTCAAAGCTTATTCTAAATTCTTGCTTTTTATCTTTGATTAAAAATCACAGTATAAGCAACTCTTCTATGAAAAGAAATGCTGTAGAAATGTGGGTTTTTTTCCCCTTTATTTCTCAAAGCTCTGCATTGTGAATGATGAGACTACAGTAATGTATAACCTCTGGTAAGGGAGTGAAGAAATCAGAATCAACAAGCAGGACAGACAACATCTCTATTACTAAGGAAGAAGCAAAGCCAACAGCCTAACATCATAAATGCCTGGAACTCACTCGCCCAGAGTTTCAAGGAAAACTTAAAAGTTGCGTATCTAAAATTTTCAATTATTGTGATAACTCCCCTTTCCCAGTCTCTTCTGACTGTGACTATACTGTTTCCATGTCAGAAAGAAAACACTCTCTAAATTAAAACGTATGTCAGGACAAAACGATGCCACCTAACAAAAAAAAAAAAAAAAAACAGACTGAAGAGTTCAGCTGCTTGAACTGTTAGAAGTCAATTACGTACTTAATCAATGATGTACTACAGGTTCACATTCCTAATCACAGCTTGCACACAGCTCCAGTGAAACAAAAAAGTTCATTTAATGCTCACCAAATGCTGTCCTACTTTTGCAGTGCCATCTAACCCACAGCCCCGGCAAGCATGCTCACTTTGTATTTGTTCTCCAATTTGGCGGGGGTAGGAATGTGGCCTCTCCTCCGGAAGGTTGTAAAGTGCTTGCACTGAGGGCATGGCTTGGTGCTGGAGTCAATGCGGCTGAGTTCCAGGAAGTATTTATACTTGATGATGTCATCATGGGGCAAGTTATAGAGGACAGTTGTTTCATCCAGGTGTTCACTGCACTCTGTGATGGGGCATTTTATATCTGCTTGTCCCAGCTGCACCTGCATATGAAAAAAAAAAAAAAAGTTCTGTATGACTCTTTGCTTGGAAAAGTTAACCAAGCATTGGTGAATATTGTGAGGAAAATTAACTTCAAATACTGTAACAATCCAGAGACTACCTAGTTTATCACCTTTAAATCATTTAATTTGTGCTTGCTGGAGTTACACCGAGCACACTGCAATTTTTCCAGAGAGCATTTTCAAATCCCAACAAGAAAGCTAATTATTCTGACAACTGCAGTTATTAAACATATTCCCTCAGTGTCTGTACCATGGCAATAAACACCACATAACAAAATACAAGTCCTAACTAACAACATTCACCCAGTACTCCATACTTTGGGTGTAATGGTCAGGGCACCACAGTCATGGCTCACAAAGGCTGTGAGAAAGCAGACAATGGAAACTTCTGCATACTGTTTCAATGCAAAACGACCTGGGCATCACAGCACAGAGAAATTAAAAGTCAATTTAGGATCAGCAGCTCTGACTGAGGAACCCTGAGCTGGTTCCTACTCGGTACACTCAGCGCCTCTGCAATCTGCTTTAAAGATGATCCTTACATGCCATACTGCACATGCAGAAAGTTTTTTTTGAATCTGGGGCTGGTCAAGCTAAAAAATTTCCCCAGAACACAAGAGTTAGAAGTTTTAAAAAACACACATCCCAACAACAACAACAACATAAAAAAAAAACCCTAATAAAAACCAAACCAAAACCAGACAAACAAACAACCGTGAGGTTAACAGGGCAGAAACTGCTTCTATCTAATGAGTCCTGATGGTCCCAAGCTGACCTGTTCAGATATCCACAGCGTGTTTCCAGAGCTCCCGGACCCTGAAACCGCGCTGGACGCAGATCTTCACCCTTCACGCTTGGCAGGCTTTAAATGCTAGGACTCCATGCCAAAACAGAAGATCCAACTTGGTCTGGGAGCACCAGAGCTGCATTTGCTTGGCAGTAAGCCCAAGTTAATACACTCTGCTGGATCTTGAGAGTCCGCAAGGACCCAGCTAGAGCAGGTTTGTGTCTGCCCCAAGTAATCTTGAATGAGTGAGTTTTGACTGGACAAGTGCAGCTGACCACCAGTTCAACTCCTTCCTTACTGAGTATCTCCATGAAGAGAAAAAGGGTGCAACCGGTATCTCTTTCCAGGAATTACTCTTTGAAGGTTGCCAAGTTTGATTTCCCCACACTACTTATTTTTTAACATGCTCAATTAGAGAAACCTGCCTAACAACACACTAAATAAGATAGAAACACCTCGGATTTGGATGCAGATCTCTTTGCTGTATAGTGGTACCAGAAGACAAAGACTCCACTAACGCAGTACTTCACCTAAAAAAGGAGGGCAAAACTCTAAAAAGCAACACAACAACCCTGTTGACAATGACACAAGGACACAACATTGTTGTGTCAGCAACTGAGCCACCTGGACTCTAACTGAATGATAATTCAGTCAGGAACCAGAGGACTAGAAGAGATATGGTATACATGGTACCAAACCCAAGGCTTATACTGATTTAAAAAAAATTCCTATGGCACTACCTCTATTCGCTCAGCAACACAGCTACAACTCAGGGGAGCAAAGAGATTAGGTATATGTAAGAGACAGAAATGCAGAGTGTGGATGGTGGCAGTGAGCCTCAGACCTGAGCATGGTGGAGAACACCTCAGCAAGCCATCACTGCCATGGTGCCCTAAGCAGCCTTGGCTCAGGGCACAGGCAGGTCAGGATGGAGGCAAATGTGTCTGCAGTATGGAGGAGAGGCAGCTCTCCAGTAATACACCCATTCTTAGGAGGGAAATTCCCCACATTTCATTTCCAGCTCTAAAAGGTGGGCAGAGTTTTGCCACATGCAAAACAATGCCAGGCTGAGTTTGGCTTTTACATGGATGAGTGTAAGTACAGGAGGAGTATGTACTCAAAGGAATTAAAAAAAAACACCACCAAAAAAAACCCCAACAAAAACCAAACCAACCAGAACAAAAAAATCCCCCAAGCCTCACATACTACATTTTGGGGAATACCAATATTTTATACCTGATTCACCTGTAGCAGCATGTGAAATTGAAACCAAGTATACGGACCACTGGACTGTTCTCAGAAGAATCACCCAGTGCATCAAGGAGCTGTACTTAAAAAGCAGATGACAACCAGTACAGCACTGCAGAACACAAGCATACTTAACTAAGAGAACAATTTGCTACAGAAACACAAAAAGCTATTGCATTAGGATTAGTATCAGCTTTTGTTTAGACAAGTATAGGTACACTTTAGAATCAAATAGTCAAATTAATCCCACCTATGACTACATAATCAAAAAAAAAAAAAAAAAACCCAAACCTGAGCATTAGGGAGGTATTAAAAGAGCTGCATCCTTCTGCCAGGAGTAAACAAAGCTACAATGGAATAGCACTACAAAATGAGAAAGTGCATTGCATCTGACAGTACTTAAGCATTGCTTATATTAAATGCTAGTTAGAACAAACCTGCATTTATAAAACCAAAGAATACAAAGCTCAACATTTTCTGTACTTCAAGCCCACACAGAATGATTAATATATGTGGTAACAGTCAGGTATGGTTTCAGTGTTTATTTTGAAAATACATTTTACACCCACTTGAAATAAATAATTTTTAACCTCTGTAATAGTTTCAGCTTTTCAAGTTTGGCAAAGACTGAGCCCTTTCCTGTGTTTTGAATGGGACTGAAGTGAACAGAGCTGGCTTGCTTATTAGCAGTAACTTCAATGGAGCCTTGTCTGACCAAAACAGTCTATCTTTGTGCACTAGCACCAGCAACTGATGGAAGTATAGCTTTAGATGTAGCCTGTTAGGCGATCTGCTGCCATGGACTCTGGACATGCTACAGAATGAGAAAGGAAAAACAAAATAAAACCATCTCTTATGACATTGGTAGAAATAACTAGTTTTATTATTTTCCTTCATTTTCTTTTTGTCTTGAAGAGCGTCATCCCTTCAGTATCAGCTTCGCACAATGTCAAACTCCCAAGTTTTAAGAAAACCACTGTGTACTAAGAACTTCAGAACCCCCAGTAGACAGAACAGCATGGTGTATTTTCACAGCATGAGGAAGGACTCATGTCTAAGAGCAGCTGAGCTGCAGCAGTGTAAAATGTCAGGCAGCATCCAGCTCTTACCCTCATTTGATCTTCACTTCTGTAAAGCATCTCAGGAGAGGCTACTCTGCTTACAATTCAGAAGGAGAAAGCAGGCTCTAGCTCCTTTCATCCTACAGAAAGCTAACATTTGAATTATCAGGAGAACAGTACATACCTCCCTCTGCCAATTCTTGACATTTTATTTTAAAAGTGTTTTTACTGGGGGGAGGCAGGNATACATACACAGACTCTACACTGATTTACTTACTGCCCAAGAAACCAATGATACCACCAACAGAAAAATGTGCCATGATACTTCAAGTCAGAAAATCATTTCCACACCCTGAGTCTTCTTTTAAAGGAAATCTTTGTTAACTACACAGAAAGCAAAGTTTAAACTAGACCAGAAAAACACTGATTTATACCTGTCATTTGGCCTGCCCCGGGCTGGATGTAATGTAACATTTGCAGGCTGTACCTATGCTGCTGTATTGCAGCCATATTCCTTAAAGAAGGGGCCATTCTATTTTATAACATGTATGTACAAACAAGCATTTTCTAACTGAAATTCAGTCAGTTCAGAGATGCACATGCTTAATTGCTCTTACTTCTTAAAGCTGAAAGTGAACATGGCCACGCCAAATATACACTCCTGGAGAGAAATTTCATTTCTACCAGTGTGCCACACTATCCCCTGTAAATTACCATGCATTTTTTATGCATCAAAAAAATATTCAGGAAATGCACAGATCCAAGGGAAGGGACAGTCTAGTCTAAAGAACTTTCATACTCTAGGTAAAGAAACAGTTGGATTAAAATTCCATTTATTTATAAGCAAAATCCTATTCCTTTGTAGTTCACTGGAAACATTTCTTTCATTTTCATTGGTAAGTTACAAAGCAGTGAAGAATTACTTTTCTTGTACATTTGGAAAGTGTGTCATTATGAATTTATTTTCTTTAAAAAAACAGTAATAATTTGTGGTAAATACCTGAAGGAATCACTGTGATTCAGAACTCCACAGTGGTAGGTGCTAACCAAATGAAATCCAAGTAGACATGATTCAAGAAGTGCCAACCAAAGACAGTTCAAACTTTTACTACATATTTTGCACCTGCAAAAGCCATGGTTGCATCTACTAAAACGTGTGGGTTTTAGTACTAATTTCATCAGTCTGGATCCCTGATTTGTGCCAGTGATATCCTGGTATTCTCAATCAAAATTCTTAAAAAAACCCAAAAATCCTGTGAAATACGTTCTCTTTTTCAGTTCATTCATCCTCCCTCCTTGCTCTCAAATGGTACAAATCCACAGTGCTGCTGCAAGACAAGCCAGAATAGACATCTAAAACTTAGAGTAATTAGATCAGGAGCTACTTAAGTTGTATCACTACCAAATAGTAAAAATATCTTCAGTTTTGTGTGTGCCACCTCCTCCACAGAACACTTCCACACAACTTCTTGCCTGTTGTTCATTACTTCACAAACCATACTCCATAGAGTGTTTCACTTTTACTCCCTCTTTAATTAATTTCTCAACAGACTGGCAATGAATTACTTTCTGAATGCCGGTCTCATTCAGCTGCTCCACGATCTTCTCTGACAACTATCACTCAAGAGTCATCACTCCTCTCCTCAGGAGGGGAAGAGCTTTACTAGGCTTTATCAGGGCATGTATCACTGTCCTCAAAAGGATCTGGAAAGAGTTCAAAATGATATATGTGAGCCGCCATTAAGATCATCTAAATGCCATTTATTATTAATAGAAGTTGAACTAGAGTCTTTTCTATTGTGTCACCAGCTCACACAGACCAACCCTGAGAGGGTTTGTGAGGATGCTCCCCTTCACATGTCCTCTGAGTCTTTGCCCTCTTTTCACAAGTACCAACTTCTGGATGCAAACGATGCAGTGATTCCTGCTCCATGTGACATTCAGAGAGAGAGTCACTAAGGCACAAACACTGCAGGCCTGAGCAGACACCACCTCTTCTAGTTTTGATAACAATTTGCTCTCGGAGAGTTTTGCATTAATTACCACACTGTCAACACTAAAAAAGACACAAAAAGAAGCAAAGTCTCAGGGCCTTTGAAGTACTTGCTAATCCCTCATCTTTCAGGTGAATGGCACTCAAAAGCAAGAAGCTGGGAGGGAATCTAAGTGTACATAAGTGCAATCCACCAACACATCAAAGGTTTGACCTTTCTGCTCCAAAAGCAAATCTTCTGAATGCTTTACAAAGCATATTTAAAGACAGCATCAACTTAAATTCTCAAAGGTCATCTAGTTATTACAACTTCAGCCAGAGGCCGAGACTCCAGCTTCATTCATAACTCTGAGGACCACTGTCAGGAGCACACTTACACACATCCATGTCCCCAGGAGCACTGTGGAATGGTGCAGCTACACACCAGCGAGGGTCACAGCCAGCACCACCTGTGTGGGAAGAGACCAGAGTGGCTTTAGCCCCAGAAACAACCCAAAACTTTAAGTGGCAAAACTGTCCTTGGCTGCCTGGAGCAAAACCCCGCACCACTTTGTTTGTTTCCCGTCCAAACTTTTTTCACTCCACAGTCACATCTATGACTTTCCTAAAAAAAAAAAAAAAGAAAAAAAAACCCACAAAACCTCTGAGGATAAACTAAAAAGATATTCTTCAGAGTGCACCTAAACTCAATCAAACCTTTTTCTTTAAGGCCTCTTAATTTACTTTCTCATTTGATGACATGGTGACGGAGTTCTACTCCTTTTTTCTTCCCCAGAACTAGATGTTACCTGCTCACATGGATCTGATATCAACAGAAACATTCAGATTTTACTTGTTCTCACCATACAGGGATAGGATTTATAGAAAATTACTTATAGAAAACCAAATTAATACTGAAATTCTCCTTCACAAGAAGTGAACAATTATCAGCATGGAGAACTCTCTCTTTTTGTATTTTCATCTCCCATTATTTCATTGAGTGAATTAAAAAAGGAAACAATTTTATCTCAGCAATGCATTAAGAAAAAGTGCACTGCATTAAATCACGCCTCTGCCTACTACTACGCATCAAACCTAGTGCACATCACCAGCAAGCATGGAGGTTGTGTGCTTTCTGTTCTGGTGTTCTGGAATCCACAAGGAGCTGAAACCCAGAGCAGAGGTAAAGCTTAGTCCCATGCCTGGACAAAACCAGGGCTGGTACCTGGATGGCTGCCCATTGAGCTGGGTCACTCTCTGGTAAAGAGGCATGCCAGAGTGAAACCAAGAGACTGACCAGTAGAATGCTTTATCTTGCACTCTCCAGGGCCCCCAGAGGTTGTGAAAGCTATCTTTCACCTCTCCTTCCCACAGGTGTGTGGGGGCAGAGGGAAGGGGAAATCCTAGTGGAGGAAGTTAACCTGGGAAGAATAATGGCAGAAACTGCAAACCTTGGAGGAATCTAACCCAAACCCACAGCCCTCTCAGCATTCATGAAGGGAAAAAGGAAAAGCACTAAAACTTTCTGATTTTGCCCAAGTGTGCATATTACCAAAGTAAGTATGCTTATGGTGATTTTTCTATTCCTTAGAAGACACATTCACTTTTAACAGAAGATCCAAAGATGCTCATGAAAGAACAGCTTTACGGACAGCAGGGCAAGCCAGATACCTGCCCTTTCTTAGCTGGAAAATAGAGGCAGTTGTTTCTGCCTAGGAGACCAAAAGACCCCATATTAAAACTGAGCAGGTGCAGGAAGCGATTTCAGAAAAGCAGCAAGGGCCAGGAGACCATCCACATACCATGATAAATTTAAATAACCTGGGCATCTCAGGAGTGAGCCCTGCTTGAAGGGTCTCAGTAGCATTAGGAAATACAAGTAGCAAAGAAGCAATGCCTCCTTTGTAATGGTAATGGTTTGTTAGGCTTTCAGCACAGGTATAAAAAGATCACAGCCGAATAATACAAAGCCAACTCTCACAGCTGATTCTTGTAAACTAAGATAAAAAGCTATCAGTTACCTCTTTAATTAACACTCAAATTCAGAAGGAGACAGCCTGTTCTCCTATAGCCAGCATAAGACTTGTAGAAACTCTCAGTGTTTTAATTTGTTACCAGCCAAAACTAGCCCAGGTATATTCTGCTCATCTGAGTTCTTTGTTAAGGCAAAAACTGCAAGAGTCCACGCTTATATGACGGGAAGGTGAGGATGGAACAGGTTGAACATGAGGGGATACAGACATAGCCTCAGCCACTGACCACTCACCTTCCCCCTGCTACTGGGCAGCAACCCTCACTTTCAGCATGCCTGAGCTCCCAAAAGCATAAAAGTCGTGATGTGTTCACTGTAATCCATTTAAAAACTTACCTCAGAAAATAAATTAGAAAGAAAACAAAATAACCTACACTCCCCAAAAATCAAAATCCAATTCTCCCAGTTAAGGAGATTAAACCCAAGCATGCTCAGTTACTTCAGCAGGTAACTTTTTATGCATGACACTCTTCCAGAGGAACAATACTTGAAAAGGTACATAGCTGTTTCCTTGTTTTGCTTACAAGAGAAAATCATCTACAGTCAAACTCCAACCTCCACCAGGTTCAGGCCGGATTAACCCTGGTTCAAATCTATTCCAATGGAATAATACTGTTAACTGTTAACAATAATTAGTATCAAAACCTTTCCCATGCCTTTCTTAAAGATGGACAGAAAGTTAACATCCGTAAGATGATCAGAAGGCTGAAGCACCTCTCTGATAAGGACAGGCTGAGGAAGTTCAGCCTGGAGAAAAGAAGGCTCCAAGGAGACCCTAGGGCAGCCTTACAGTTCCTAAAAAGGGCCTGTAAGAGAGCTGGAGATTTCCTACAACTGCATGCAGTTACAGGACAAGGGGTAACGGCCATAAAACAGAAAGAAGGTAGGTTTAGATCAGATGTTAGGAGGAAAATCTTTACTGAGAGGGTGGGGAGACACTGGCACAGGTTGCCCAGAGAAGCTGTCGATGCTCCATCCCAAGAATGTTGAAGGCTAAGCTGGATCAGGTCCTGGGCAAACTGGTCTAGTGGGTGGCATCCCTGCTCACAGCAGAGGGGTTGGAACTGGATGACCTTTAATGTCCGTCTCAATCCAAACCATTCCATGATAAGCTGTTCTAGAATAGTGAAAAAACACGGTCCCAATCTTCACTTGGAATCACCACTTTGGTCTTCGGGTGCAGCCAAGAAAAATCCACAAACAGTGAAAATTTATCCTACAATTATTTACGTTGAAAAAGACAAGATCAAAAGTTCATTCTTCTACTATTCTGCTATGTAGTCAGGTTCCCCACTAGACATGAAGCCTGGAATAGGCTCCTGAGCTCCCATTTGCCAAGTAGTATTTTACTGATTTCAAATAAAATAGGGCAAATCACTGTATATTTGCACCACCTATTCACTAACCTGTATTACTGAACCTCTAGTACAGATAAGCCCAAGTGATACCACCAGCAATATTTAATCAACCCTCGGTTTCTCCAACAACAGCTGCTGTTATGTTTCACTGTTGTACCTACAGAAACACTTCATGGTGCTTGATATTCTTCCAAGAGAAAGTGGCACTTGGCATAAAATAAGAAAAGCTCTCATAACCAAGCAAAGGAGGCAGGCAAAGAGAAGTACGCTCTCGCTTATCCCACTATTATGTCCCAGAAGACGGCGACAAAACCTGAGAGTTGGCATGGATGTGGGTGAACAGTTAAAAATAGTGAGAACTTTTAACACAAATGTCTCAACTGTTCTCTTCACCAACCTGATCACCGACATTCCCTAGCCCATAGAAAAAAGGACAGGCATTTTATAGCTGTTCCTAAACTGTCCTGCTTTCCTACAGAAAGATACCTACAACTAGTTTCCACGCCTTTGCTAGTTTTGAGTTTGTGAGTTTTCTTGTGCATGTATTAATTATCAGTATTTTGATGCTTGACTATCAGACATGAAGCCAAATTGTGCCCTCTTTACTTGATGAATTTAATAAAAAAACCAGCAGAGTTGTATAGGTACAAGCAAAAGCAGAAGAAAGCCTGAAAAATATTTTCTAACTGGCAGGTCATTGTCAGGAGTAACAGTAGACATTTCTTAGATTCAAGGTATAATGTAGGAGGTTAAAATACCATCACTTGTCTTCCCCTACAAACAAGGTACTTGAATAAACTTTATGTGATCAAGTTGTTACAAAAGAGCAAGGTTTTGATTTATAATTATTTTGCTCTGCCTTTTCGAAAAGTAACCCATCTCATCGCACCAGTACCAATCCACAACACAGCTGGTTTTGATGAAAAGCTGTGCTAATAAAAGGTACCATGAAGTGACAGGAATTGGTAACTTTTACATGGCTTCAGTGACGGATGTGCATGCTGACCCATTTTCAGGAATAAACCTGGGAAAGGCTAATGCAGAACAAACTTTCAAGCTCCTCCCCACCTGCCATCACTTGGACAAACCCTAGATACTGCACTGTAACTCCAGTGCCACACTACTTTATCAAGTTATTTCTCACAGTGCATTTTAAGTTGAAACCACATTTCGATTCACATTTAATGCAGTGACAGATACAAACATACAAGATAAACAAGTGCAAACAGTACAGCCTTCTCCAGGGAGCTGAGGCAAAAGCATAAAAAGTGATTCTGATCCATACTTGGAGAAGCAAAACTGAAGTCAAGTGTCACCTCAGCTGGGAGCAAATTACCCATCACCAAAGAGTTAAACTGTTACCTAAGATACCTCAACAGAAACCTACAGCACAGAAGGAAAAAGTCATCTTATGAAAGTTGAAAGTACAATTCTGTCCCATAACTAATCCTGTAGAGTGTTGCGTTCGTCTAGTGCACAATAATTTTTAAACAGCTTATTAAACAGCCAAGCTATCAGAGTTAATTCTCCTGATGATCAAACTCTGGCTGTAATTCTGGGGTTGTTACTGTGTCAGGTCAGTCTACCCAAGAATCTGACAGAATAGGGTCCCCATTGAAGTTGGAACTTCAGCCTCATTAAGGGACAGTTTGCATATTGATTGGTGCAGACCTTGTTTGTCAAAAGCAGCTAGAATCTTTGTATCATAAAACCATTAGAAACAGCAAAACAAGGGGGGAAGCAGACAATATAGGTGCTTTATACTAGGAAAAATCAAACTGTAACTGTGTTTAGAACAATATATTCTACTTACCACTTTCTCCTAAAGCAGAGAGAACATGAAGCAAGTTCATTTGAATTCCTAAAGGCAACAAGCTGACAGGGCTATTAATATACTCATTTTCGCATCAGGTTTACAACAGCAGAAGAAATTACAACTTCCCATTTTTTACAACTTCTCCTTATAAAGACAAACCAAACTAAATCCACTACTAGTTATCTCATGTGCTGTTTATATATGTAAATCTATGTTTAACAGAGAGGTATAACATAACATGACCTTTACTACAAACTTTTTACTATTTCAAAATGTTGATATGGATTTGACAAAGATGTTGCAAGGGAGTGTTGTGCTCCAACAGCCTGCTTTTGTGATGAGGAAAAAAAGGAACAACAAAGGTAGAATAAGTCAAGCGCCCTGGATTAGACTCCGGGCTAAAATCTCAGTGTTAACAGTGAGGAGGAGATTTGATGTGCACAAGTTCCATTGTGATCAGATAAGGCTATGGCTATGGAAATTTCTGCATATAGGAGGAAAAAAAAAAACAACACCAACAAAAACACCGCAAGATAAGAAAATTTCCTTTCTCTGCTTTAAGTTTTTAATCACTTTGAGAGTAACAGCAGTCCCAGATAGTGTATGAATATGGAAAGGTGGGAGTAACTGTCGCTACCACTGAATTCAGATCCCTGCAATAATTCTTTTTGGCTGGTTAGAGAGACTGACCTGGAATAGAAAGGAAAAAGAGGACTCCTACCCAAACAGACTTCTCTTTCTGGATGGTACACCAGGTTTACCCTGTATCACCAGCTTAACTCAACATCCCTAGTTAAGTGATCAAACACCTACGTGGACCTGAAAGGTTTGGGATGCAGATCCAGACAGACCTCTCCCATACCAGCTATTCCCAGTATCCCTCCCCTGGTCTCAGACCCCTTCAGCTACTCCATCAGGTCACAGTCAGCCAAGACTGACATTATCTCAGACTGCACCACGACTAATGGATAAAAATTTATGGAAGTCGTCAATGCCGCTTTCCCTTCTTCCTCTCTCCTTTAGAAAGCAATTGCAAGGCTGCAAGGAGAGAAGTTTCAATTAGCTAACACAGGAGACTGAAGTGTTTTTAAATCAGTTTTCTAACTGATGAAGCAGCTGAATTAATTCCCCCTGTGACATGATCACTAGTTCATAACCCAAGAAAAAAGTGAGAAGCACACAGACAAGGAGAGACTCTTGCAGAGGTAGCAGGCCACCAGTTGTCTGATGCGTCATGTCAATCTACACCTTCAGATCAAGTACCAAGCACATCTCGTGTTAACTGTGGTTACATTTAGGAAGCTACAAGCCCAAAATATGCCCAGCAGCTCCTCTCAGTAAAAAACAAAAACTTAATGGCAACTACAGCACCAGGGTTGGAGGGGTGCACTTGATCACTGCTCCACGTGAGTCTAAGCAGCAGTGTTTTCTGCACACATACCATAATTTCTGTTCCTCAGAAAGCAGCCTGCATTTTGTTATAGCTAGGTTTTTATTATCAGGTTTATGAGTAGTAATCCCATTTCCTATTTTGCACAAGTACTTAAAATGCTCAGCAATATGCACGAAAATCCTTCACTGAGCTTCAGATCTCAGCATCTACCCTAATAGCCACCCTACAGCCCTTGAGATGGTCTGCATGCTTGCTACTTCTGTTACCATAATTGCTGCTCTCCTCTAAACTGTTTCCCTGAAGGATAACAAGAGTCTTCTCTGTAAAGCTAGAGCAAGAGGAATAGTTATGAAGTAAGTAGGTTTTTCAAGATGAAGAAATACATTACTTGTAATAAAACAACTAAGTTAATAGGTAACCTCAGCAACTTTGGACCAAGCAGCAGGGAGGAACTCTACCAACAACTGCCACATATGCTACAAAACACTGAAGCAGCTGACCCTAAGAATAAAACAATGATTATTAAAAGATATACTATGAACACTTCATTAACTTGACATATACTGCAATTAGTTTTTTACTAAATATGTTTCATTGTTCTATTCCAAGAGTAACGATGTTACCTCTGGAGACTCCAAGTTAAAAATGATTATGGTAGGAGAAACTGCTTACAATCAGAAGAAAACCATTTCTTTTTATTTCTGCAGGTACTGCCTACCTCTTTACAAACAAAAGTAATTCAAACTTGTCTCAACATCACTCCCTTCAATAAACCAAAACCCAAAAACAGAATAATCAAGGATTAATGACTATGAAGATTTGAAAAATGATGAACGGTTGTTAGACACCTGGATACTCCACTTCTGCCAGCGGTAAACTTTTGTGGGGCTGCAGAAACTGGTTTGTCATACTGAACTTTTATAGGGGCATTTTTGCAGCACCAGAAGGTAACAGTTTTCAAACCACCACCAGAAAGGATTGAGGACCAGAAGGTGGGCAGGTGACATATCTCCAACTCCAGATTTTGCCAGATCAAAAAAAAAGGATCAACAGATTTTGTGACAAAGAGACAAGCAGATAACGGAATGATTGTTAGCAAGGAGGAAGAAACTTTTGAAAAGTATCTGATTTACATTTCACTGATATTTTCATTGAAACAGGAACACCCCACATGATGTCAAACAGTGACCAGTCTAGCCAAAATATCAGTTTTGGTTCGGATTTTTAATGCGATAAAAGCCATTGTTTTTAGAAAAAAAAAAACCCAACAGTTCTTCCAGATATGTCCACTGAGATTATTCCCTATTGTTAAGCAATCATTGACCAACATTTACCACCAAAACAAGCTTCTCTAGAGGCCTGGGTAGCCGCAGTGATTCACCTCAGAAAGGGGAAAGAAGTTGTAGCTTTGATAGCTTGTTTGGGGAGAGGAAGAAGACAAGAACAGAAAATTCAGAAAAAAGAAAGATGAGGGACCCGTATCAGCCTTTCCTCGGAAATTCTGCTTTTCCCATAATTTGCATCTTTTCTCTCCTGCAGTTTTCCCCTAGAAAATAACATCCTCTTGTCTGACATTCATGGGGAAAAACTAGTCTTCAAAATTTTTTGAATCCATCTACTTTTTCTGACTTTAATAATACTCATACACCTCTGAGCTGTTCTAGTTGCTCCACATTTTCATCTAGTGATGATACTGCACTTGTAAAGTTTCTTTTTAACCAGCACAAAACAGCAGAAGCTGCCATTAAAAGCTGCTGTTGCTGCCATGCAGGAAGCTGCTGCCCCAAAGCACACTGGCTTTCTGTGCAAAATAAAGGCAAGAATATTTGTATTTGTGACTTTTGTGGCTTTGAAAGAATGCCCAAAAGTCCAGGTAAGTTTTATATACTTTTCACAATACTCCCTGCAACAAGGAAAATGAATGGCATCCTGCTGCAGAACTAAATTCTGAGTTGTATTCACATTTCTCTCTAAGAATCAAAACACTGCTGCCTAAGAACAAACATGGCTCTGTTAGTTTCCTAATAAACTCGGCAATTTTAGAATTTCTGTTCACGTGTGTCTACTCTTGACTCTTCCCCACCATCCCAGTACACTATAAGTTTTTTAACCTATAGAAGAACCATAAAAGCTGAGAATTTCTGGCAGCACAATATGACAGAAAACCAGCTTGATGGGTCCCAAAAAAGGACTTTCCCCAATCACTAGGACTTCCAGTACTTGTTAAAACATGTCTCAGAACTTTCCTTGGTGGCAAGAGACAAGGTTCAGTGACTTTCCCACATCTGTATTCCCAACTGGATAGGGAGGGATGACAGAAGCATCCCTCCACAGCTAGTCCCTGGCACGCCCCCACGCCCCTTATGTTCACACTGGCTGTCCCCCTGTGTGCCTGTGCAGCCACATCATTTCCTATTAATACAGAGGCTTACTAAACTTTTAGTAACAAGTAACTCATGACATTAAGATGGCACATCTGAAATTCAGATCTGAGATTCACATCTGAAATTCAGAATGAAAGCCACTTGGATTTTTCTTCCCGCACACACTCTGTGTATTCCCTACATAAACTGAAAGTGACATTGTTGAAACAGCTGAAAAAGCACATAGAAGACCAAATTTTTTTGGTCAAAATTCATTTGAGAACAGGCTAATTCACCTAAACAACAAGAAGAAAGGTAACTAAAAAGTAAATAAATCTGTTACAATTTATATTAAAAATATCAATGGTGTGGTAAGGAACTGGAACAGGTTTTTCAGAGAAGCTGTGGATGCCCCATCCCTGGAAGTGTTCAAGGTCAGACTGGATGGAGCCCTAGACAACCTGATCCAGGGGGTGACATCCTTGCCTATGGCAGGGAGACTGGAACTAGATTACCTTTAAGGTCTCTTCCAAATCAAACCATTCTATGATTCTGTAAAAATATAACTTTTTAAAACTGCGTCACTCAGGTAAAAATTATGTTCATGGTTAAATCCACAAGTCATTTGCTGACAAACAAAGGTAAGGCATTATCAAGAGAAAGTTTAAAGACATTTTATTAAATAATTTGTATTTAATGAAATATCTTTTATTAAAGGTAAAAGTAATTATCAGCTGTATTCTAATGCATAGGATAACTTAATTATAAAGCCATTTAAATAATGAGGTCTTGAGAGTCTTCTTTCAACCTGTACTGAAATACCTGTCTAGTAAAATATTTTAATGTAAGTACGGTAAGAACTATAGAAGACCAAAGAAAAGACTCACCTATAGCTCAAGGGGAATAGAAAAGTGGTGAGTCTTTCAACTGATCAATGATTCCCCCAAATGATCACTTACATATCATGTTTTCATGTGCAAAATAATTATGCAAATTTTGCACAATGGACAACTTAATATGTATGAGAAAGTCTGACGAAACGATGTAACTCAAGATAGCAATAAACATTACTAAAGTTAGGAAAAATATGAAACCCCATACCAGTGCTAATTTCCATACACTTGCACATTTTGTGTCTCTAAAGTACAAATGGTTATGCTTAAAAGTGCAAATTGAAGTTCCATTTGATTTCTCATTTGCAAAACTGTAACCAGTAAGAAAGAACAAGCTAGAAAGTCTACACAGAAAGAATGATAAAACGGACCATGAAAGCATTTTTTAATGTGCCCCTTCAGCAATTTCTGCACACCAAACCTCTAAAGAAAATTATTCAATTTTCGTAATAGAATATAAAAATGTCTTGCAAGTAAGAATGTCGTTTTCCTAACACCAGCTTGACTGACCTCAAAACACAGCACCCAGTGATTTTGAGTACCAAAGGTGAGTTCACTGACTGAGTTACTGCAGTAAGTGGTCATTTGTCAGAAGTCCCCAGGGACTTGGCTGGGATCATCCTGGGGGGCTTTAATAGGAAAGGAAGGAAAAAACTGACAACATAGTTCTTCTACCTTCACTATTACATTATTCTTTCTCATCTCATGGCTCCTTGACTCATGAAAGTTGTAATAATCCTCTACTCCTCAAAAGCTTTTCTATGGGAGAGTATCAGCTTCTACACGCTTTTGTCGGCAAGGTTGAAATCAAGCCATCACATACACAGAAAAAAACCATAACTCTTGATCCAAGGGAATAACTAGTAGGAGTAGCAGGCAGTTACCTCATGCTGATCAGCTAGGGAGAGCTATGCCAGGAGAGATCACATCCCAGGCAGAGCAAAAGAAGGGGGGAAGCAGAGCCCTGCAGCCTCAGCTGCAGCCTGCAAGCACCCAGCCTCTCCTGCGCCCTGCTGCCTCTGCTTCCCGCATCACTTGTGCTCTCTCTGCGCCAGGATTCCCACACACCACACAGGTCTCCTTCCTCACCAAGCCAGACAGTCAGCCCTCAGCCTCTGCATCAGAAGCTTCACTGGATGTCCACCGGAATGCAGGCTGCCTTCAGGGACCATGCCCTGGCAACAGCATCCAGAAACAAGGTGCCCTGTCCCATGCAATTTAATCCACCACAGCATATTACAGGGGTCTAAAATTGCCAGCATGGACAAAAAATGCATCTAGTTTAAGTCCCACAGGACGAGGACACCTCAATGCTGTAAGAATTAGTGAGTTAAGCACGTAATAAAAAAATCTGCAGATAATACATGGTGAAAAACTGCAGTTAAATATTTCATTCCCTGTGTACAGCATTTGTAAACATGAAGATCGACATCCTGCAATACTGAGTTCCCCACTCAGTCACTGAAACACTAAAGATTTTTAGTAAAATAAACTAAATGAGATTTATTGGGGTGGGGGTTATGCGGGGTTTTTTCCTTTTTCTTTTCTTTTGTGGATTTGTTTGTTTGGGGTTTTTTTGGTTTGTTTTTTTTTTTTTTTTTACCCACAGGAGCAACCAAGTAAGTGGGTTTCTCCGAAGTCCACACTCAGAATTCTTCAAAGTAACTGTTCACTAGGATTTCCCCATAGATTCAAGTAGGATGGAACATTTCCATCTGGAAGAAACCAAGAAAATCTAGATATCTGTGTTAGGACTCTTCAATTCTAACAGCAGACCAAAAATTGCACCTGTGATACATTGTGCAAAAATGCTAATTTTCGTAAATTAAAAATATACTTGCTGAATTTGTAAGGGACTTCACATGATTTTCCTCCTTGGCTATGACAGCAGACAAATATCTTAGGATGGAAGATCTTGGATTCACATCCTACATGAGACTAGACAAATTGCATACATGCAGTACTGACTACCACACAACAGAAGTATTTTAAAAAGATGCTTGGAAAGATCCATTAAACTTAAGTAAATTTTAGTGCAATACAGTAAAGAAAACCTAGCCAATCCTCAGAAACTGCTCGAGATATTACCACAGAAGTGGAACAAAAAGCAACAAAAAATGTCCACATGAGTAGACTACAACTTTTACTTAGCCCCCCACTAAAGATGGGAGCACTGCTATTCTGCCTCAATTCCAGGAACTTTACAACTACTGAGGTGTGCTAATTCAGACAGAAGAGAGGACCTAACAGCAGGAGTTCAAACACAGAAATACAAGAGAACACGAAAGGAGAAAGGAAATTATGCAAAATGTATATATTTCCATTTTCACTATATGAGCTGTAATTTAACTTTAGTATGAGAGTTCACTTATCATCATATTCATATTTTTAATCAGTGTAATTCAATGCACTATTTACAGGTTCAAGGAAATTTCAACCATCAGGTACTACTTCCCCAAATTTAGAGTTTTCGTCGGAAAAAAAAAAAGTTTGGAATTCTACAAATTTGCAGCTAATTTCACATGAAACAATACAAAAAAGCAACATGTTTTCCCCAAAGAGTTAAGGCAAAACTAGTTTTTAAAGTAGTTTGAACTGGAGCTACAATTAGGCATGATTCCAAGGATTTTTCACTGTGGTCACCATAGGATAAGTATGACTGAGCTACTCTCCTAATTCTGTTTTTCCAGTTTAAAAAAACATCCCAAGAATCTAGGAGCAATTTGTTGTTTTCTTGGGTTTGCACCATGTAGTATTAGCACAACTAATTTATTTGTTGTACAACCAAAGACATGATACATGCAGATAATTTCTCTAAAACCTAAACCCCTAAAAAAATAATTCTAAAATGTAAGTAGTGAAAGCAACAGTATGCCAAAGCAACAATAAATTTCTTAATGCCATGTGATGTGTTCTGTAAGTTGAGTAGTGAGAGCTCCTCTGTTATTAAAAAAAGCCCTTTTTTTTTTCTGTTCTCATTAGTGCAGCCCTACCTGCCCAGATGTATTAGTCACTTCCTGCACAAGCACTTGGACACCTACATGGCATTAAAACACCTCTTAGGCCATCCAACACAGTATACAGGTTTAACTGAAACATTAAAGCTGCAATTGGAGTAACCCTGCCTCCTGTGACATCACACACAGGAACTCTACTGCTTCAGAAAGATTAGATCTTCTTCCCAGTGCCCTCCCACCCCCAACCTAAATGTGTTCAAATAGAAAGAGAGGAGGAGGAAAAAAGGAAGGAAAAGCAGATAAATGAAGTCTTAATCTCATGGTTATTCCATTCTTTTCTCTTTACTTATAGAGCTTGACAGGTAAGGAAAGAGAGAACAAAACCTATTTCTTCTGCTACTTCAAGGAGATGGAAGGGTGTCTTCCAAAACCTTTGGTAAAAACCAGTGCAACAGTAAGATAACCACTACATGCTTTTACACTAAATTTCACAACCGTTCCACTTTGCAACCAAAACTCTGTGTACTAGAAGCACAAAGCTATTGAGCTCAGTCTTCAAACCCAGTGCGCTAGAACCACAGCTGAGTAACAGAGTACCATAGGAACACAGGCTAGCCCAGAACTTCTGCAAGCCACAAGTGACAATGCTCCCCATGACCATTCACTGCCCTGAACATAGTTCAGTCCCCTCTCTAGCGGTGTACAGCATGGCAAGGAACAGAGAAGCCAGCTGTAAATGATGTGCCATGAAGGTTCAACCTTGTCTTAACAGTCTTAGCTGAACACAACAGAGTGACAACAGCAGTGCAAAGCATGGACGGCTCTCAGGGAAATCTACCACCTCCTCTAAAGCAGTTCATCAGACAAAAGGATGTGACATATAATTACGAAGATCCTCCTGCAAGGAAGTCTCTCTCCTGGTCAATTAAACGTCGCCAGGAAGAAAAACAAGACAAACACTTCAAGACAACAGAAATAAGAAAAGTACACAATTGAGTAATCTTCACTTGAACGCCACTGATGAAAAATCTATAATGTGTCCAAGTTTGCCTTCAATTCCATAAGCCCTTTCAGAGCACTACGGCAAACACTGTATGCAAAAGGATCACTGAAAAGGAAGTTGCATTTTAAAAAGTTCCTGACAGTGGAAAGGATACTTACCCAGGAAAGGGAAGAGGAAAGAGAGCAAAAGTTGGAAGCCGGTGAGAGAACAGAGGTCACTCTCCAGGATCTTTACAGCACTCACTAGATAAGCATGTATCTTTTGAAGAAGCTCAACTTCCTGCCATAAATAAAGGTTTTATAACCCACTCAAAATACGTATCCAGCCAGCCATTTACTTCTTTTCATCCATGCTATTACTTGGGCAGTAGCATTGCATTTTCCCGGTGTTTTAATAGACCATTACACAAGATAAACTATTATCTGATATGTTCCAGAGAGAGTTCTCATCGGTTTTCCCACCAGGGCTTACATACATGAAGAAATCCATTACAACCATACAACTCTCAAATATTTTCAATGTTTCAACACCTGCTGGTGTCAGCATATATGTTTTCATGCTTGTGCAAGGTTTTTAAAATCCAGAAGTAGGCTTGTTGTGATCCAGCTGGTGCTCTTACCGATTGCAGAGCTAAAATTTGTATCTATCAGTGCTTCCACTGAATTTGTCTCTCCAGACAGACTACCACAGTAGAACAGATCATGAGACACAGGGAATGTGGCTGCAGCTCAGCCTCATACTGGGAGGCAAGGAGGCAAGGAGGCAAGGAGGCAAGGAGGCAAGGAGGCAAGGAGGCAAGGAGGCAAGGGGACAAGGAGGCAAGGAGGCAAGGAGGCAAGGAGGCAAGGAGGCAAGGAGGCAAGGAGGCAAGGAGGCAAGGAGGCAAGGAGGCAAGGAGGGCTGATGTGTCCTGACCAATCACAAAGGTGTAAAAGGGCACACAGCTATGCATGTGAACAGGGTATAAAAGGTTCTGCTGGGGAATGATGAAGTGCTGGTGCTTGAAACCATTCTTGGTGTCAGTCGCGTGTCTATCATCAATTGGTGCCTCGTGCAAAGAACCATTGCCAACACTTCGCTGGTGAGCTCAGAGACACAAAGTGATATAACCCTGCAGGAGACCAGGTTAGTCTGGTATAAACCTAGCGTAACAAGAACTGAATAAAAAATTCTTTCACGCTGCACTCCTCAAAGGTGCAAACACATACAGAACATTAAAAACATAAGGCATGTATGCATGGCTACCGAGCCTCTACCTCCATGCAAGATTTATTGATTTTCCCTGTGGATCTAGCTTCTATATAAAGCAGCTATAAAGAGCACAACAGGTCCAACAAGTTCTTCTAGACAGTTTGCAGATGTATTTTGTGAGTACAGAAACTCAATGTTTATTGCATCTCAGCAGCAAAGCCCTTTCTATGTACACCAGGCCAGGCATGCAGCCAGGATGGATTTCACCACAATCCCCAATACACCACCTTGCAAGCACCCTGAGCTTCCAAAGGACTACCTGGCAGCCAAGGTAAGTACTCTAAGAATGCCAAAATCCTTCCACCATATTTGACAGATACTGGTATTAAAAACCAGAAGAAAAAAAAAAAAGACAAAACAATCAGGAGATAAATCCAGAATGATAATGCTGCAGTCTGTCAACTGAAACATACAGCTAAACTACAGACTAACAAAAAGACGAGGACATTCAACAACCAGCTACTTCCTTCCAGTAATTTACAGCAAATTTGCCCAGGTGGTAACAGTTTCACCAAAAAACCACAAACAAACAAACTAAAAAAACTTTTTCAAAACAGAACCCACACCCAAACCACATGATTTCAGAGACTGTTTTTCAATGCTACATAGTTCTTCCACTTTAGCCATCTGTTCTGTTCATTGTTTTAATGTAAAAGCAATCAGTGGAAACTAAAACAATTACTGGTCTTTGTTAAATGCTCTCTCTCACAAGTTTCTTTATACAACAGCCTGCATGAATTCCCTTGGAGAGTTATGTCACAAAGGCATCCTCTATAGCCTAGGTCAACTCAGGTAACACCAATGCAGTCTCTCCTCTGCCAGAAGAGGGAAAGAATCACTTGGAAATTGCTCTGATTCAGCCAGAACAGCCTAACCAGAAACTGTCTCAAAAACTCAGTTTTGAAATTTATTAGAGAGCTATTTCTCCTAAAACCAGTGTGAGATGCTTGACTTTACCTTCTGTACAAACAAAACAATGCCAGATACAGAACACTGTTTGAAGTGTGCTGCAAGCAGGTACACATGGGGCATTACAAAGTATTTCACTGGTTTTCAGTGGTCAAGAAAAAAGTTACACCAGACAATAAAAGTCTTCTACCATTTCCTGATTGGACTCCAGCTTCTCAACCAAGTGCACTGAGAAGCACAGGCACCCTTGCCATCCAACTGGGCCAAATTCAGCACACAGCGGTACCACATGGAAAGCCTTCTTTTGAGAGTACTGAAGATGCTTGCTTTGTGAACTGCTCTGATACTGCATCTTGTTTCCCAACTTCAGAGACTGGAAAGAGGCTCCTAAATCCCTCTCTCCGACAGAGGCTCGTACTAATTTCTAGCCTTATTAAAATCATTGCAAATTTTAGAGTTTTGTGTTGTGCCAAAAATTCTTTACAAGCACCTACCCAAATTACCCCCTCTTGCATTTAAGACAGAACAGTAATTTCTTCTCCCAGTTCTCCTTATGCACAAATAAAGAGTTCTGCATCTGCGCAACAGCTCTTTTCTCCTTGCAGTCCTTCACGATTCCATTCCTGATTTATCGGGTTTACACGGTCTGGTTTGTAGCGGGTAGTGGGGTGGGAGGAATTACAAGGGTGGCCTCTGTGAGAAGCTGCCAGAAGCTTCCTCCATGTCCGGCACAGCCAATCCCTCGTGGCTCTAAAGACGGATGTGCTGCTTGCCAAGGCTGGGCTCATCAGAAATGGTGGTAACATATTTAAACAAGAGGGAAAAAAACTTGTTGTGCAGATGTAATTGTGGCCAGAAAAGAGCAGGGTGAGAATATGTGGGAGGAGCAGCCCTGCAGACACCAAGGTCAGTGCAGAAGGAGGGGCAGGAGGTGCTCCAGGACCAGAGCTGGGATTTCTCTGCAGCCCGTGGTGCTCCATGGTGGGGCAGCTGTGCCCCTGCAGCCCATGGAGTTCCCCAGCGATGCAGAAATCCACCTGCAGCCCATGGAGGAGCCCAGGCTGGAGCAGGTGGAGGCCTGAGAGCAGGCTGTGATCTGGTGGGAGGCCCATGGAGAGAGGGGCCCATGCTGCAGCAGCTTATCCTTGGGGGACTGCACCCTGTGGAAGCGTGACTCATGCTGCAGCAGTCCGAGGAGGACTGTGTCTGTGGGCTGGACTCACATTGGAGAGGTTTGCAGAGAACTGTCTCCTGTGGGAGGGACCCCGTGGTGCAGCAGGGGAACGACTCCTCTTCCTCAGCAGCAGAAGAAACTCCTGATGTNCAGAAGAAACTCCTGATGTGATGAACTGACCATAATCCCCATTTCTTGTCTCCTAGCACCCTAGGCTAGGAGGTGGAGCTGGGAAGGAGGAAGGGGTGGGGAGACTGTGTTTTTAAGGGTTTATTTTACTTCTCATCATCCTGCTCTGATTTTGTTAGCAATAAATTTACTTAGTATCTCTAATCTGATTCAGTTTTTCCCATGATGGCATTTGGCGAGTGACCTCTCTCTGTCCTTCTCCCAGCCCATGAACCCCTCATATTTTCTCTCTCCTGTCCAGCTGCAGAGGGGAGACAGAGAGGGGCTTTGGTGGGTGTCTGGCATCCAGCCAGCATCAACCGACTACACTCGAGATTCCAAACAAAGCCTCACCAGAAACAAGTGCCTCGCTGCTCTCCTCTCTGTACCAGAGCCTCAAATTGCATTCAGGTTTTTAGTGGTTTCATCATTATCAGCCGTCTGCATCATCTGCCATCATCCACCCAGATCTGCTGTCTCCTCCTAACATTTCAACAGCTGGACAAGCTCATACTTGAAAAACAAAATGATCAAAAAACCTCTTCCTAGCTCCTTCTTTTCACCACAAGGATAGATAAAATTCTCCCACATGGAAACTCGATAGCAAAATGATAAGCTGGTATCAGAAAACTTATCATCTGGTGCCAGTTCATTAGTGATGCAATGAAATGGTACCCTTCTCCTGCTCTCCTCTCTTTTCTCCAAACATCTCAAAGCTGCTCGCTAAAAAACATGCTTCTAGCCTGTGAAAGCTGTAGTCACAGCCCAGCGCACACACTAATACTTTTCTTTAAATTCAGATTAATTTTAAAAAGATGCTTACAATTTTTATGGGTCAAAAGCAGTACACCTACAGAAACATAAAAAAAATCAATTAGAGTAGAAAAGAATATGCTGGAATAGTCATTATGTTGGTTGTCTTCTTCAACAGAAACGACAGGTTTTTCACTTATACCAAGAGACTGTATGACCAAGCTCAAAAGAACTTTCACTATCAAAATCTAATTATGCATACCAGTTCTTCCATGACAGTGCCATACACCGCTCTGTTTTTAAACATCATATTCAATCCTAATGCGCATTTTGTATCTTTGCAGAAAAAAAAAATCTAAACAAAATAACAAAAAACCTAACACCCCTAATCCCCACCCACCAAAAAAAAAACAACCCAACAAAACACAACATAACCCACACATAAAACCCCCAAATTCTTCTATAATTTTAAGTTCTGCATCTTTTCACTTGTTATTTAAATGGATTAGGAACAAGAAGAAACTTCCTTTAGAGCTCTGTGGTGCAGAAAAAAACTTCTCTCAAGAAAATAACGATCATACCTGGCACTGCCTGGCTGCAGCAAACTAAAGCTGTTGAAACAAGCAAGATCAAAAGAGAGCTCCTCATCTGCAAAAATACTCACATGAAAAATTTCACTTGTAAGACTATCTTTGGAATAATCTATGTTACAAAACACATGAGGATGCTTTAGAATTCAGCTAGTTGAAAGCTCATATTTAACAATGCCACAGGCGGCGGAGACAGGGCCAGTGGGTACCAGCCTGGGCTTGACTGGGCACCTCAGTGCTGTGAGCAGCCTGGAGTAACTCCCTGGACCCTGCCTGTCCAAGAGCTGTGGGTGCAGATGCACCTTCAGGTGCTGGATAAGCTGTAACTTCCGTCTGGATTGTGAAAGAGGAAATGATGCAGCAAAAGGACCAAACTGAAGTTTTGATTTCATCGAGCTCCAATGAAAACCCCCACCTGTCACCTTTGTCAACATGTCATTTTCAAATGTTTTGTTTTGTCAGGCTGCCACAGTTGCCAAAATAAACGGCTGGGCTTAGCACTTTATTCAGTACCACCTTGTGATGAAATAAACATTTTTGTATTGCGCATAACACAATTAGAAACTGCGAAAGAATAAAAGAAGCAAAAAATGACTGTGAAAGGTTACTTTTTAAACCAAGTATTTTTTTCTGATGATGGATCAAACGATGCACAAATAGTAAGGAACAAGCAGAAGAATGTGGTAAGCAGTACTGCTAGCTAAAATCATTGTATATCATCAGCTTTAGACACGTTTCCTTTTCTTGACATGGAGAGAAAATAGAATGAGATCTAGAACTCATTTTAGATCCTTAATTTACCAGAAGTGATAGCCTGGCCTTGTCTGACCACCTGTCACGGCTTGGGTGAGGTTCTCATGAAGCATTACACTCTGAGATAATTCAGGTAGGATTTGATGAACTGCTTTCACTGAAAGAACAACAAATCAAGCCTTGACATGAAATATCTACTTTGCTGAGACAAAAGCACTCAGTGATGTCCATCAGTAACAGCTGCAACTCACTGCAGGGAAGATTTATATCTTACTGAGTGGGAAGATGCTAGTACTTTAAAATAAAGTTAGAACTCCAAATAATGTCTTGAAAGAATGGGTATCTTCAGATGTTTTGAAAATTACTCTAAGTGTTCTGAGAAATACAACAAAAGCAAGGGTGGAATTACTTTCCATTACACAAATGAGCAAAAATTTCTGAGTCTGTTTGACTTCCACTGCCCTTATGTAAGGCAAATGGGGACCACCAGATATGTGCATACTTTGAAATATCCAGATTTTAATACTGTATTTCACTTTGGCCACTCTGAGGTCTAGGTGGACCTGCATATGTCAGTATGCATTAAGTGTCTAATAGCAACAACACTTAGACCAAACTCCAGCGTTTCACAACTCATTTTCAGCCCTAACCTCCATATGGATTAATTTATAACAAAAAAAAATCATACCAATGTGTACATTTTGTAGTTGGTATGCAACACTAGGCATCTAAATACCGTGGGCTATCTTTACTCTTTTGCAGATCCATCCATTCCAAAAAACTCTGAAGTTGCACATTCTTTCCCATTTTTAACCTGCATGCTAATGCCACAAAGTTAACTAAACAGAGTTTCCAAGCTATTGCACAACTGAACTGCACATGCATGTGAAAAAGCACTGAACAATTTTATATGCTTGCTCCTGTGAGGCTTTAAGTGGACAAATTTTACCCAGCACAGCCTAAGTGCACTGGTGTGGAAAGGTGTAAGATGTCCTCTCCCCAATTAACACTCTCATAGTGAGCAACACTAAAATGGCTGAAAGGTTAAGAAGCCCTTCTCCACTATTTCTTTGCCCCCCTACAACAGCAATAGTACTGACCATAGTGAAGGACTTCTTTTCGCTTCTGCAGGGAAGTGGCACCTCAGGCACTCTGTAATCCTGTCACAGATGGAATGCTTTACCTACCTACTCCACCCACTCCACTGTCTATGGGGTTTAGAAGTCTTCCAGCCGCTCAGTAAAACACTAACCCATTATTTTCCTGGAAGTTCTATACTTTAAACTGTGTTTAGAATTCTTACTATTTATTTTACTCTTTTTTTAAGGCTAGAATTATTTTCTGCCTGCTCCATCCAACAGGAAAACAGAAAAAAGAGCTAGTCCCATTTCACTTTCTGGCCACCATTTCTCAGAATAATTGGCCAGCATTCAGTTGCAGCTTTAAATAGAGGCCAAGAATCCACCCTACGTGGAGGCCACCAGTCCTCACAATTCCCTTTTGTTTTACGAAAACTCACCCTGAGCAAATCCACCTTCTGGAGCAAATCAATTCCTACAAGATCACCATGCCCTTCCCATCCCAGCAATCTTCTTCTTCCTTTTCTTCCTTCCTTGTATTGTGTGAGCAACCCCACAGAGCTATGTTGCAGCTGAAACAGTTTGGATAGGACTTCCCTTTCCTACAAGCTAAAGGGACAGAGTCACTCAGATCCCCATCCCACATCCCCAAGTTGATACACTACCATTCCTACAAGACCAGGAAGTCAAACCAAGTAAACTAGAGAGGTTCCTGCCTCTGCTGCCACTCATATTAGTGGTAGAAAACAATACACAATGGCATCAGGATAACTAAGCTTCAGAAAATAAAACTCTGCCCCATCTATTTTCCAGTACAAAGTCTTGTATAGTTTATGCTGTACTTAATAAAAACATCACTGGAGAAAATGAGTGCTCTGCAGTCTACTTAGCAAGCTTGTAAGGAAATGGAAGTGTGATGGACTTGGAAATTTCTTTATCTTTTCACGGGATTCTAATCCAGAAATTGCGCAGCTTTTCTCACAATTAAGTAAATGAGAGCAACAGTACATCCCAACAAAGGCTGTAAATGAAAATATACATCAGTCTCAAGCTGAAGCACTGAGATAGCATCTAAGGTAAACGTGGACTTGAACATGGAATCTAAGCCATTTCAGGTTCAATTCCAAATCTGGCCAAAATTACTGTTAAACTTCTGACCTTTTGCACCGAAATCCATAAAATTTTCTTCTGAGTAAAGTCTTGAATTTTTCATCCTAATTCTTAAAGTAAAATTAATTTCTTTACCTTACCAAAAATTTTTCAAGTACTTAAAAATGGACTTGAAAATTAAATAGTCTCTTCACCATTAGGCAAATTTGACACCTTTTCTACTACAGAAGAAGTAGTATTTGGCTAATAAAATCCTATAGACAAGGACTTGTTTTACTTTCAAAATACAACTCATCAAGAAAGTACTTTAAAAAAAGGAGCAAGAGAAACTTAAGCACAAGCAGATAAAGCATACAGAAAGACAGATAAATCTGGGTGGGTAAGCAACGCCCTTCTTCAGGGGGAAGCCTCCCGTTTGAATTCTTTTAAAGAAATTACATCCCTTACAACTCTTAATCATTTTGACAGTGTACTGACATCCTGGCCATTTAAAATACATACTTAAAATACATACCAGCCTGGCTGGTTTAGACAGCAGGAAGCAAGATATTTGTACAAGAAGAAAAGAGGAATGAGGGGCCAAGAGGCCCCAGAGCAGTTGGAAGAACAGTTGTTCTGTGTGGAGAAGCTGGAATGGGGCAGAGGAGAGCTGAAGGCCTTCCCAACCCTTATTTAACTCCTTCATTTCTTTTTGTCTGGGCAACACTAACACTTCAGTTCTCCACCCATTTAATTTTACATTCCCTGGACTAATTCTGTACCTGTGCCTGGTAGCTCCTGTGAACAGCTGATGGGAGCAGTGGGAGAGAAGGTATGCAGTAGATGATCTTCTGATGGCTCACAACCTGTCTGTGGTCCCCAATGCCAGCACCACCCACAGACCAGTGAGGTGCAACACACTGCCTGTGACAGACAGCGGACAAGGAGGGCTTCTGCTTCACAGAAATTACACATTTTCAAAATTAGGTTTCAAGCCCAGCTAAAACAAAACTGGTTCACCATCTTCCACTGCAATCTCCCACTCATAGGAAGACTTTACACTTCAAAATCAACTTTACTATCACCATCAGTGAACTCACGGTACCACCATAGCATCCATCCTTAGCACTCACTACCAACATCAACAATTCCATGATGCCATTTATTCTCTCCTCAGGAACTCGGGCCTTTTTCTATCAGCAAAGCCCTTCCTGCAACTGTTCAGAGGTGACACCCTCTTTTCCATTCTCAGTGTCTTGGATCCCAGAGTTTTACTGAAAATGTTCTCAGCTGTAGGAACAGCCACTCTTACGCTTCACTTCATAACAGCATGGCTCAGAAAGGACAGCCACAATTCCAGCTCTACACCTGGCAAAGACTCATCTAAACAAGAGGAAGTCACAGCTAGCCATGTGGAGTAAGCTTGAAGCTACTTCTGCACAGGGAACAAACATACCACATGCAGTGCTCATCATATGCTGGCAGAGCTCCTAGGCCTACACATACTAGGATAACTAGGCAGTATTATCATTCAAGAACACTATTCAAAACTAGTTTTCTTTAAAATTAATTTCAAGGCATTTTCATCACTGCTGGATTTTGTAAACTTTTACAAACTTAAGTTTTGGCACAAACTGGATTCACCAAGAAGCATTCAAAATGCACTAAAAGTCTGCCATGTATCTTGCCAACTTGAAAGACTAACTCTTACAATCTTAGAGGTACTATGGGGTATGACCCTGAACTGTGACATCTGCCTATGCAGCAGCATTTTGACACTGGTACTGCATACAACACATCAGGAGAACACCACACTTTCAAAAGCTGCTTGCTGAAAATGACAGAGAAGTACTTCAGGAGCTCCTGCAGCTTACAGGCTGCTTGCATCTGATGGACCAAGTCTATCTGCGTTCTCCTCCTCCTGCCACTCAGTGGCAGGATGCTGATTTGGTTTAGAAAACTTGTAGACCAGCAGGCTCTTTTCTCCTCCTGCCCCTCTCTTCCTCCTTTGGAAACTTCTGCATTCTTGCGGTGCCACCTGGAGGGGTGGTCGCTCACCCTGCCATCACCTCCTGGTAGGCAGTTTGCAGCAGACCCAGAAACTTGGTAGCTGGTGTTAGAGCGAGATTTTAGATTAATTACCCTTGCAAACACAGAGGTGCTTCTGCACTGAATGACCATGGCCCTTCTGAGCTCTGGTTTGACTCAGGGCACAAGCAGCTCATTAACCATCAGATGATTCAGCACTTGGTGCCTACATTTCTGCTGGCTGGTTTTCATCAGCAGACTACAGCTTTGAAGATGTATCATTTATATGATACCATCAGACACCTGACGAGACACAGGTGTCAAGGCCCTCCAGCTCCAAGCCAGCACTAGTTTTATGTGATGCAGACTGCTCCTAAATTTTCCTCTTCACTATGCAGCTTTATAATCACATTCCCCACAAAAATCCTGGCTGTAACTGTCAGCAGTTTTTTTTTTTTTTTTTCTCCAGCTCATTTAGAAAGAAATAATGCAAAAGAAAGAAAGAAAAGAAAGGGGTCAAACACAAGATCTCAGGTCACAGAGAGAGAAAGACTGAGGTCCTGAGCAGAGGGAGGATGATCTCCACATTTCATGCTCAGAAGAAAGATTCCTGTCCCACCAAAGCTAAACATGCACAAAATGCTCTCAGATGCAGTCCCTCCCCACCCCCAACCATCCCTTCTGATTTACTCACAGCTACTAATCTCATTAGAGTTCCTATAATTAAAGCACCATAAAATCTGATGAAGAATACAGTATGATGTTTAAATTAACTCACCCAAAGTCTTTTACTATAAGAATGACTACAGACAACAGAGTTACAAGGTTTACAAAATAAAGCATCACTAATGAGCACAGGATCAAAACTGGATTATCAAGTTTCCCTATTTGCATGTACAAAAAGCAGGCAGTGAGGTTTCTATAAAACTTTTGCAGCCATTTTATAGGAAAAGTGAAATGCTCCCTGTAACGTAAAAAAACGAGCAGCTCCGAGTGGTTAGGAAATGAATCACGTTTTTAACAAACCTGGTATGCACAGCTTCTGAAATAACCTGAGTTTGGTGCCACATTTAATGGAGAGAAAGATGGGAAGTGAAGGAGGTGAAGGAGATACGGATGTAATATTACACCTGCGCGACTAAGTGTCCTGGTTCTTGCCTCCCTGTCCCAAGTTTGTATGCTGGATGACAGAGTGCAGAAATCCAGTTCCCAGCTGAATAGGAAATGGCTCTTCCACACTTAGCATCCCAACCTTACTCAACACATATCTGAAAGTACATGGAGGGAGAACACTGGCCTTTCAGACAATCACACTCTTCAACCCCACCTATTAAGCAACACAACAGCTCTGGGCTGCACCAATTCCTGGAGACAGGGCTTGCTGGGACCTGACTCTGGCTCTGTGGGATCCACACCACATCCTGAGCTGCAAAAGCCACAACCTCTTCCACGATAACCCATTACCCATACCTATCAATTACCATATCATCAACTGCTTTGAGTCCAAACAAATAGTGACAGAATTTTTTTGTGAATGGTAGATCAACTCGTCATAGTCAGACCCTGAGACTGAACAGCTAAATTGAGGCAGAAATAAAAGTTATGCAATTTCCCAAAGTCAGGCTCCAGATCAGCCTGGGCATTCTAGGCTCGCCTGCTAAGCTTCTGCTCCAGCCACTAAATCTTTGAAAAGGATTATGCAGCAAGGTGACAGTGATAAGACTGGACTTGACCTCTAAGGACCTTCAGATGTTACCCTCATTTTCCAGCATGCTGGTAACATGATGAGCAAAAACTCTGCAGTTGGAGTATTTTCATTTGGCATTCCTTTTAAGAATCAACTTCAGTTGATTTTCTGATCTATAAAGGGCCCGAAGGCAGAAGTTCTAATGCTCTTACATATTTGCATAGAATAAAGCAGGGTGCATTAACAGATTTTACTTTGCTACTTCATTAAACATTTCAGGAATCACAATGAAGCCATCATGAAGAATACGGCCTTCTTCAGTGAGAGAACACACACAGACATCAAAGGCAAAATGAATTATTTTAAGTGCTATACTTCAGCCAACATATTCCACATTTTCAGCATAAGACACCACTCCTCCAGAGATGTAGCGTCAGCCAGGGCAGAGATTACTATTTCCCTGACAAGAAAACCAGATCTAAACTATGCACAATGCTGCCTGGGTTCTGTTTTCTTGGGGTTTTTTTAATTGTTTGTTTGTTTTCAATTTCAGGTACATTCTTTAATCAGGCTGATCATATCCAAAAGTAAGATCTTCTAAAATTTTCAAACAAAAACAGCCTTTCAGCATTTATTCCTTTTGAGTTTCTCATAAATTAGCTTTTTAATTTCCTACAAAAAAATGCAAAGTCCCAAAGATGAAAGCTAACTTGATTTCTAACCTATACTGGCTTTTCACTCATCCTTCCCAGAAATTCTTGTGATATAACGGATGTAAGGATGCCTTTCGCTCTTCCCAGGATGACTCACAGGGTCCTTCCACAGCACAAAGGAAAGACAGATCACTTATTGTTCTTCTTGAAAAAATATCACTTTCTTGTCCTTTTCAAAAACATAGATAAGGGAAGAACACATTGGACTGTTATTTGTTGTATTTTGTTTCATTTTTCCCTAACAAATTTATCAAGCAACTAAAATTCTGCCTGGTCATAAAAGCATCTGTAACAACATGTCCACAAAAGTGCTCTGTGATTCTCACCCCTCAGGATCAGTATCCCTGCCCCACCTTTAATGCACAGGAGTAAGTACCCATATGGCTATGTGCCATATGGGCACCTTTCAACAGCTGCTGGGATCAGCTCTGCAGGTGCTTAGCAGCAGTAGCGTCTCCCTTGAAGGGCATCCCTGCATACACATCCAAACCCTGGCCAGTGCTAAACCCACTTCATAGCTCATATACCTGCTTCCTAGGCCAGCCAGCTATTTCAGCCACCAAGCTACTGCTTCCTTCTCCAAGAGTCCAGCCTAAACCAGGCAGAAGAGTTCTTCAATATCATCTAACTTCCATTACATCACTGTAAACTGCAGGCACCTGCAGAACTTGGGGAAGATCATCACAACACTTGCCAATTTCCGGCTTAAATGAAAGTCAATATTCTGATATATGACTTCAGTGGCAGATACCAAAGTGGCACAAATGTGCACTGACAATATAATCTAAAAACTTAATGAGAATTTCCAGTCTACCACTTGTCTACAAATCAAATCATTCTGGCCACTGTGCACAAAGTCTCAAGAAGGCTTATTAAGTGTTCCTGAATTTCAGTGTTACAGGAAACACACAGAACATAACTCTGACCATCCAATCCATCAGTTCCCAAGTTAAGCCCTTTGCTGTTATCTAAACATATCCGAACTAGATCATAAAAACGATACTGAGTTTACTATTAGACAGAACAAATGCTACCAGCACCAGCAAATGCTATATAGGCTACCAAGGCCCAGAGAGGAGCAAATACTTGACTTCTGGTAGCACGTGCAATTTCCAAGCAGTGAAATGTACTAGGGTCAGAAGAGGCCTGTCAACTATGTAGAGAGTGCAGGGGCAGCTGTAATCATCCATTCCTTCCCTACATGCACAGCCCAGCAGGAGCACAAATTGCCCCAGCAGAGCACCAAGTCCCTACAGGTATAAAAATTCATTCCACCACCGAACTAGCACATCTCCACCAAGCACATCCTAAAAGCTTCTGCTGAATAAAAACATAGAGGTGGCAAGCAAAGGGTTTAGTTGGTTTTGTTTTTCCTACACACACCATACTTCTTCCATTGTTCTTCGTGTTTAGGGCATGACTACACTAGCAGCAGAAACACACAAATATTCTGCGGTGCTAAACTAACTATTGAAAACATTAAGCGAAGACAGAGCTTAGTTATCAAGCTGCTGACTTCGGTTTGAAACAGCAGTTCTGACTGAAAAAACAGTGATGAACATGTAAACATCCTACATGCCAGCTGTCTGCCCAGGATGGAAAAGTTGTGTTTTCAAATTTTTGCCTCCAAAGAAGTTACTGTTTACTGCTGTTACCTGCAATTGTTCAGCAATAGTCACACAGACGCTATTTCAGTCCTGTGTAGCTGTCATAACACCAAACGCGATGTGTCCTGCGAGGAGCAGGCCGAGCGCCTGCACCAAGGGCCCGAACATCAGCAAGCCCAAGCGGCAGCGGGCAAAACCCCCGGCCCCAGGAGCCGCTTCGGAGGCGGCTGCCAGTGCTCCCAAACTCCGCTCCTTATCACTCCTCGGCCTCCCCTTAAAAGACAGCTGGTGCCGCCGGTCAGGTAGCACCTACAGTTTGAGGTTTCAAAGCGAAAATCCCAGTAAAGACGGGAAGAGCCTGAAAACGCATTAGTGACCAGCCCGACCAGCTGCGTACGAACGAGCAGAGCAGCACTTCGGGAACGGGCGGTTCGCCGAGTCCGCAGCTCGCACGCAGGTGGCGGCCGAACGCGTTCCNGGCGCAGCGCTCGGCCCGCCGGGCTGCCCGAGCATGCGGCCACAGCCCCCCCAGCACACCGCGGCAGCGCCCGCTGGGAAGTACCTGGGAGCTGAGGTACCGTCGGAGGCACTCCTCGCACACCGCCTTCTTGCAGCAGGACAGGGGCTTGATGGGCTTCTCCTCCAGGCACACGCGGCAGCTCAGCACCAGCAGCGGCCCGAACTCGCCCGCGATCAGCCCGGAGAAAGGCT
>VXBQ01003765.1:172804-442170 GCA_013400175.1 Phainopepla nitens | reverse complement strand
CCCCGGCCCGCCCCCGCCCGCGCTGACGCAGCTCCTCGGCTGCGCCCCTCATTCCGCCGTAAACACGGCGTGGCTGCCCGGCCGCCCGCGCCCGGCACCGCCGCCCCGAGGCGTTGTCCTGGGCCTCAGGTTCCCTCCGCCGTGTGTGGGTACCTGCAGCCCGGCCGCAGAGTGACGTCCTCGGAGTACGTTATGAGCGCCCGATTAAAAATCGTCCCCGAAGGAAAAAAACTGTAGGGAGTAACATCAACTCTGCTGTGAGAGCCGCGCACTAACATCAAGGCGATAGAGTGACATCTACAAAAATAATTGTTAACAACAGGAGTATCCACACAGGGCCAAAACGGTATTTGCTTCTTCAGGTACTCAGGGGGACTAGGGGGATGTAAGCGCATTCTGCTCCGAGAGTTGGCCAGTATGCCATGGCCTCTGATTGAAGACGGTGTCTCCAGGCTTTAATGTCGTCATTTACACCATCACGTAGGGAAGATGTCATGAAACTAATGCTGCAGCAGCTGAGTATCTTAACATGGATTGTGCAGTTTCCATCCTGAACTTTGTGTTACTCAGAGGCTGATTAGTTGCTCTGCTTGAGAGGACATGGTGTTGGGCTTAACTAGAGTGAGAGATGAGAGTCAGGGACATCATGGCTGTCTGCATGTCGTACCCTCAACCTCAGAGAGGTCATGATCTCAGGTTCACGCAGGGAGCAGCTCCACTCGTTTGCCTAGCTCTGTGTTTGAGCTCAGCAGCGCAGCTGCTCGGCCACAGTGTCCCAGAGAGCAGGGCATTGAGGGCACTGTATGGGGCCAGACCAGCTTTGGAGATTCCTGTGTGGCATTGAAGTATATGTGCGCTCTGGGAAGGAGGTGAGCCTCCCAGAAAGCCACACAGGGAGCCTTGCCTGTGCCGAAGGCTGGCAATGGGGGCACTGCATATCAACCAAGTCTTTGGAACAAGTCTTTGCCATATTCTATATATATTCTCTCAGGCATGTTGAAAAAGTATGGAATTATATAGTAGTAGACAGAAAAAAAATATAGGCGTGAGGTAAACATGATGTGACCTGCTAGTACGTACTGATGGCGTTTCCCACTGTGCCTTTACACAGGCTCATATTTGAATGACATTAAGGGAGAATTTTCACAGAGACCACCCTAGCCTCTCACCAGCCCCCTACAATCTGGCAAAATAGGATTTTGTGTTACATGGCTCTTGCTTACTCTGCAAGAGCTGGTGAGAGAAGTGTTCAGCGAGGGGTACTGGTTCTGTTGCTCTGTGCGCTGCTGCTGGGTGCCTAGGTGCACGAAGCAGGAGTCCGTACAGGGATGAACGTGTGGATCCCAAACAGGCTGTGCTGCTGCTGACTGACAGGCTGCATGATGTGTCTTAGGCTGGCTGTTGCCCAGGTTTTGAGAAACCACAAGTCAGATTTGCATCCAGAATGATTCTGTTGCTAAAACCTTGGTTTAAAATGTGATTTTAGATCCACACATTTTACATTCTCTGTAGAGCATGTCTAGCCTTATGGAAGATATTAGAAAGATAGCAGCACTGCTGGATTTACATAAGATAACAGATTAAAATAAATTACCTACAGAGATAAACCCTTTTATCACCAAACTGTTTGGTGTGGAAGAACTTCATTATGTTTGAGCACAATTGTGTAGAACTGAGTCTAGTTGCTTGAAAAATCACTTTTCTCCCTGTGATGTACTGCCAAGTCAAACTCCACAGAGATTCACACATTTGAACTCTGCAAATGAAGTATGAAGAAGCAGCTGGCAGGACATTAATTATCTGTGAGAGATCCCCGGTTTTGGAAAGCTCTATCCAATATTGTCCACCAGAACCTGGATTTGCCTATCTTTGGGAACACTGCAGATTCCATAATACTTTTCTTCTCTGTTGAAAAAATTGGAGGGTTTGATTTGAATAGGTATGTTTATGGCTCCTTTTACTTATGCCTGATTTTGAAATTCCACAGCTTAGAACAAGGGTAGACACTTGTATTTTCAAACAATAAATGTAATTGACTGACTCTGTTCTAGTAATGCCAGAATTTGGGATTGATTGGGGTTTTTTATTATTATTGTTATTAATTATTCACACTGAACAAAGAAGATGTGATGGCTATTGCATCAATTAATTACATTTGTCCAAATTTGTAAAATTTTCCTGAATATTGCCTGAGAATCTCCATCCTTGTTTTCTCTCAGTTCCTTCTTTCCTACCTTCCTTTCTTTCCTTTAATCAAACAGCACAAGCTTACATTAAACTTCAGCAATAGAAAGTCCTGGGCTATGCAGCATATAGGCAAACTGCAGAAGTCATTGATACACACAAAGCACTTTTATAATGAATTACAAAACTGATTAGATACTTTCAGCAAGACAGCAGAGCTAAAGCAGTCCATGCTGTTTTTGTCATATATCTATCTGTGTGTATACTTATATATGAAAGGAGGACTTAATTCCCCAGGCCAGGAAAGGCTTCTTGAAAATTACTTTTACTAAAAATAATTAATATTTTTAGGATACATAATTAACATTCATTCTTTTGGGTGTATGCTGATAGCCCCTGAGGAAATGTAAAGCCTTTTTCTATGTAGTAAGTAAGTAACTAGCAGTATGGTACTGGGTCACTGGGTGCAGAACTTACTTTTAAGGGAGATTCTTGGGTTTCTGTTCATCTTGTGAGGTGAAAGATTCATGTATGTTTTACAGTAAGTGTAGATTAGGTTTTAAAAGGCATGCACTAGAATAATTTCTTTTGAGCATCATAATTAGATCAGGAAGAATGATGGTGTTCCTCGTTTAATTGTAACAGTATTTATTTTAAAAACAGTCTATGCCATTATTTTTTATCTAGCACTATGGAAACAACCTTCAAAACATAACTGTGTATCTTACACCTTGCTTAAACAGATCAATCCCTTTGTTCTACCCATGTGCTTACTGCCCATATCTGGGCTAAGGAGAGAAAATGCTTTTCTAGAATTTATGGATCTTTCCAAACAGATTTAATCAATGTCTCAAGTCATATTTTAAAGGGCACTTAGAACTTTGATGCATACTGCTTAATTGCTTCTCTTGTTTTGGAATTATTTATTCTACACACTTATTCAAAGTCTTTTTTTACTTGGAACACTGTTTTTATTTTCTTATTTTTCTGCCTGCATCACTAATTTTTTAATATGTTTATCCTTTTTCCTATCACATCTTTACTTCCTAAAATTGTCACAAAGATCTGTATTTAGCCTACAGCTTTGTAGAGAGACTCATGCCTGTCTTTGTGTTCTGGATATTGCTGAATCCAGTTTCCCACTGAGGGCTAGACCAACCAGGAACTTAATGGAAATTACTTCCCCCTCCTCATCAGTCAAATCTTTCATTCTTCCTAGATCTTATTACTACATTATTGTCCCTTATGTCAACTGGGTTCATAAATCAGGAATCACTTTCATCTTCAACAAATGCAAAGAACCACTTGAGTGAAGCAGGAAACTTACTTTTCATAGAAGAGGAGTATATATTTTTAAGTTCTTGAGGTTAAAACTGAGAAACTGAGCTGGGAATCTCATGACCATGGCTTGCTTCCCCAGGTGAATTTATTCACTTTTAGTCCCGGAACCACACTGGACTCAAGCTACACTCCATGTATCCCCACAATCACGTTTTTTTTCCTTAACAACAGGCAACGCCCAAATAATTTATCAGCATTAATCTGGAATGAAATGCCTCAATACACAGCCTGGGTGCAATGCAGTCATTTTGGGGAAGCAGGAGTTATTTACCACCATCAGCAGCAGTACAGCCATGAGACTGTTCTAAATTGCATCAGCATTTTAAGACTCTCCCAAAGAAAGAATCCTTCATTACTGAGTTATTTTTATTAACACTTTGAATTTATTTTTGTAGTAATAGTTGGCCACAGGATTACCTGACAACACCACAGTGAGAGTAAATTCTGCTGAAGGGCAAGTATATTTTATAGCTATTATTGCTTTAATTAACTATGCAGAATGACACACAAATGAATGTTTTGTAAAATAAAGACTTAGCAGCTACGTTTTTGCAAATATTGTGAGTCATTCTCTGATGTGCAAATTGCTATCTTTTCCTTCTTAGCTTCAGGCCTGAAAAGCAGTTGAACATTTGTTAAAACAATTGTCTACCCTTATTACTGGATTATCAAATTGTGCTTTTCTCATTTTATACCAGAGGGGGTTTTTTTTGCAATGCAAATAATTTAAAAGGATTTCAGAAAAAAAAGTGAAATTAAGTAATTAACCTGATCAGACATCGGGGATACAAAGAGCGATTCAAATTAGCTATTTTTTAATTATACTGCTTTGCTTCTTACAGCCAAATTTCAGAATGCGTTTGAAGACTTCCTGAAGTTCATCTCTGTAATTCAACAACCCCCGCTGTTATCAGCAGAGACTCCCATTGCACGCTCTGTGGCTCCATGGAGACTTACCGCGTCTGCACAGGAAGCTGCCGTAACGAGGGGAGCTGCTTTCGCCAGCCAGGCAGGGATGGGCAGCGAGGGCTTGTGCTGAGGGCACTGGAGTGGGGACTTGGGGGGCCCCTTTTCTAATCTCAGCTCTGTTACTGACCGGTCGTGTGACCTTGGATGAGATACTCCTATATCTCTGTTTCCCCCTTTACCCTTTGCCTGTCTCCATTATTTAGACTGTAAGCCGTGTGTGACACGGAGTGTTGGCAGCTGCAGCGCTGTGTGAGCCAGTGAATCCCCTGCTCTTGGCTGATGCTTGAAGTTCTACTGTATCACAGACAAAACACAGTCATTTCCTCATCCAGACTGCCACATGGAATTAGCTCATTAATAACACATTTTACTGTTAAAAATAAAATTACTTATGTTCAGCTACTTCTCTCTATTTTTAATTCATTTGACTGTGGAATACCACATTCACAAGAATTTTTCTGCTGGGTAGTAGTCATTACTGAATAGCACTGTGTAGGGTTTATTTGCATAACCTAACACCAGGAACTTAACCCACCTTCAGCCTCATGCTCTCTTTGTATAAGAACGCAGGGATCTAAACATTTTCCCTCGCTCAGATCATGTGTCCAGATTTCCAGTGGGATTTTAAGTGGAATTTTACCTAGTATACCAAAACAGGTGTTTAGTAGGTCATGCATGACAATTACATCAAGGAAAGAAAGACCAGAATAAAACCTAACTCACTAGCAGGATCGAAACACTGTAATTTCTCTCCACAAATTCAAATTTTTGTTTCTGCCACAAGAAGTGAGGCCTGACTACACTCAGTAAGTCATGCTGCAGAGTGAGATGATCCCGGCTTCATAACATCACAGGTCAAAATACAGGTTCATTTTATGGCTTTGTCCCTAATTTGCAAGTCCCTGTGCTTTCCAGCCTGTAAAGCCGGCTTCACTGTGGAGGTGTCATGATAAGAAAATCTTCTCAGCTGGATGGTAAAAAAGGAGTCTGAATTATGACTCTGCAAAATTAGAGTGGTGATATATTGATTATATGCTCAATTGATTATTCTATAGATAGCTTGACTGCAGTGGGGATTGAGAAGCATCAGAAATGGAAACAGGCAAGACAGCAAATTGCCTTAACAAAACTTAATACTGAACTTGCTGCTAGACAGATCCAGTATGTGACACAACGCAATATGAGCAGCCACATCTTTCCTGAGGGGCTGCTAAGACCCAGCAATTAACAGGGAATCAGTTAAATGATTTCCTTGAAAGGTAATTTCAATATTTTTGCTATGGACTCTTTGTTTTCATGGAGCATTCTTGGCTTCTCCACAGTTAATCTAAAGGTAGATTCTTAAAGCCTTCATTGCATACATTGAAAAAGAAGTTGTTGGTAAATGGCATGTATTTTACCTTAGGAATTGCTGTATACAGCTGAAAACCACACTCATATACATACATGAGTAATGAGTATACACACATCATGAATCTTTTTGCACGTAATACTCAGCAACCTTGACAAAACTGTTCCTAGAAGTCTTTTCCTATATTCTCTTATCTAACATGTCTTGTTTTAAAACAGGCCCAGATTATACTATTAGAAAGTGCTGGCCAGCTAGAACAATCTAGACTGCCATGGAAAGCTGTTTTGAAAGAAAAATTCAGCTGGGAACTTGATAAATATAGCTGAAAAATGGTTTGCACTGTCCCTTCAGAAGTTGTTTCTTAGTAGCCATTTTAGACACAACGTTAGTACATCATGCCCTAACAACAAGGTTAGCTGTGTGGTTTGCAGATTAAGTCCTGGATGAAAATGTCAGAACAATCCCTGGTGTAATAAAAGGGCATCAGTAAACTTCTTGTCCTAGGGAAGCCTGACTTGGGGGGAAAAATGTAACATTTGAAGCAGAAAACAAGATCCTTAGGCTGTCAGAGTGGAATCTGAGACTGCTGGCAAGCCAAAGCTGCGGTGAAAGCCTTGCACTTTGCTTTGTGGTTCTGGTATGCTTATCAGCAACATTAAAAAAAAAAAAAAAGGCAGAAATGCCAAGCTATCACAGGAGCCTTCCCAAGGAGCCACTCACGTGGCTGTCTGCTGGGAAATCAGCTGTTGTGATGGGTTCTTGTTGCATGAATCTCTGTTTATGAGGACAAGAACCAAGCCTAACTTATTTGATGAGCTGTGGAGCACCAAGATAAAAAGCGTTGATTTCACATTAAACCTCAGACAAAGCTGAAGTAGATTAGTGGAAAAAATTCTCAACATCATGTTCTTCAGTACCAGTCATAAGTTTCACTTTTATATGAACAGTGGGAGATTTTATAAAGAAGTAGTAAATACAATTGCAGCAGTGTTCTTTCTATTAATTAGATCAGGAGGTATCTGGCTACTTATGATTGCTTGATTTAGTGTGATCTCAGCTGCTGCTTGGACTGATTTGATCTGCTTATAAGAGAAAGCATAAAAGTAAAGAGGAGGGCAACTGTGTAGTTGCAATCAGATTTGTCTTTTAAGTTTTTGTTGCCAATAAAAAGGTCTGATGCTAGAAGACTACTGGTTAAGCAATTCATGTGTGAAACAGCTGTAGGCTTGCTTTATTCTGAAGATACCAGTGAAGTGCATTTATTGAGTACTTCTTATTTTCCAGTGAAAACATCTATCTGTGGTTCCTTTGGGACACAGCTATAAAGTAAATGGAATATATTTTTTCAGCTAAGAATTGATCTGAACACAGCACTAACAGCATGATTTTACATCAGTGAAATTAAGATGATGCAATTCAGAGCTAGTGAAGGTAAACTGGCTAGTTCACCAAGCCAGTTTACCTTCTAAATAGTAATTAGTAACAACTTTATTAAAATTTTATAAAATTACTAACAATTTCACTAGTCACTAGTGAAATTTGCTTTCACTAATGCCAATGAAAAAATATCCAAAACAAGATGTGTTTATTTAAATAAATCAGTTAGCAGTGTATGTTAATATAATGTACTTCTAGATAGCATCTTCTCAGCTTCTTTAGTCACATCAACAGTACAATAAATTGGTCTAAAATGTCTAAAATTGATTAAGTATGCACATATTGAAAAATGGATAAAGCATTTATCTAAATGTTGCATAATATTATTGTTTAAAGCGCATTACATTGCAACAGAAGTAGTATACATGTAAAATAGATGAAAAAACTGGTAAATTAATTCAAGAAGTAACTATCAATAGGAAAGGATCTCCAGGTGGGGCTGTTTGCAGTAGAGTTCAATGGGGGTTTGTGTGAGTTCTGGCATTGCTCAAGAACTTCATGAGCAGGAAGAAAATATATAGAGCAACTAAAAGCTAGTGAGTGACAGTCAAAAAAAATTACAAATCTTACAAAGGAATTTAACTTGACTGTGTTAGTCGTGTTCCAATAAAATGTCTTAATATAATAAAAAATAAACTAGTATGTTTCAACATACAAATCTAGTTTGTAACAGTTTTGTAGTGCCTAAAGTCTTCAAGAATAGGTACTTTAATAAAAATTATCTTTCCATCAAAGATACGTTAAGTGTACTGTGTATATATTGAATACGTAGAAAATAAGATTCAAATTTACTAGGAAAATCCTTTATTATTGTTTTTTATGAATCTATTTGTTTATGAATTTGTTTTATGCAGCAAAACTCCTGCACATTGATCAGAGCTGGTAAAAGCAGCTGTTCATTGTCACCTGCTTGTTTAGGCACAGTGCTGCAGCAGGAGTCTGGGCTTTTTCTGTGCAGCTGTGTTGAGCATGAGTTAGGGTCCCAGCTCTGCAGGAGCACTGGAACACACTGAAGCCTTACTGGGAACAATCACAGCAATTCCTGCAAACAAACTATTAAGGAAGCTTTTTCCTGGTCAATAACTTCACTTGCAGTGCAATTTTTTTTTTCCCTGGGAGTAATACTGTGAAAAATTTTTGCTTTCACATTTGTGGGTCCTAGCAAAATTTCAGCTTGTGAGTTTCTTCTAGGACACTTTGAAATCTTTATACCTTCATTAAGTACCAATAAGAAATTGAAAGTGAAGAATAGTAAAGCTTAATTTTTCCACATATTTTTTATTATTAATCTATAAAATGTGTGCGACAGAAAAGGATTACAGATAAATAGTGCTACTTCCCCTGCAATCTCTATCCTTTTCCTGACTAAGTGCTTTCTGCTAATACAAATCCCCAAGATCCTGACCTTTCTTTTTTGCTTTCCTTCCCTGCAGGCAGGGTGGAGGAAATGATTCCTGTCACGTAGCCAAAGGGGGTATATTTACATGGCTCCACATGATGTGATGAGGAAATCCTGTTGCAGAGGATTCAGGAGGGGGAAACAAGTAGGTTGCCAGTTCTGCCTTTTTTTTTTTTTTTAAGTCCTGCCTCCACTCCTCTTCAGGTTTGCTTCCTGAAAAAGCCACTTCTGTGACTTTATAAGTACAGATCTCTTTGTTTCTCAGTTTTCTTTCTCCATTTTTTGCACATGGATGTTTCCAGGACATTATTCTCCTGCCTGATATCTTGCAGTATATTAAGTGATTGTGGTGTTATCTGCTATGGATTTTTGCTTTGCAGATTTTGCTTTTAGTACTTGTATTTTTATTGTTGCTCCACTAATTATCTCTAAAGCTGTGCACAAAGTAAGAGACTACTGTAAGTGCTTTAATTCTGGTCTCTTCTGGGTTAAGGGAAAAAAGCCTTCACTACATACGGGAGGATATTGTAATTTCAAATCCTAAAGCATTCAAATAGCTTTGGGTGTATCCTAGAGGAAATCAAACATTAAGGGTTTTTATTTTAAAATTCATTTAGTAAATGTGGAATTCCATAGTTAATATTTTCTAGATTATATTAGAAACAATATATGAAAACCCAGTGTGAGAGCTTTCTTTCACCTAGGTTAAATTCACCAAGGTTGAATTCCCTTTCCTACTGACTTTGAGATCTGTAATCAAAAAACCAGTGAAATGCATCAGTTGACTAGAAAAGAAACCTTTCATGAATGTAGAACCTGGTGTAAAATCAACATGGAGCTTATGCAAAAAAAGCAATTTTTTTAAATGCATGAGGCACTAAAAGCTAAAGAGTGATTGTTAAGAGAGTATGATGGATGTGAGTGTCATTCTGCCATTTCAGACCAGGAACAGGCTCCTTCAAGGGCTAACCATGCCTTCAGCTGGCAGCCAGGTCATGTCTGTGTGCTGGATCTGATCAGAGATCAAGAACAAAAATATTTTCCCATGGTAGCATTAGTTTTGATCCACAGTGCTGTCCATTAAAAGCTTTAAGCTTTGGGAACATTTGGGTCCAGATCCAAATGTTCCCTGCTTCGTGCCTCAGAAGCGCAGCTACTTTTGTACAACAGACCATAGATTATTTAAAAAAAAAATCTGATTTCAGAGAAGAGTTTTTCTAAACCAAAAGATTTTTATGTTTCATTCTAACCCCATAATTCTGCATACTTATCTTGGTCTGTTTCCCATCTTTCAGAAGGACATAGAAGAGACATAGTAGGCCTCCAGTGATCAAATAAAATGTACCAAGATCAAATGATGGTGCTATGTTTTGCCCTTTGCCTGTCTCAGGATATGGAGTGTTGAGATTCAATTTCCTAGCCTGACATCTCCAGCATGGCACTAATTTAGAAACACAAAGAACTAGTGGTCTTGTCATACCAGTCAAAGAGACTGCAACCATTGCTTATTTTTTTAGTGATTTTCTTCTTTTCAGTGATACTGAAATTTATTCAATGACAAGGACATTTTTTACTTGCTTAGACATGTTTGGGCTGAAAACCTGACATCTTGTGTTTAAGGGAAGAACTACTAGGACAATACTGTCAGGCAACAATCAAGTCAGACTTCCACAGTATAGAAGTGTACAACTCTTGGAATAGAAAGCTGTAGAATCTAATAAACACTTTAGGAGAAAAAGCAATATTTTCCATAAAAATAATAAAACCATTGCACTTAGATTAGGAAAAGCAAAAATATAAAGATCTCTCATTCTGAAGTCCAGCTCTTTCATCTCTCTTCTTCAGAGTGCAATGTAAAAAAAATTAGAAGTGGAATACAAGGAAGAACGCAAGAGATGTTAAATGTATAAATATTCTTTAGATTTCCCTAATTTATGGGGGGAAAAAAATCAACAAAACACTCAATAAATCGAAATTCCTGTTGCAATTTTTGATTTACAGATCTCTATATCTCAGATGGTGACAGAACCCTAGAGACGAGGAGAATATTTAAAAAGATAAGAGATACAGTTCTAATTCTGCATTAAAGGAGATGAAACACCAGTATAGTAATGGGATATCAAGTTTCAACTTGCTGCTCATAAAGACAGGACCTCGGCTATTTGGCCTGTGATCTGGGGAGGTTTTCCACATGCCTCTGGGGCAGGGGACCAGGGCTCTGCAGCTGCATCATCTGTGTGGCACTTGTCCCACAGTGGGACAGTGCTGTGGGACAGCAGTGTCTGCTCTGGCCCTGCTTTGGGGACAGGACACTGCAGGATACACCACCTACATGTAGGGGGATGAAAGCTGTCAGCGTGTTCTGCTGATGTTTTAAAATGATGTAGGTTTTCTTCTACAGATTTGCTCAGTTAAGCTGTGAAAAATACAACTTCAACGTGTTCGACTGCTACTTTATGAGGCCATCAATTTTTAAGAGGGTTTTATGAAGTTTTGATCTGGGCAAACATAGTTTTTAGATAGCTTCTGTCTAGTTCTAGGAAGAAAATAAAAACTACAAATAAAATAATAAAGATGGGGAATAATAAAAACCTGTAAGTGCGAGGTGAAGATTTAGATTTGAATTTGACTGACAGGAAGAAAGGGAACTGTAGATTTCTGTGATGAATCATTGTCCCTTGTTCATCATAAAGTTTAATTTTCAAGTAGTTTAGCAGTAATAAAAGCCCTTAAGGATTTTGTGTGTGATGTGAAGATTTAGATTTGGTTTTGACTGACAGAAAGAGAGGGAACTTAGATTTCTAACATGAATCATTGTTCCTTGCTCATCATAGAATTTAATTTTCAAGTAATTTCGCCTCAGATTACTGGAAACAATTTCTGGTTCCACTCTAGATACTGTTCATGAGACAGCTGTAGATTTAAGGGTCATTAAAGAATTCTTATTCATAGAAGTATGCACTTACCTCTAATCACATATTTAGCTCTTATTGAAGCTAATGGGGTTTAAAAATGTTCTTCATTCCTTTCCTTTTGCTTTCAATGGAACTTCAACATTTTCTTCAACTCTAGATTCCTTTTAATATTTTTCTTTACTGGGGACTTTCCCATCTTCCTGCTTTGAAGAGTCAGCTTCTAGGTCGTTCCTCTTGGCACGCACCAGCCTCCCCGGCAGAGGGAGGGGCAGAGAGAACCAGGATCTAAATGGGAAGCAGGGCAAGGCTCTGCCAGCTCCCTCTACTATGTAATGGGGGATACACTATGGGCACCACAGGCTCTGCTGTGTACCTGTATAGAGGATGGTCTGGAGCCTCCCTGCCAAATCCACTTCTGAATTCCTGGTCACGTGATGCAGGCAATAAGTACAGCACCTTGTTTTTCCTGCTGCAGGTAAAATTCAAGAGGGTTTCCCCCGAGTTTCTACAGATCTGGAAAGAAGGGGGTGGTTTCCATTTTTATTTTTCTGGTATAAGGGCATTTCATGATGAAGTATCAGTTAGGATATGTGATTTTCAGTCATTTGTCCTCAGGATTCCTTTTGCCCTGATGTATTTTCTGCTCTGTAGGGAATTTCCCACTTCATACATACAGCAAAACATCCCCAAAAGTACACAAGAGAGTAAAACCTTAATATTTCATTTTGGAGGATTTTATAAAGAACCATCATGATGATTCTTGTTTACTGTTTTATTTAAAGGAGAAGCTCCATTCAGGGACAAAGAAAACAACCAGTTTAACAGAGCTAGTCAAATGACTTTCCAGGAACATTAACATCAGTGGAGGCCCCGAGTGACAGAAACTTCAAAACATTTGTTTGTTTATTTGGTGACAGAAATGTTGAACCCTTTTGCAAAATTATTTGGAAGAGACTTAGTAGCAAATAATCTGTGTTTTCTGTCAGTTTCTCTGTTCCCTGTGAAATCCAGTAAAGATCTTAAACTCAGGCATGGTGTAGTTCTACCCATAGAATAAGAAAAAAAAAAAAAACTTGATAGTAAATATGCCTGAATATGTTTTAATATAAGGCCAAGATGGGGACCCATGGGGTTGTCAAAGAGAAATATGGGTAAATGGTTTTTTTCTACTTCTCTGTAGAACAATAAAGAAATGATTTCTTTTTTGCTAGCCATCAAACAGGCATGTTTGCCTAAGTTTTTATTTACCAAATAACTAATGTGTCTTTTAAATTAATTTTTATTTTATCACTACATCACTGCAAGGAAAGAACATAGTTTAATTTCATTTTTCTTTGCTAGCCAGTAGTTATGTCCTGATTTGTTGTCTTAAAACCTGGAAAGGAAGAGATATAATAGTACAGTTCTTAATTATTATATTACTTAAGTATTTGAAAGAGCTGAGCTTACTTATTAAGTTCAAGAGTTAGAGTTAAGCCATGTTCTGATTTGCACCAGTAGTATAGATATCTGAAGGACAGTAGTTCCAATGCCCCAAATAATTTTTTGATAAGCTATGCTGTTATTTTATTTAGAAATTAATAAAAAATGGCTTTTTAATTCAAAGTTATGCCAAGACTTTGAATATAATCATTCTGAATAAATCCCAAATTGTTTTATGAATTTAGGCAAATGGGGTCATTCATGTCCCATGCCTGTCTGGCCACAAGCATCCGTGTCTCCTACAATCTTTATGCTGCATTAAAATGTCCAGTTGGAATTGCAGTGTTGTGGCTACCCAATGTTCCTCTCAGCCTGGTTCAAAATATCCCTGTTGGCACTGGGAAACATTGTCCACACTGAAAATAGCCCCTACCTGAATGTGCCACTTACAGAACTGGCTCTGCTTGTGCTCTGTCAGTACCAGCCTGTCTTGGCACTGGTGGAAGAAACTTGGGGTCTCAGGAGTTTTTCTCAGGACTAGTTTGTGCTCCCACATAGTGAGTGCTTGCTTTGCACACCGAGCTGTCCCCATCAAAACGCAGGGACCAGAGAAATGTCGCATCCCTCTTTTGTTTCCCAGGGACCCCAACTTGTACCACACCTAAAAGTATATCCATTCCTAAACCAGCAGGGCTGACCAGAGCCAGGAACATGGCTGTGAGCACTTCTCTTGGGTTTATGGGCAGGTAAGCGTAGGATGGCTGGGATTCTGAGCACGAGCCCTCTTCTCAAGAAGCCAGTCAGGGGACAAATGCTGTGCACTATTTCTGGCAAGAGACTGTCATGGTTTAACCCCAGCCAGCAACTAAGTGCTACACAGCCTCGCACAACTCACTCCCTGTAGTTGTTACTCAGTTCCCAAAATAAATTTGTTCTTTTCTCCCACAGAGGCTGAGGTGAAGAAGATGTCCCCGACGCTGCAGAGAGGAGCCTCCCTGCAGGCTCTGTGCCCCAAAGCAGTGCAGAAGTCAAAGCAGCTGCTTTTGATAAAAGAGTTCATGAGTAACTCTAGAATAGCCTGAAGCAGGTCATTTCACAAGAAAATAGAGCAGGCCTTAGGCTTAGTACTGTTTCCAGGTTTGGGGCCCTGGAGAGGCCTCCTTCAGCTGCAGGGACAGTGTGATCCTCTTCTCCAACTCACCCAGCCGGACCCCAGGAGGTGTGAGTGAGCTCTGCTTTGGCATCCAGCCCCCATCAGCTGCCTCCAGCAGCACCACAAGGTCTGCTAAGGAAACCAGCACCTGTTACTCCTTCTTAAGGACCTCCTCAACCCACTGTGTCTTTATTCTGGTCCAGTAGGAGTTTTAAACCCTCAGCTGCACAGAGTGTTTAGAGGGATATCAAGGCAAGGGTTCTGCTTTCTGTTTCAGCAGCGTTTATGGAAGCAAAAAAAAAAAGCTAAGTAAGTTTGCTGATGACACAATTTGAAATTGGAAGGAACTGTTGACTCTCTCAATAGCAGAGTGGCCCTGCAGAGAGATCTCAACAAATTAGAGAGCTGGACAGTCACCAAACACATGAAGTTTAACAAGGGTGAGTGCTGGATTCTGCATTTGGGATGGGGCAGCCCTGGTTGTGTTTATAGACTGGGGAATGAGAGGCTGGAGAGCAGCCCCATGGAAAGGGACCTGGGGGTCCTGGTTGATGGCAAGCTGAACATGAGTCAGCAGTGCCCTGGCAGCCAGGAGGGCCTAAAGTGTCCTGGGGGGGAATAAGGCACAGCATCACCAGCCAGGCAAGGGAGGAGATTGTTCTGCTCTGCTCTGCACTGAGGTAGCCTCACCTTGAATACTGTGTGCAGTTTTGGGTGCCACAACATGAAAAAGACATTAAGCTATTAGAGAGTGTCCAAAGGAGGGCTGGAAGGATAGTGAAGGGCCTTTAGGGGAAGCCTTATGAGGACTGAACTTGATCCGTTTAGCCTGGAGAACAGGGGACTGAGGGGAGACCTCATTATGGTCTTCAACTTCCTCATGAGGGGAAGCAGATGGGCAGGTGCCAATCTCTTCACTCTCGTGACCAGTAACAGGACTTGAGGAAATGGCATGAAGCTGAGTTAGGTGAGGCTTAGGTTGGATATCAGGAAAATGTTTTGCACTGGAACAGGCCTTCCAGGGAAATAATCCCAGTACCAAGCCTGACAGAGTTCAAGAAGCGCTTGAACAATGATCTGAAGCATTGGGTGACTCTTGGGATGTCCTGTGCAGGGCCAGGAGTTGGACTTGATGATCCTAATAAGTCCCTTCCAACTGAGCATATTCCAAATGCTCCCCTGCAATCCCTATATTCTCTCTATATCTTCCTTATGTCCTTGAACTCCAGAGGATTTCCTGAGAGGACTCCCTTCTCCAGTCTAATGGTTGGCCCAGAAAAAGAGGACTTTACTATGATTAAGATCCATGCCAAAGGCCAGTGGAGGAAAAGGAAGGTGGTGAGGATGAGGAGAGAGCGTTTGATAGTAAGTGGCACTTATCCTTGGTTGCAGTAGAGTGGGACAGTGGGGCAGATACAGTACAGTATTTTCTGTGCAGAGAAAATACGTGGATGTTAGGCTTGTCCCTGTGTAAGTATTCATGGATCTGAGCTATGAGCAGAGCTGGTGTCTGTTTACAGTGACCAGCTGGCCTAGAATAAGCTTCAATGACTTTTGTTTTCATTCAGACTGAGGGTGAGAAGGAAAGGAAAACAAGGAGCTGCCTGGGAACAAAATTAGAGTCAGACATACACGCTTGTGGGATGCCAGCCAGTGAGGCATGATGCTATTATCTAGAGCTTTTCCAGTTCTGCTGAAACTGGCTGCCTGAGAGATTTTGCCAGCTGGTAATCACCAGTAACAGAGAAGAACTCTAGATGGAGAATGGAGGGGAGATGCTGTAGGTGTGAGGCAAGAAGCCATGGGAGAGTCCAGCCATTGCAACTACGCCACCCAGGAGGGTCACTTCCAGGGTGGTGTGGGAGAGGCGCCTTTTGATTGTGGTATAGCCCATCCCTGGTGAGAAGAGCATGTTGGCTCAGCAGGGCATCTCTGCACAGCTGTTCTGCTGCTGCAAGTGGCATGGAACTAGGACTCTGCTGGGTGCACTGAGAGTGTCAGCAGCTCAGCACATGTGTGAGCAGTGTGAATGCCAGTCAGGCTGTGCTGCTTTGTGGATCCTTCAACAGACCTGGGCTTTCTATGTCTCCTTAAGCCTAGAGAGTGTGCAGACCACCTCAGCAAGTGGACATGTAGGTGCCCCATGGGTATTTTTTCCCCCAATAATCAAGACAGAATGATCTTTCTCTGACTCCAGTTAGATGCAGTCAGAAGTTGCAGAAGTTACTCTTTTGCAGAAAGCAGTGGGAGAGACAGCATAGGAAATCACTGACCTTGTTGTCTCACCTGCTCTCATGCTTCCACACCTGGTTGCATACTATTTGCTTTTACTTTGACCACCATATATATTCTGGCTTAGCAGCAGACCAGATGTCTAAGATGCAGTAATTAGGTTGCTACCACAGAAGTGAAGATGTAGAAACCTTGTTTAGGAATAGGAAATGTAAATTTCAAGTCAGTCCTTGAAGGCAGGAAGACTTGACCAAAGTAGTTCAGATCCATCCGGATATCTGTTCTGTTGAACATATTCATAAACAACCATAATTAAGACAATGTAAAAGATTGAAGATGACCCTAATTTGTTTAAGGAAGTAGGTCTAATTGTGGGTTGCAGGAAGAATTCATAAGACCGACTGAGCTGGCAGCAAAAAGGCAGATGAAATTCAGGATAGATATGTGTAAAGAAGATGATTCTTTCCACTGTGAGACATGAACCCAGCTTCTAGACCAAAGGAGGTAGATGTTAAAAGAGGAGCTGGAACAAGTTGATAGAAGATGTACTAATTGCAAAGAAGCTATATCTATCCCTGGAAGTCCCCAAGCTGGAAATAATTGATGTCTAGAAGAGCTTTAAATGTGTGCATTGCATATACTTGTCCTATTCTTACTCTTTCCTATGCAATTTTTTATGGCTACTTTTGGCAAGAGCACAGTGGGCTAGATGGACTCTTACACAGCATGCATAATACAAAATAAACCACGAGCATGTGTAGCATAATGCTTACTGTTCCTTCCTGCCTTCCTACCTCCCTACTATCCTCCTCTACCTAATGCAGGAATTATGTAAAAATGCTGATGGTTTAACAGACCTTTAAAATTTTCAGCAGCTGCTATTTGCAGGAGGGAGGAAAACAAACCCAGGTGTTTCCAAAAGGAAACTTTCTAATTTCTCATGATGCTCTCTTAGCATCCATTGGATGCAGACACAGGCAAGGGACAGGGATGCCTTCACTGAGAGACAAAAGATGGCCAAGACAGAGAACAAATCACTCCCTGCTAATGGAATGATTTAAGGTTTTATTCTATACAAATGGAAACACTGAAGTAATTGTGATAGTCCAAGGATGTAGATACAGCAATATTTGAAGAAGAAATAATAGCTTTTGTTAGGCTGGCTGACACATCAGCAAAAGCCATCGGGCAGTGCTGGTGCACAGGCGCTGTGGCCTTGGGCACACAGTCCTTCCCGTGGGCTTGGACAGATGCCTCGGTGTGGGACACACAGGCCTTTCTTTACGCTGGATCAGGAGCTGCCCTCTGAGATGAGAAGTAAGGCTTCTGTGCTTGTTTTCTGTAGCACTACCAGCTGGCCTTACACAGGAGCTCATGCCTCACTTAACTTGCTGCTCTCCATTAGGGGCTCTCACAGATGAGATGCCAGGGATTTCTGCACCATTTTTGGATACTGCAAGGCTATTTAGATTTTTTTGCAAACATCTTCTGGGCATGGTTTACATTGGGACTTTATGATAGAGACTTCATTAAAATAAAGAATAGGGAAACCAAGATGAGTAACTGACAACAAAAATGCTGGTATATACAGTATATGGAAGCAGATTATGAAGACTTCCCTCCAGACTGAGACCTATCCATCTCAGGTTAGCATGTGCCTTTAGGAGCCCCCTGGGATGAGCAGTGCTGCTGGCTGTCTTGGGAAATGGGGATGAAATGTGGCAAGAGTCACAGCTTGTCATGTCTTCAGTTGTCTGAAGTTTGCTCTTTCAAGTGGTGTAAATGTAGCCAAGATGGTGCCATATTCGCAAAACCACTTTGCAAACTGAGGAACGCAGACAGGGAAGAATCAAGGGATTTACTTACCCTGATGTAGAAAGGCGAGTCACAGCTCACAACGGCACCAAAGTCCTCAGTTATGTCCAAGACCAGATAATGATAAAAGATCTGTATCTTGGTGTGTGTATCCTCTTGTGGTGTGGTCGATTGTCTCCGTCATGCTCTGTGATCACTGGGCCTCATTGAAGCTGCAGCCTAAGGCAGCTGTACTCACGGTCATCACGCCGTCAGGAGTGGCAGCTGTGGCTGCCTGCTTTTCTACTGAATTGCTTTGATGTGGATCTCCCACATCCTGAGTGAGCTATCTAATAAGTCACCTACTGTGTAAAACCTGGATATAGTTCTTCCTCCTACTGTATTTTTTAATGAAAATAACCGTGACATCTGCTTTAGTCAAGCTTTCAGGGACATAGCTTGTCTCATCTCATAATGGGGCCTGGGAAGAAAATAAGAGCCAAAATGTACCTAGGTTACTGAAATAATATGTAGGGAATTTTTCAATCCAAACAAGGTTTGATTTAGCCTTGACCAGGACTTTAATTTCATCTAGCATTGGTCACCTAAAAGGGAGGCATCTGGTCTAGTTCTGACCTTCTTTCAAGCAATGGAGAAAGTATCTTGCAACAGGAAGGCAAGTCATTCCCTCTCATCTAAGTCCATTTTTAGGGATGGGGTAGGAGGAGCCCACTTTTCTTCATTTTTGTGGGACTCCACAGCAAGTCCAGGTTTATCTTGCTGTGCACAGAATTTCACTGGTGCCAAATATCCATTACTCACACTGTCTCACAATTACACACTGTGTGTTGTAAGTATGCACAGGCTGAAAAATGTGATGGTCAGCTAAAAAGCAACCATAAGTCATTACTGTTCTCTAAGAAAAAAGGTTAAAAAACCCATCAAGTGTTCCCTCTGAGGTAAAACAAAAATCTAAAATACTTCCATGAGTTAGCTGTTGGCCAGCTGCTTCAATCTAAAGCACCAGTTTCTCATTACCATATAAGATAAAGCAATAAAACCTGCAGAAAAATACAATTCTGTGGGGTTGGTTTCCTGAGCAAAAAGACATATACATTTCTTTCTGTTCTGATTTAGAAGACAGAGTGTCTTTTCTTGGAGTGTACTGGTCCAAGCACATCATAAGTATTGACAAAAGGGATCTGTAGTATGTGTTTTAACTCTGATAATGGCACCAGAGACATCTGAAATGGTCTGCCATAGCTGCATTAGTCTCTAAGTCGTACACTGCAGAAGACATAGGCTCCCAAAGCTCAGTCTAAGAAAACAAACTGTCTGAGCTAGATGAAATACCTTGCATGTGGGAAACAAAACATCAGCACATATGTTAAAATTTTGTACAACAGCTCAGATTATTCATAATGACATGATAAGTACTCCCGGTAAACATTGTTGGAAGCTTTCTTTTATACTTGAGGCCTTTATAGTGGATTCTTGTGTGTAAATCTGGTTCAGTTTTTAGAATATTTTTTCAGAAAATTATCTCACGGTTCAGTGTTTGAGCCACTGTAATCGGATGGGGGTAATGTTAAAAAGGTGATAACTTCTGGGGGATGCAGCCATTACTTCTACACCACTTGCAAATGAAGTTGTAAAAAGTCTAAAGAGAAGCAACCTGGAACAGACTTTGTGCACACAATAAAGAGACAAGGACATATTAAGGCAGGAAATAGATTTTTCTTTTTTATCTCTAAACTCCATGCTTCTACTGAACAAACGTAAAATTATCCTAATTGCTCTCCAATTCCCATTTTTTAAGCCGACCTATCTCAGCAGTTCCAGGAGCCTGTTTTCCACCTGGCTTCCTCTTCTGCATGGAGTAACACTTATGCCACTGACCTCATCCTAGAAGGTGTTTATTTCACACAAAGAAATCAAGAATCTTTGTAGGAAATATTTCTGCAGTTGGAATATACAGGTAAGATTAAGAGCATCCATTGATGTTGAGGGCTATAGGGCTAGCTACAAAACTATTTAGAGACTTTAAAAAAAATAGCTGACATTAAAGCTATTTTCTCATTATTCCTATAATCCTTTAGTCATCATCCTGTGTTCAGTTTTGTAGGTCTCCGTTAGAGAAAATCAGTCTAGTCCTACAGCCCCCTCTCCTGTGCATTTATCATCAGTGCAAGAAATTCAGCAATTTGGTCAGCTCTATAACATTTGTTTCTTGCATACTTATGAAGTGACTTAAGAGTTTCCTCAGTATTTCAAGTTTGAACAGTTCATAGCTAGTAGTGAATTTATAGTTGTTGCACTTCAGTGTGTAAGGGGAGTACTATTAAAGAGAGCTGCTAAAAAAGAGACAGAAGTAGCTACATTTATTAAAATATTTATGAGGATGTAGATCATCACCTGCTGTGTTATTCAGAAATGCCTGAGCAAGCTAAGTATTTAATTTTCAAAGGGAGTTTATTAGAACCTGTTTATGCTTATTTGTCTGTCTACCAAATGCCAGCATTCACCCTGGGGCTTCTAAACACCTTTGAAAGTCTGCTGGAGAAGAGCTGAATGTCTAGGCTGTCGTGGCAACATTAAAATAGTGAGATCAGGATTTAATTTCTCAGTGTCACTCCAAGGTCAATCAGAACTTTCCTAGTAGAACTAGAGATCAAACCAGGCATTTAATAATGAAGCTATCATTCCTTAGGTAAAAACTGAAGCTAATTTTATGATTGCATTTACTGTACTCTTCCTCAAAAGCCACCTCTGCCCTCTCTGTCACATACGGACACTGTGGCTTCCTTCACCGAGGCAGAGCAATAGGCAGCACAGCCATGCCAAACTCCTGGCCAGCCAATAACCAGTGGATGTTCTGTTCCCTGGATGAAGTTTTTCTCATGTGCACGTTTCATCCTAGTGTACTAGCCCACTGATTGTCCTGTTGTTTTTATGAGGAACGTGTGTGTGACAGAGATACATGCAGCAGAGCTGTCGCCATGTCCCTTCTCAGGTCTGGAGCTGTCTCAGCTTGCCAACAATGGTTAGAACTGACAATGTATGTTACTACCACAGCTCTACCTTAACTCTTAGCTTGGTAGCATCAGCTTTGCTTAGCACTGTTCAGTACTACTCAGCCCAAAACAGACTGATGGACTTCTAACCTATTGTTACATATGCTCCTTATAACAAGGATGCCACTGCCCTTCACAGCACTGTCCTTTACACTGAACTCTGTGGAAACAAAAGAGTGGAAGAAGAACAAATGTATAAGAAAATATTTGGAAAACAGAGGTGAAATAACATCTTTTTTCTTTTCTTGCATATCAAAGAATCCTTGCAGAGGCACTGCAAAGAAACTGCAGAGAAAATATAATTCAGTTGCCGTAGCCCAAAATGGAAAAAATGTTTTCCATTCTGAGGACATAGCATGTAAAATCTGGTAACTGGGGAGAAGCCACAAGAAGATATGACATAACTGCTGCAGGTAGAATATTCAAATTATTTGGATAGAAACAGTCTTTGCTGTACTTTTGGGTTTGTGATGGTCTTATAATTTGACTAAGTTTGAAAGAATTTTTCACACAAATTATCAAAGATACTGTGTTGAGACCTGTCTTCACCTGAGCTGTAAGCATCATTATACTGTCTCGATAAAGTCATTTGTAACACCCATAAACAAATTGTCACTACAAACTACTTGCTATAATATTTGTTTGTTTGTTTTCCCTTTCTTCCTGGGAATGCTGCGTGATATCAAGCAGAGTTTGGCAGATCCTGACCAGAGCCCAGCACGATGTGGCCAATTGTGCCACTATGGAATAGCTGCAACATTTGTTTTTCAAAATTCTATCAATTCATCATCATCCTGTCATTGTTTGGGAGTGAAGTTCCAGACCATTGGGGGTGAGAAGTTCTCTAGATACCTGTCCATATTCTTCCACGTGCTACACACCCCATGATCATACTCTCAAGGAGACTGAGTCATACTTATAAATTGCTCATTAATCTTAGTCAAAACCAAAGCAATATTCCCAGGAAATACCAATACAACTGTTTTAACTACCCAGTGATGCTCAAGACACTGGCAATTTGTTGTAATGAAGGAGAAAACTCCACAGGAGAAGGTAGGGAAGGTGCCACTATGTATTTCCTTCACAAAAACCTCTTAGGGGAAGAAATATAATTGTTAATTGTCTCCAGGAGATGGTACCCAAAGTACAGAAATGACTTCATTACAGGGTCCAAATACCAGATTAAGCTCAAGGTCAGTATTTTAATAAAAAAATCTCCCAGTCAAAACATCACTACTCACTACAGAGCACAGCAAACTGAAAAAGCCAACTCCAAGCTTTAATATCTACAGCAGAAAATCGCATGGCACAGATCTGATAAACTAATATTGAGAATATATGAATCGATGTTGTGACCTGCAATTGCTAATAGATATAAATCCTTTCTAATACACTCTAGTAATCTGCTATTATCTCAAACTCTTTGAGCCTCATGTTGGGCACCAAAAGAACTGTTGGGGTTTAATTTCAGCCACCATACAGCTGCTCGCGCACACCCCTGCCCCAGCCCACAGCAAATTGGGACTAAAAGAAAAAGGTAAAAGGGAGAAAATCTGTGAGTTTAGATAAGAGGAAGTTATTAATGGCAAAATAATAATAATTAAAAGGAAAGTATAATAAGACCCAAGAAAGATAAGTGGTGCAAACAAAAACAATTTCTCACCACCAACCAACTAATGCCCAGCAAGTCTCCAGGGAGTGATCTCCTGCCCAACCTTCCCAATAGCTTTTTGCTGAGCATGATTCCAGATGGTCTGGAATATCCCTTTGGTCAGCTGGTGTCAGCTATCCTGGCTGTGTCCCTTCCCAGCTTGTTCACCTCCTTCTTGCTGGTGGGGTGGGCTGAGAAGCAGAAAAGTCCTTGACTCTTGGAAAGCACTGCTCAGCTAGAACTAGAGCATCACGTGTTATTAACACTGTTTCCAGCACAAGTCGAAATCATTGCCCTGTAGTAGCTACTGTCAAGAAAATGAACTCCAGCCAGAATCAGCACAGCACCCCTTGTCTGCCCCTGCTGTCATGGATTTCCCTTCTTGTTTTCTGTTGCTGGAGTAGAGCAATGCCATTCTGCTGAGGCTGCAGCATCACATGTGACTGCAAAGAAGAGAATGTCATGCTTTGAATGAGGGAGGTCTTGACCTACATCAAGCCCCAGTGCAGATCCCTCCTACAGTGACTCCATGATTAGTACATGTGGATCTATGTGAAAAGCTGCAAAGAGACTTTTCAGGAAGCACCAATGTAGACATCATGAGAAAGTTGTCATGTACTGCCTGTTGTTGGTAACTTGTTTATCACTGCTGTTGACCCATGCATTGTCCCGAATGCCAATGGTGACAACCAAATCAAATGGTTGATTTGAAGTGAAAGCTGATTTGATCCTAATAGCCAGTGCTGGCAGCCAGGAGCAAGCTTCTGTGACTGGAAGCTGTTGCTGTGATAGGTGACCTGCCACTCCTGCTGCCCGCTTGCCACAGTGGAAGTGTCCCCAAACTCAGTTTTGCTGAGTTGCTGGCCAATCTGCCAGCCACAAGGCTCCCAGATGGGAGATCCTCCTACTGCTCCCCACCAGGACCCAGTCCTCTTCTGTACCATGCACCCTGAGAATCCTAGAGCTTGGAGATGTTCTGGTTAGTATCTGGAGTAAAAACTGTTTTGGAGAACATTATTTAAATGAATAGTTTTTAAGCAAAAACTTGGCATGAACTCTTGAGTTTCCTGGAATGAAGGTTTTCATTTCCCATCTCATTGATCAACATCTGGCCCAGGTTGTGGAGTAGTAGCCTAATGGTGATAGCAATCTAAATACCTCCTGCTGAGGTTATTCTGTTTCCCATGAAATAAAAAGTGCTTCACAAAAGAATGAGAAGAAAAAGAGAGCACTGTTGTAGCTGAACAGCTGGGGTAACCCTATGTTTTTCCTTCTTGGCTCCAGGGGCTGCTCGCTGCCTTCACACTGTGTAACATACAGGCATGAATGACATGAATAGAAATGGCTCAGAGGAAGGATAGGAACTCAGGGATTCCTCTGTCAGTATCAATCCCTATCAAATTTCTTATGGTTTTCCTTCCCCTCTTTCCCCAATATTTTTTATCCTTTTCTATGCTGTAACTGAAGAAAAGGTAGATAGGAGACAAATTTCAGTTTTAACAAAGGCATGGGATTTTGGGAGGCTGGAGTTGTTCAAATATTGCTTTTAAATATCCTTCTTGAGAGAAAAAACATTGCAAATTCAAAAACTGCCATATCATTTAAATGTTTCTAACTAATTTAACTAGTAACTCAGGCATATAAAGAAAATGATATTTCTAAACATTATACATTTTTTTATTTAATGGAATTGATTAAAAATCATATTCTGAAAAGTATGTATCGATGAAATGTAGCATTAGAAACATTTTAAAGACTATTTCATTTGCCAAATTAGTACTGCAGGGTTTTTGTGGAGAGTAAAATTCTAGTACCCACTCCCGATATTTATGAGATTGGGATGGGGGGGTGAGGGGAAAGGCAGAGCAAATATGTATTTTTATCCTTCTTGTTTTTTATTTCCTTATGAGTCATTACTCTCTTCTTCTTAGTGCTCCTTATGAGAGTCTACATGACTCTACATATTCTCTTAGCTTATTTATGGATGCATTAAGTATTTTTCATAGTTCAATGCATTCTCTACCCTCCAAGCTACTCAAAGCTTTTATTACTTTGTTCTTCTGAATCACTAACAATATTTTACCCTACTGGTCATTACACAAAAGTAGCTGTTATATTGGAAGAGAGATATGAGGAATCACTTCAACTTATTTTCCTGGAATGATGGTCTCATTAACAAGACTAAATCTGCTTCGGCAACTGCTCATTTTGACCCTAGTCTGAAAATATATAATGTTATGTGCAGCACATAGAACTATAGCTTGGAGACAGGGTTTTGTTATATAGGGTCCCAGTGGGGTGTCTGTCTCAACAGGACTCTCATACCTGCTGAGAGTCTCTAATGTGATTCAAAGACAGGAGCAGGGTTAAAAGCTCAGAAAAGAAATATCAGTTGTATTTTATCACTGCACACAATCAGATTGTGTGGGAATAAGGTAGCCTTGAATAGATTATGGATTTCAATTAGTAGAAAAGGTCTAACTGAGTGAGAGGAAAGGTTCGGAGACAGCATGCTTTGGCAGCAACACGATCTGACCAGGTTTTTTATCACTTGGGTTATTGAAGGACGAGGAGAGCTCATCTGCTACACTGTTCCTGCTCTGAGGATGCTCGGTGTAGCTATTGCAGTATTAGCTGACGGTGCCCTTGCCTTGTTTCTCCTGCCTCCATGCTGATTTTCTACATGGATTAAGATACTGCAGTGGGAAGGTTAAGCTGTTCTTCTGATCTTTCTTGGTCTCTCAGACAGCATTCCCAATTCAGTGTCTATCACTATCTTTCTCTCAAAGGAGACTTGCACTGCTCTCTCAGATCCTGCCCTGGACTGCTGCCTCCTGTGCCTCTGTAGTTACCTGAGAGGTCTAACTTATTTGGCATGCCTACAACACTCTGGGTGCAATAGCTTTGCTTCAGAAAGAAAAGTTACTGCACAAAAGCACAGACCTTAAAGCAACAGAGTCATGCACATTCACTCCTGGTTTACAACTTACACTTTCCAAAGCCTTGAGTCCCTGAATGCTGCCTTATGTGATGGCAAAACTGCCTTTTTGCTCTGAAATTTATAATTTAAAATCCAGAACAGTTCCTTGATCTCTTCACTTAGATCAAACGCAGCTGCTTACCTGTCTATAGCCTTCTGATGCCAATGATTACCTCCAGCAACAGCAAACTGGTCCTGCAACATGATGGAGACAGAATAGAAGAGCTGTGAATTGAATAGCTCCTAACGCTGTTTTACAAATGTAAACCATAAATCCCACAGCCTTTATGTTTATATTTCCAAACCTTTTATTTTCTCTCTTGTTACTAGCTAAATTAAAGCTTTCAGATGGGAAGCTTTAACCATTTCGTGGAGGTTTTCAATGTTTCTGATCAGACACAGGGCAGCAGTCACATCGAGGTGCCAAGGAAAGAATTTAAGTGTTGAACAGGTGGTGTTACATTGAGTGGCTGGATGGTATTCAGACATGTGAGCTAAGGCTCAGCTCCCAGTGGAGCCATCTAAATCCAAAGTCACATGAGCTTGGCACCTAGGCTTGCACTGTAGTACTCAGAGTTATTTTGGATGTTGTTGAACAGAACAAAGGTGTCTTGTTTGGGGAAAAATGTCAGCCAAAATCTCCATGCATGATATTGTCTAGTGCCTTGATTCAGCTGTCTGATCACGGGAATCTAATGTCACTTGAGATGCCCTCAGTGGTTTGGCAAGTATGACACACCAGCTGCAGAAGGCCATGCCCTTCTGGAAGAACAACTGGAGGCCAGTGGGACACTTCTGGATGTATTCCTTGACTCTTGTGCTTGAGTATTTCAGCAAAAGTACTGAACCCTTAAATTCCACTGAAAGCCAGCTCCAATGCAGAGGTTGATATAGGTTTCCTGTTTCCAGGAACTGATTCATACCTGTGAGTGGCTTTCCTGGCTATAAGAATACTGGGTGAGAAATTAGGCATAGCTAGATGGCTACAGGTCTTTCCAGTGTGCAGTGGGGAAAGCATCCTGCCATCTGACATGGATCCTTGGGGAGTATTGACCCCTCCATTCCCTATTGACATTGACTATGAGGGAGAACTGCTACCAGGAATCGAGCAGATAATGAGCCTAAACAAAAGCACACAGTGAGGACAAGGACAGCTCCTGCCTCTGGCAGCTCCTGAGAAATCTTCAGAGTCTGGGAAGAGGAACAGACATAAAGCCCAAGCTCAGCAGAAGTACCACGGAGGCTCTGCAGTGGTTTCTCTCTTCTGTGCTGGCAAGATGAAGGTCATTGCAAGTGTACATTTTGCAAGAAATGCCTTCAGCTTCTACTCTCTCAGCAGTAGATGGCACTCAGCAGTTAGCAAGAACCACAGCTGTTTATGGCATTTTTGAACAGTAAGTAGACTGTACTCAGTGCTATGCACTTTTTATGTCTTAAGATCACATTTTCACAGATTCTACCTCTCTTTCAAAATTTTCTTCGTTATAAAGAATGAATGATAAAACAAGAAGCCGGCAGGTGTGACAAAGAGCCTCAGTAATAGTAGGCATTAAGATTCTTTAATTAAAATTATAAATCTGGCCTGCGATGTCAGTTTTTTCTGTGAAAACTCTGATCCAATCTTGATTTGCCTTAATTTTGTTTATAGCCATAATTTAAGATCAAGCTCTTTAGCACTATTCTGAGCTGAAAAGGACAACTCAAGGCTATTGACAGGATACATTTTCAGTTTAATAGTGTATATGGGAAAATACCTTTTGAAGAATGAGATGGGCAAAGGAAAAGGTGACAGTGGGAGAATCCCAGGAATTACTGATCCTATGAATAATATGAAGCTATCACATGCAATCAGGAGGGTAAGCAGACATGATATCTCTTTTGAGAAGAGACAGGTATTACAATCTCACCTGTAATGCTACAGCTTTTTCCCTCAGGTCAAAGTAGCTAATCCTTCTGCTGCATGTCTCATTCCCTTTGTAACTGTGTGATTGTTAGAAAAAAGCAAGGGGAGAGCTGATAAGGTACTTTTAGCTCTTGTGAAAAAAAAACGTTATGGACCAGGATTAATATTTTTTGATGGAGTCAAGATAAAATATATCAAAACCCCCAAAGAAGGTACAAGAAGACCAAAAAGAGCAGATCCTTCTATTTCTGCCCAATACACAAGGTATAAAGGGCTGATTATACTGTTTTGCAGGGCACTCTTAATGGCTTTTGCTTATACTTTCTGGGTCTGGCTCCTCCCTTCTTCTTTTATTAAAAAGAGATGAGCAACAAACAACCTCAGTTTGGAAGGAATACACTCTGCCACAGTCATTAACTGCTTTTAAAAATAGAATTGCAGCGTTCGTGAGTGAAGGAAAATCTGTAGATGTCTGTGTTTGGATTGCACTCACACCTTTAATTACAGTGTCTCACAAAATTGTAATCTCAAAATTAATTCAAATTGAGTTGGAAAGGGAAACTTGTCATGCAGATTGAAAGCTGACTGCAATGCTGTAATCAAAGGGTGATAGTAAATATGAATATACCTCATTCAGACCCAAAGTCTCATGGCGATTTTGCAGACTGATATAATTTAACAACTTAGTGAATAATCTAAAGTGAGAAGCAAAGACTGTAATTGTCTCTTGGCTGAAACTCAGGACTGGAACAGAGTCCCTGAAACAAAAGGTTGGTCCACAGCTTGACCTGTTGATTGAGGCTGGAAAACAACTTATATGCTCTGAAAATTGAAGCACCAGGGGACTTTTTTATCTTCCATTTAGCAATGGGTAACACTGATAGTATAAATACTATTGAGATATGTAGGTACTGGGAATAAATGGAAATACCCAGGAAGACAAAGGAAAACAAAAAACATTAAAACCAACCTGACCTCGAATCTCAGAAAAATAAAGGAGATACCCACGGGGAGTATATACGCTAAGCTATCTTCTTTTGCTTTTTTGTAATAAACTTTGGTTGCATCAGGTTAGGTGAACAACAGAATACAATTCAGAATAAGACTGAGGAAGTGGGTGGGTGCAATTTAAAAAGCATGTTCAGTGGACAGAGGAACACAGAAACACTACAGCTGAAAGAGAACAATGGATGATGGCAGACAGCAAAAGTGTGCTGATCTAAGGGCTTCTAAAAGCATCCTGTCATGCTACTGCTGTGAAGAATCTAATCATCACTGGGAAACAATGTCCTCAATAATATTTTTATTGAAATAAAAATGCAAACTAAAACTTTGGAAATATAAAAAACTTACATAATGTATTTTGCAAGTGTGGTTACCACTCTTGTGCTTATCACAATACAGTCTCCAGATACAGAGATCTGCAACAGATACAGTCTCCAACTGTATATTTCAGACACTACATAATGTCTTATGTTTCAGAGACCCAAAGAGTTGCTCTCTGAGCAATGATGAAAGCTGGTTTTAGTGTCTGTCTTCACTGCAGATGCCAAATTGAAGGGTGGTATTAGCTACTCCCTCAGTTTCTTTTCAAGCCTACTCAGCTGTCTCTCTAGAAATGCCTCCCAGCCAAACCCCACCTTTATAGAAATCAAGTAGAATTGTGATCTCTTCCCACTGACCAGTTTATTTCAAACAAAGTCAGAAGTTTTTGTAAGAACGCAGAAGTACAAATAGACCACAACTATGTTGCCTTTGTTCAGTTTGCAGCATGGACAGAGTTTGTCTGTGAATACCTTCAAAATGCACTGAAAATTCAGAACTCATGCAGAGCCAAGGAGTATGCCAGAGGTCTGCTTGGTCAGAGACCTGACTGATTTGTGTTACTTAACTTGAGCTGCAACATAACATGGCATTTCCTACTGATGTATGCCTAAGCCCTCTAAAAATTGAGTTCTCCAGAGGCTCTATAAACTGTAGAATAATCTGGTATAAAATAGTGAGGAGCCATTGCTTGAAAATGTGTTAAAGGGCAGAGTATTAGGAGATACGAATTTCAGAACATCTGAACATGATGCATTTGTAAGCAGGCTCTTAGATTACTCCTAAAAGAACAATTATTTTCTTCCAATTATATTGCAACTTGCAGATGCACAGGGCAGAGTAAATGTGGCATTGCACTTTAAATCCAGCAGACTAAGTCTGAACTTGCCTCTGTACTCTTGCCCAAAGTATCTTCCGTTTCGCCACGAGAAGAGGGGAGACTGGGTGATTAAGGATGGTTGTGAGGTGACACTGGGCACAGTGCAGGCTCTAGCTGTTCCTCACTGGAGCTGAGCTCCGGTGCACGGGCTGCTGCCACCAGTGCAGAAATTATGGGAGCTGCTCCTCCAGAGGCTGATGGCATGGTGGCATTGAGCCAGCATGTCCCCTGTGCTTGCCATGTGGGTGGATGACTCAGAAAAGCCCAAGAAAGCCTTATTCTCCCTGTCACAATATCCCCAGTGGTTAAATAAACCTGATATCAAACTGCTGAACAAGTCTTGAAATGGTGGCCTGCCTTCTCTCGCTAAATAGATTTACAGGTAAGTGGCAACTGTTTCCTTTGCAAATCAAACTCCTTGACACTAAGCAAAGTAATTGTAGTGGGTCCTCTGGGAATTAAATGTATTTACTGCTGATGCTGTTTTTGAAATAGTTGTTTACAGGGTGTCAGGTAGTATGGCTGTGTATGATTCATAGCAAATGACCGCACGCCAGAATTTTAAACTCTCCTTGCACTGTGACTTGCCTACTAGCTTGATTGGATGGATGGATGGAGAATATTTAGCTTCCTGCTGTAAATATACTTTACAATTAGCACTCTTAAAACAGAAAATGGGAAATGCAGCATAGCAAGCTCTGTTAACATTTATACAAATACCATTAATCAAGAGCCTTCTGTATTGTATTATCATTGCACTCATGTTCCAAATTGACCATTCTTTTTATCTTAGAAAACGTTTTCTGTTTCAACATCTTCCCTATTTTTTAATGTGATTATGGTTTGAATTCTATTTTGATGACATTGATAGACATCTGTGACATTTTTAAATATGTACAACCAGTCACTTCATTATTCATTGCACTATAACTGCCTAGAAATGAATGGAAGATTCTGCTGTACTTGCCATTGTAGTTGTTGTGCAACCTGATTAAACCTGCAAGTGTGATGCATACATGCCTGGACAGCTGCTCTGAATTTTTTTTGGTCCTTATAGAAATTGCTTAGGCACAGGGTGGCAGCTCTTTTGAGCATTTTAGACAAAAGGCAAAACTAAATTTTTTGTAGGCCATTTATTTTACCTATTGGAATTAAAGATGGTTTTCTGCACATGGAAAATAATGCCACCTATTCTTTGTAGAAGTACTTAGCTGCTTCCAAGAGTGCTTTCTATCTTCAAATCACATCCGCAATGGCAGAGGTAGTCTAGGAAGGTCTGAGACACAGTATCTGTCCCTGCTACCTGGTCAGTGGCATCATCAAAGGACCAAGAAAGTGGGGGTGGAGAAACTGGTGTAAGCTTTCCTAAGCTTTCCTATAGACAAAATCTACTTTTTATCCCAGGAGCTAGAAGAGAGACACTGGATCCTGTTCCATGCTCAGGATAAATTTTTTTCATTTTGCCAACCTTCAAAAGATCTGTACACTCGAATGGGTATTGGACAGCACTGAGGTGTGAGACATGAGTTGTACTCTTGATAGACAGGTCATCTGCAATACTTTCATGAATTAACTCTCTCCCACAACAGGCATACACATGCACAAACAAACAGACATCCACTTAATTTCTGCAACTATTTCCAAGTATTTTTGTGTAGATGTTGTTCTCTGCATCCTGCGCAGGACTTTCTTATTCAGCCTTCTGAGATGAAAATACCTCCATGAAACCAGAAATAGATTTAACTGAATTTTGCTTTAAAATTTGTACTGCAAATCAGTGCTCAGGTTTGTGCTTGGATGATGACAATTTCTGACCTCAAGATAGACTTGTAGATCTCCAAAGCATACATCATTCTAACAAAATTAGCATATTATGGGCTATTGCTGGAACTCAGAATAACAACATTTATCCAAAATGCATTCAGTGAAATGTTTGGTGTCATTCTGTTTTACAATTACAATTAGCAGAGGTTCATTTGTTTGCTTCTTTTTATTTCCTAATTAAAAAAAAAATGCAGAAAGAAAGCTTTAAAACCGGTATATAAACACTAAGGGGAGTACATCATGGGGTAGTTTTTGTGCTATTGTACTTATAAATCTCAGAGCAATGAAAATTTGTTTTTTCATGAAATTAATTTATTTCTTTTTTTTTTTCTCTTTTCATCTCTCATCCCATTTTTTTTTCTTTTTTAATGCTCTTGTGAAGTACTTACAATCCTGCTGTAATCTGTTGCCGCAGCATTTGCACAGCTGAAAAGAAAACATTACTGAATTGTCAGCATGTTTTCAACTTCATTAAAGTTGACAACCTGGAAATCAGCTGTACAGACTGTATTACTACAGCTACAGGGTAATCCGAGCTATTTTCCTGCCATTAAATCATCTTAACAGCAAGCAACACACTCCAGAGTCAAGTTGCTCAGCTCACACTTTCATGTTTCTTAAATAAGTTGCATTGAGAGAATTTGGAATTTGTCTCATCCATCTCTCTGGAAAAAAAGCTGCTCCTTAATCACTGTTTGAACTAGTGATAGATTGTCAGTGTAGCTGTGGTAAGTTTACCGAGGACAACTGGTTTTGAGATTAAGTTTGAGCTGCTTTTACACTAATTTTAAGAACTGAAATTTTTAAGGAACCAGGAGTTCTGTTCAAAGAAAACTGACTTTGCTTAATGCTGCTCAAACTACATCTTCATTTCAGTAAATTGTGTTCTTTTGGAAATGTCATGTGCACACAAGTTGGTTGTTTTGATTTTTTCATAATTTGCCAATTAAACCATACTGCTTCCTTACAGGCATGTTTTGAAAGAGTGCAAACACTAAACTTGGCACACTGAAAGGCAGTACAGTCAAGGAGAATTCTTTTCCCTGAAAAAGGAAGAAGAAATTAATTAATGATGCATGACTAGACCTTCAGGATTAGGACAAAAGTATTTCAGGATTTGGTAGAAGAAAATAAATTACTTGATGCTAAGTTTGCAGCTGTTCATGCAAAGCTTGAAGGTTAGTATGGAAGAAAGTAGAAAGGTGTTACTTAGAGAAAAGTCTAATTAGAGTTCACCAAGATGAGCAGAACTGAACCATGGGAAAAGAGACAAATTGTTTCTCAGACACAGGCAAGGTGATATTTTCTATAGGAAATAGGAAACAATCTGAAAGTGTTGCAAAGGGACTTCATGGGACAATTTTAGGGACAAACACAAAGAGATATGCAAAATAAATGCTTCTTGGGCATCGGATGAATTTAAATCAAGAAATATATGTAGAAGGAACAAAACAACAGCAGCTGCCGTAGCAGTAGCAGAGGACACCTCTCTAAGAGAAAAATGGGAGCAATTTCAGACAAGGGAGGACACAATAAGAATGAACAAAGACAGGAAATGAACCAAAGATTACTTCCTGGGTCAAAAGAATCATTCATGACATATATGTGATGAAAAACCACATAGCCAGAAATAAATGAAAATAAAATTAAAAAAAAAAAAAAAAAGAAGGATGGAGGCAACAGATAGGTACAAAAAGCAGTTGAAGGAAAGCATGTGGCAGAGCACAATCACAGGAGGTATGTAGCATCTGTTGTTGGACAAGGATATTAATGAAATGTGTAAGAGCAAAGGCTTCTGCATAAAATAGGCAGAGAGAAAAACACAGTTCAGGTCCTTGCAGGAAGGGATGGAAGATGTAGTAAGGTGCAGCCACTTTCACTTTTGCTGCAATGCAGTATGAGGAAATGTATGTAAGCCTCTTGGTTGTTACCTGAATTGCCCTGCCAGAAGGGGCAGAACAACTCAGAATGTTGAATCTAAGCCACAACTTCCATATAGTTTTTGTGAGCAAGGCTGATAATGTCATAAAGGCCTACTGGGAAAATGCAGGTTTAGATGAAAGACTTTGGACAAGTCTTGATGCCTGTGTGATAGCTGTGACAACAGAGCCATTCTCAAGAATATTTGTCTTAGCTTCAGGAGGCATGGTAACAATTCTATAGTCTATGGGATGCCTGAGAACTTGCCTTCCAGCAGAAAAGATTGAGGAAGCTTTTCTTGGTGTGTTTAAGGGATGCCTGATGCCTCCCAAGACTCCAAGGATTCAGATACTTCTAAACACAGTGTGACAGGGGACAGCAGCAGCATATGGCTGAGCATGGGTGAAAAAGGGGGAGCCTTAGCAGTTGTGATTTCCAAGACTGGTGTGAGATAAGGGAGTAAAGGCCTTCTGTAGCTACCAAAATCAAGTATCAGAACTAAAGGTCTCTGCTGAGCCTGAGCTACTGTGCAGCACCCAGTATTTTCCTTTTTTTCTGCTAGATAATGTGATTATACATTTGCCCTTGTCCTGGGGGCAAATATCTCACTTCTCCTTTCTTCTTCCCTACAGCCTGGCTTCAGTCTAAGCCGCCTAAAGGACATCACTTACATGCCCACTTCAGCAATTAAAGTCTGCTTTGAGACAATCTGAAGAAGAAGGAATTGAAGTACACACTTTTGTCTGTCTGGAAGACAACTCTCCCAGAACACACTTTCTCCTACACTCATATAACACAAGTCTAGAAAGGGTACAGTGAAATATTAGGTGGACTAGAAGTCCTTGCTGTTGACAATCTAGTATATAGAGACACTCAACAAAAACATAATGGCACAACTCATAAGATGGAGTGCCATCTAAAACTGAATCACAGCAAAATAAAAGTAGGTGTTGTGTGAGTTACTTTGGCCAAACCTTAGAAAAAATACCTCTGGACCTGTTCAAACCAAGTGAAGACAATAAAGCATTCTAAAATGTCTGACTTCCTGTTGGAAAAATCAGAATCCATAATAAGCACGATGGTTTACCTGTTAACACATTTATACAGATCCTTATTATGAAGCCCAAAATAGAAAGCACATCTTATTGGGAAAATCTGATGAGAACTTTGAGAATACAGGGGCTGCATCATTTTTAAATCACAATAAATGGCAGCAACAAACTCACAGGATGTGTTCCAAGGTATGTTCCTAGAAATTCAGGTCGCAACATTGAAGAGGTAGATAAGCCGTAAATAGTGGACGAAGCAGTATTTTACAGGAGACACTTTGAGGGCGTAAGGATTGAGAGTATAGAACTATCACAGGAAAATTATACTCAAATAGAAAAGAATTTACCACTGTCACTGGATGTCAGTACATACTGTGTGGTATAGCTGAAATAGATTACAAACCTTAGGGGATATTTTTGACAAATCTTAAGCTTCTGCACCATCTAGACTTCACACATGATCATAAACCTACAAAGGCATGACTTCAAAGTGAAATACAAGCCCAGAAGAAAAATTCCTGTAGCAACATGAGCTGGTGTCTGAAAAAAAACCCCCAAAACCAACAAAAACAACAACAACGACAACAACAACAACAAAAAAAAACAAACCAAAAAAACCCAACAAAAAAAACCCAAAAACCCTGCAGAAATGCTGAAGAAAAATAGAGGATATTAATATGATGAATCTTTTAAAAGAATAGGTCTGGATGACTTGTCCAAAACCAAGTTCTCCTGTCCTGTCAGGACCTCAGGAGTGTTAAAAAACAAAGTTAAGCTTGAAAATGAATGTAAAGAAAGCAGTGACACTGAAGAAAGGTCCTTCCAGGCATCTGCAAAAATTTATGGATCAGACAGTGATGTGATGGGAAGTCTGAGGATCAGACATACTTCACCAGTTTCAAACGTGCATAAAAGACAACCCATGGTTAGGACATGCTGATGATCTGTAGAATTTTTTTTTTTCATATGGCAATAATATGTGTATAACAGCTTCTGAAGCATTTGAATAAGTTGATCTGCATTAGTGAATTAATAGATACTTCCATTATGAAAACTGCTAGAGGCAGAAGCAGAGGCTCTTATACTAACAGATGATGTACTTTAGAGAGCCCAGGAGCAATGGATAACTGATCTAGAGGATATCCTTAGCCTGATTATTATTACAAAAATATGTTTGAGGCAGCTCCAATAGACAATGCACTGATGATCTCTGGACTGGGTGACACAAAGGCAATGTTAATGAGCTAAAGCAGTAATAACAACCTCACTTCACACAATGAACCGCGGGGTTTATGTGAAAAATTTCCAAGCATTAGTGTTTTGTTTATGTGCAGGCACACACAGACCAACAGGGGCAGAGGCAGCCACTGGCTCTGCTCACCCTCCCTGGGGCTGGTTGAAGGGCACACAACTCTGCCAGCAGATTCTGGTACTGTTCAAGGTGGTCAAGAGTGTTACCTCTTTTGTTTTATTAAGGTGCTAAAACACACTTCTAGAGTCAAACATTTCATCTTCACAGGCAAGCAGAAAGTGCAAAGCTGTAACCCCTGTGAAAAGACTGTTTTCCTTCCCCAAACCTCACACCAGGGTGAAATAAAACAGCTGAGTGAACAGAGGGGGAAAAGTAGGAATACTACTCATGATAAAAGTGCCAGTATAAAAAATTCCTGCTGAAAGAGGATTATAAGAAGCAGTGCCGTGCCAGTGAGATAAATGAACATCCTGGGCTGGGTATTTCTGAGCCAAAGGAGGGGCTCCTCTCTGCGTAAAAATGCAGATGCTTAAGACCCACTTGTGTCTGTATGAGTATGACAGGTGTTGACCACAGGCTTTTTTATGTGAGGAAGGTAATTCCCATTAAGCCATCTACCTCTGAGAGGAAACAAGCAACACAGCTCACAGCCTTCTTTAACCTAGTGATTATATATAAGAATGTGCAGAACAGACCATGATACAGGTGTGAGAAAAAGCGAGACTTAAACATTAGGGAACTTTTACAGCACCTGCTGAGGTGTCTCCCCCATTGGCTTAACCATATTAATTCCTAGCATCCTTATCCTGATTCAGATTCTGTGGTTTCCTTGAGCTTCATCTTCCCTACGAAAATATGTATACAGAGCTTCTGGTCAGAGACCCCAAAGATGCATTCACTCACAACATGAGACATTTACTCTACACAGCAAGCTTCCTAAATGCATGTGCCATGCCTGGGCTTGTATTCCCCATGGAAGGAATGAGCTGAATTGTCACAGACTGAAATAGAAGCTGTGTCCACCTGCATCTGGGTAAGAAGTGGGGGAACTAACTTGTGGTTTGATCTTGTAAAAACTGGCCAGGATCTTTCTTGATATGAAATATTCTCACCTGTGTCTCCACCTGCTCTAAAGCTCCTTCACTCTTTATGGCTCTTCCTCTGCCATGCATGTCTCTTTTCTAGTACTTGCCTTCCTTTTTCAGGTCTTGATGCACTTGTGGTACCCTTCATAAGAAAGAAGTAGAACAGCACCAACCACCTCCTCAGGGTGTCTAGGAGAATTCATCCTACACAGGAGCTCAAGATCTAGCTATTCACTGTGATAAGTCCTCCATATCTCACAGGCAGCATTTAGGGTACTCTCTATTCCAGACACCTTACTGTCCTACATCTTGAATTGTTTCCTATCATTGTTTATGCATTCAAGTCAGGTACTGAGCTGCATGCTGATTGAAGTATTGTACAAGCTGTGATTCTGGAACAGCATGTTTTTCAATTTTGCGTGCTTAATCTTATGTAACAGAGAAGTATAGAGACACAGGGTTTGTAAGAAGGACCATGCTTGCCTTATGTGAAAAGTTCTGTTTACAGGCTGACAAGGATGGCTGCTGCAGCTCAGCAAGAAGGCACATTTGCCTGAGTCACAGAATGGCTGAGGTTGGAAGACACCTCTGGAGATGGGCTACTCCAACATATGGCTGAGCAGGGACACTGAGCAGGTTGCCCAGGGCTGTTTCTCATTTGGTTTCTGAAAAGCCTTTACATATCAGAGGTCAACATTGTGAGAAACAGCCTTTCACTGACAAGAAACTTCAGGGCTGCTATTTCTATTTTCAATGAAGTACCAAAATTGCAAATGATGGGATGAAAGAACGAAGCACTTCTGTCCAAGGGATCCTTTGCAAATACAAAGACACGGTAGCAGATTTTTTACATCAGCTTACAGTCTTATTTGGAAAGACAACACCCGAGAGAGGTGATCTGCCTAAGGAATTAGGCCCTAATTCCCATGAGTGTGAAACTGTCATGTCAGCTTTGCCAGATGAGCAAATTAAACAACACAGCCCAGACTCAGTCAGAACATAAAGCAATTTAAAGGTGTGCTACCATTTCATTCCTTTGTACTGAGTTCCAAAGCCAATAAGTAGTTCCCTGACTTTTTTCCACCAGTTTAGGGGAAATGTCTCCTCTTTAAGTTTTCTTCCATTTCAGCAGCTATTTCAGGCTGACCTCATAAATATTAACCATTTTCCTCTTCAGGTTTTGAAAGGTCCCTGGGAGACGCTGATTGTAGCTAGGGCATTTCTCTACTGACCAATAAGAACAGGTAACAAGGGCTACCAAGCTGGTGGCTAGAAATAGCCCCTGCTCTCAGCCAAACACAGGGATCAAGCAGTGGGGACAGGCATAGATGGCCTGGAAGCTGAGTGCTGTACTGACTCTGACACCCTGATTACTAGCTGACAGCATGACTCACTGGTGTGACTCAGACCTGCAAACCCATCATGGGTGTGTGAAGACTGCAAATTCCTCAGGGAGAGAATGCCCCAAACTCCCGTGTGCTGCATTAAGACTCTCCAACTCCCCAGCTAATATGTGGCACTGTAGTTTATCTACAGAAGTGCGAGAGCTGGCATCTACGACCTCGAGAGGCATAATGCAGTTGTATTGCAGCAATGCCAGACATTACATATCTGTAGCGCTACTTTTTCAAGAGGATAATTGTGAGCAACCTTTAAGTAATGCTTCTTGGTCACTATCAGCATGTGCCAAGCCTGAGTTAGTAGTAAAAGAAGGTTTTGTAAGTTTTCATTAATTTGAAATCCTTTTACACTTCTTTCAGGCTAATCTGATCCTAGATCACGCGTTCCAGAAGCCAGTGCAGTAGGACAGCACTGTCAGCTGTCACAGCCAAGAGAAATTGGAAGAAGACCTTTTTTCTGAGTCTGTCATTGCATGGGTTAGTAATTTGTTCCTATGCAACACTGTTGATTTTCATTCTGTTCAGAGCAGTTAAAACCAAAGCCTGACACTAATCTGGATGGAAGTTAAAATGAAGTTAGGCTGTTCAAGATGAGAAATAAAGGAGAAAAGACTCTGGAATTTTCCCTCAGACAGCTGTTAAATGACTTGGTACCTGATATTAAATGGTACCTGGTACTTGGGAAAAAAAATACTATAAATGTCATAAAAAAATATTGAAGGATCCTGAAGTTGCTTATTTAAATTTTGATTCTGCAAAAGGCATCAGGTCTTCTTTGAGAAAGAAAAAAAAATCCTATTGTTGTAAAATCAGTTTAGGCTACCTATCTTCAGTTTTAACTCTTCATACCATGCTACAGCTGCAGTACGTACTACCAGATACCTTGAAACCATCTTCTCCAGGCCACCAGAGTACACGTACCATGCACACACCATGGCCTGAGATTTAGATCCTATTGCCAAGCCTGTGGGTAATCCAGACCTCCTCACAGGCTTTTCCCTCTTTAACAGAAAGTGTCAGCAGCAAACAAACCACGTGCTGGTAGCATTTCTGCAGATAGCTGTACACAAAAGCCAAAGCCTGACGGTTACCATGGGATTATCTCATTAAGCTTTTACTGAATATACTGCATTCTTCAATGCCTGGTAATCTTTTCTACTCTTCTCCCTCTCCTCTTCTCTTGCTCTCTGTGCAGGAAGGTGAATTGTATCAAACCCCGAAAGGGTAAGGGACCTGCTGTGCTGTCATCCAGCAGTGTGGGTCCATGGTCACATTTGGCTTGAAAAATTCCATCATTCAAACCCTCTCCAAAAAGGCCTTGCTGTGTATTTTGGAAAAAAAGAAATCAGCTACTGCAGCTGTTGTTATTTATGAATAATAATAAAAAGCCCTGAAGAAGGAGGATGCTTAACCTGCTCTCCTGCTGAGAATTGGATCAGGTTCTTGTTTTCCCTAAGCTGCCTTTGTGTTCCTTTAGCAAGTGCAGGAGTCTTCAGATGGATTGTTTTAAAGTCGTTCCTGTGAAGGGCTATTTACACTTCCAGAGAGGTACGAGAGGGTCCCAGTAGCAAAGATGGTTGTTATTTCATGAGAAGCAGTCCTTTCTGGTTTGCACAGGCATCCTGTGTGCTCAGGGTCACAGGAATGGTCTCTAGGGAAGACTTGGCTCTATGGAAATATTAACAGCATCTTATGTCTCAGCAGAAAGAGTTCTGCTCTTTTGGATTCAAGAAAGAACATGGCGTAACTCAATGTACCCAAACCACCAGGGAGGCTGGTGCCACATTTTAATGCACATTCTTTTTTACTTAAGGGGTTTTCTTCCCCCTTAGCTCCTCAGGTAAAAGAGCCTGAGTGACAGATTTTTCCCACTGTTGTCCAAATCTCCAGTATATTCCAGACCTGTCAAGAAAATTGTCAGCTACTGCACTGCTCTCCTGCTATGGATGTGCCTGTTTGGAGACAGCTGCTAGCCTGGGTCAGGCTGCCTGCACTGGCCCCAGGTGTTCCGTGGGCTGTGGGACAGAGCTGCTGCTGCTGCTGCTGTAAGCCCACAGTAGGTTTTAGAGAGCAGGGAAGGGAATTATGGTGACTTGCTGCTGGCACATTCCTGTTAATGTGTTTACTCACTTTCTTCAAGATCTTATGAGAATTGCAAGTGAATTCAGATAACTGACAGGATCTTAGTTATAATTAGTAGCAGCTTCCATTCTGACACACGAGAAGGACTAACAGCATTTTTCTTAAGGCAGAGTTGTTATGCTCTTCTCCAGAGAGGTACTTAAAAAAGTACATTTTCTAGCAAAAAGCCTCTCCCACTTGTTTAGGACAGATGGGAGAGGAAAGGATTCTGAAGTGATGGAGTTTGGGGGTAAAAAATTATTGTACAAACTGTCACAGAGCGTGGGCTTTCACAGATCAGCTATTTTTGTTATTACTGACACGCATCCGTTATATCAGGAACTCAAACAGTATCACAGCAGATGTGGATGAAGTTTATATTTCTTTGTTCATAAAATCTGTGAAAAATTACAAGGAAATTAGCAGAATGTAATACATGTGGAGACCTGAAACTAAGGGGCTGAATCAAATTACTGGATTTATTTAGCCTGACGAGCAAAGTGTACCTGTCCACAGGGTCTAATCACAAGGCACTGATTTTCAAAGGTCCTTTTGTTCCACTTCAGAGGAATTCGAAAATAAAAATAAACATTAGTGGGCATTGAAAGAGGCCCAAGAAGCTAAATACTCAAGAAGAGTTTAAGATCTGCCGACTTTCAGTGAAACTGGAGGTCTGATTTGAGGGTAACTCTCCTCACAAACACCACAGAAATGAAGTGGCTGAAGAAACAGCTTGGGCTGCTGAGTCCAGTTCTTTACAACTGCAAGCAGCCCCATAATGTTTGAGAAGGCCCAGCCTGAGGGGCCCTTTGCCATCAGTATTTCCTCAGAAAATCTCTTTGTTATACATGCCGGCAAGGCCTTCTAGGAATCTGCCTGGTCTCTTTCTCCAGGTTCTGTTATGGACTGTACAGATGAAAAGCAAATAATTCAGGGGCAAAAACTGAATTATGAACTTCCATTTCACAAACCTGGGGCCCTTATGAGTGCAAATGACAGCAAAGGAAATAGGACTGGGAGATAATCTGGGACAGTGACCAGTCAGCCACTTAAGTAGAATTTAACAACCTGAGATCAACAGAGCTTTTGGCTATATCTGTGTGGCTTCCAGGACTGAGGAGCTTTTTTTTGTGGTGTAAGTGGTTTATAGGCCTGAGTTTGGGGATCATTTTGAGATTGATCCTGATGGTTAACTTGACAGTATGCTGGTGCTGTAGAATACTTTCACGTCAATTTTTCCTGCTATTTCCTTTGGTTTTTCTCCATGTAATATGCATTTCTAAATGTAAAAGGTATCCCACTGGGGAGCAATTTTAATATTATAAATAAAGCATGTATTTACATCAATAAGCAGTCATAAAAGCAATGAAACTAAATAACTATGCACGTGACTCAGGATGTCTTGACATCCATAAAGGAGGTGTGAATATGTTTGAGTTCAAACAGTGAATTATCTTTTTTTTCACCTATAGTTTCTTTTTCAGAAGTACACCTGAACTATAACTTACCTAATGCAAAAAAAATTTGGAGTGTTGTGCCTGCTTGCCAAAACTACCTCCTCTATTTGAACTTGCTCTTTAGCAAGCGCAAAGTGAAGCAAGGCAGGGCTTTGCCACCTAAAATATAAAAAGCTGTAGCCAGACAAAAGTCTAACTTCTTCTCTTGCAAGAAAGATATGATCTGAGTTAAAACAGAGACTTTGGAAGTGATTCCTACAGCTGTAGACTTGCTCTTCCTGCTGGTGCCAGCAGGATGTGACCTCTTTGATGATACCATTGGTCAGCTCTGGGAGCTACTGGGGATGGAGCCAACACAGGGAATGGGAGTTTTTGGGGCTCTGGCAGAAGCTTGGAGCAGGGACATAGGTGTTGCTGCCCTTCCTGGTTGCCCCTGCTTGAAGGATTCTCTACTCCATTTGTGCCTAGATCTGTCCCTCCTCAAGTGGCACAGCACCACTGGTGCGCTGGATGCTTTTCCACTAAGGATGTAGAGACCCTACTTAATTTTAGTTGGCAATCACCAGTGGTCCAGCTCAATGACTCAACGTGCCCATGACAGCTGAGGCTTCTTGTTGAGAGGCAACAGTCTCAAGTGCTCAGGTGTGAGAAGGACAAGCTCAAGGGAACAGGCCTGAAGGAGCAGTGCTAATTTCTCATCTATATCCTTTCACAGAGCAGAATATGGGTTGTACACATCAGTGACTGCCAGGGTGGGAGTCTCACCCAGACAATTTTGTCAGGAACTGCATTTCAGGCTGTAAATTAATAAACAAGAAGCACTTTTGCACAGGAGAAACCCCAGACTGAGAAATGCCTTTGGCAAAAGTATTGGATTTCTGGGAGCACTGGATATTATTAGACTGTCTTTTGAGGTGGTGCTTTATCTTTCTGTTTATGAGCAAAAATTTCCCTGGTAATTAATTTGCTCAATGGAAATCTTATCAAGTCTGAGGAGCTCTGTGCAACTGAGAAAGAAGGTAGAAGGATGTGAGGTGCTTAGACTGAGAATTCTGGGTTACAACTAATATTTAACATGTATTTATAAAGGGAAAAGACGTTATGTAGCAGATTCCTGCTGTCACATTGGCCAAATAGCTATGCAAATGTCTTTTGATTTCTCCCTAATACTCATGTTTTGCAGAAAGCCTCCCAGGGTGTTAATCCTCTGGGTGATATTCATTCACATGAAATGAAATACACAGGGGAGTGGGAAAGATAGAAAGATTTTACTGGCACAAATATGGCAATGAGCAAGTTATATGGGTCAGTACAAATGAGTATAGACAAAATTTTTATATCATCAGACCATGTGTTTCACAAACACTGAGCATGGAAAGGTGAAAAAAAAATCTCAATTTTTCTAGAGCATTTAAAAATTATTGAGGATAATGGCAGCATGTTTTTATTTTTCAAGGAAAGCAAATATTCAGCCATCTTAATCACAAAATATGAGATCTTGAAATCTCATTGAAACAAACAGCAAGATTCCCATTGGCCTTAATGGAGCTGGGATTTATTCCAAGTGGCCAACTATAGGAGACTCAGATAAAGGAAAAATAATAACCAATGCATTTTAGATTTTTTTAATGTTTTTTTTTCCTCTCTTAATACGCAGACTTGTTATTTTCACTCCAAAGGTTAATTCTGAGACTACCTCAGACCAACAAAGAATATTTTTGCTTCCTCTTGAGATGCTAGGACTATTTCCAACTGGGGGGGAAAAAAAAAAAATTATATATTTATATAGCTTGAATGAGAGGCGAATCACAGAATCAGTGAATGGTTAAGGCTGGAAGGTGCATCTGGTAATTGTTGAGTCCAACAACCCTACTCATGCAGGGCCACCTACAAACATTCCCAGGACCATGTCCAGTCAAGGTTTGACAGTCTCCAAGAATGGAGACCCCACAACCTCCCTGGGCAATCTGTGCCAGTGCTCAGTGACTCTGACAGTAAGAAAGAGTTTGCTGATGTTCAGAGGGAGCCTCCTGTGTTTCTGTGTGTGTCACCAGGTGTCACTGAGAGGTGTCTATCTCCATCTGTCTGTTACAGTAGGTTTAATAGGTAGGGTGGAATTTTCTAAATCCACTGGGGAAGGCTGTCACATGATGCAGACTGCCAGGGCTCTTGTCACTGGATCTGCGATCTTTCACTTTTCCTGAGAAATTGTTTCTAGCCACCTAAAAGTGAAGTAGAATTTGACCACTGCTGAAGATACCTGAAAATCACACCCATACTGCATGTATCCATGCAATGAATACGTTAATTTAAAAAAAAAAATAGATGTTCAGTGTTCCTGATAGTTTAAAATAAAAATATTTGCCCAAATGAGACTCAACACTTTCAGAGTGGTTTCCTTTCAGTTTCAGTTCTTCATCTTTCACAGACCTCTGTTGTGCCCAGTATCTGCCATTTTGAAATCTGTGACTTAATTTGGCCATTTCTATGTACTGACTTTGAAGTACATACTATGACAATATTAAAACAGAAAATCATAGAATCATGGAATGGTTTTAGTTTGAAGGGACCTTAAAGATTGTCTAGTTCCAAAACCCCTGCCATGATTAAAGACAATTTTCACTAGACCAGATTGCTGCTACCTGCTGGGATGAACTAATCAGGATGGAGCCTGTGTCCCTGTGTGTCTCTGCTGTTCGGCATTGTAAGTGAGGTAATGAAATTAATGCACTCTTTGCATTTCAGCTGTGGTTTGATGGTTGCCTTTGGTTTCCTGTGTGTCCCGATTCCCTCCCCATTCAACCTGGTCTTGAACACTTTCAGGAAGGGGGACTCCATCACTTCTCTAGGCAACCTGTTCCAGTGCCTCATCACCCTCAAAGGAAAGCATTTTTCCTCATATATAACCTAAGCTGCCCTCTTTCAGTTTTAAAGCCGCTCCCCCTCGTCTTATCACTTCTTGCCCTTGTAAAAACTTATCTAAACTTACAGAAAACACAGTGAAACTGACTGACCTTTTTAAAGCATTCTTGCATTGTTTCCCTGGATTTGAACTACAAAATATAAGGAAAAAAACAAAGAGGCAACAGTTATTCTATTTAGCATCAAAAATGTTCAAAATGTTTTTCATAGTAAATTTCTGTCTAAAGTTTAAGCAGGTTACGCTAGACAAGAGCTTACATCTTTGCCATGTTGAGCAGACATTAAAAGCAAAGATTAAATGGAAAACACATCTTTATATTAATTATACATGGCTAGTGTTTCTCAGGACCTGAGGGAAATAAAACAAAAGTTCTCACCTCCTGAAAGTTTGGCGTGCACTGCTTTAAATCAGTAAATGTGGACAATTTACATGCCTAACATGCCATATATCAGCATGAAAATATTTGTCAGAAATTGATGAATGAAACAACAATAATAATGAAGAAAAATGACAGTATACAAACCGTCTAGAGAGCAAAATAAACAATGTAAGTGTTTGGTAAATAAATCCCTGCAGAACTTTTAGAAATGAGTCACTGATTAATTGAATCAATCCATCAACTTTTGTGATTACATCAATATGCAGTCCCTTTGATGTTCTTCTTCTTCCATAGCTACTGTTTTAAATGCCTTTAAAATGAAAAATAAGGTATAATATATCTATATGGAGCTACCATAAATTAACTGGATACCCTAGTAAGATAATTGGCTGATTCTTTTACTTAATTTTTATATGTAATGCTGTAAATAATCATATCGCCATATAGCTTGTTTCCAAGTTCTTGTTTCCCTGTTCTCCTTTTTCTGATCTTTTTTTGTCACCCACTTCTTCAACTAAGTGAAATTTAACAGCAGTGAGACTGTGAGATCATAATTTTCTTTTCTTCCTAATTGAAATATCCTCCTTACCTTACTTTATTTATCATATGAACCCTTTGTAGAAATGACTGTCTTATTTACTCTGTTCATAGATTGCACCATGCTTGTACATCCAGTAACTATCAGAAATAATAACTTTTGTGTATCAAATGCCTGTCTAGAAAATAAACACTTGGGACTTTGAAGGTCTTGAGAGGAGGGATAGGAAAAACTAAGCAGGAAAAGGAGATTGTGTATGGTTATGCATCTCCACCATAAAATATAGTCACATAACAGGTATGTGTATGTCTGCATGTATGTGTGACTGAGTGAACTGAGCCAACATTTAGCACAAATGCACGCAGATGCATCCATACCAAGAACTCCATGTAAATTAAAGCAATTGCACATACTTACATGCTCTCTTAGGAGAAAAATATTCACCTGTATGCACAGAAACAGATATCTACATGTTTGCAAGGGGAAAAAAACACAATCCTGAGACTATTTTTGAAGAAAATGAAATGCGAATCTTATCCAGTAAATGTGTTCACAAACATTTTAAATGAATTTTTTTTCTTATTCACCTGTGCCTTTTGTAGCTCTGGATATTTATGACTTTCTGTGTACTCAGTGAACTATAGTTTTAGCAAATGTAAATGCACATGTGAAAATGATTCCTACCAGGGCTTGCTGTGTCTCATGGCTTCTGTAATGCTGCCAACCTTTACCATTCTGTTAAATGTCTCCCTGTCTGGGGCTTTTTGAGGATGTACATAACCTTGTGCTTCCTCTTGTCATTTTGCACACACCCTCAGTGACACTATCCTCCACTCCTGCCATGGCCACTTTTATCTCAGTTGGAAACAATGGATGTGACAAAGAGCAGTGTGTAATTTTGGGAGGGTATTTGGGGTTATGTTCAGGACAAGAGACAGTGAGAATGGGACAGGAAGAGAAGGAAATTAACTAAGTATGAAATGCCTGTGTGGCACAACTGGAGGCTGGAGAGCACATGCTGAATATGAACATGCTTCTTCATCTTAAGCTCCCCGTAACCTATTTCCCAGCAGGACAAAGGCAAAGCTGGGAAAGTGATAAGGTATCAGATAACAGTAATGACCCTTTTCCATTGGTGGGTGCAGGAGTATGGCTTTTGTACAGATTAAATTTTGAATCAGAGATGACCACAAGCATTATTTATTTTTTAATTCTCAGGTTTCACAGTGCTCTTATCTATCCCAAATAATAATCCCAAGGCATTTGGAGCTACCAAGGCCAAGTCTTCTACTCAACAGAGAGAAGAAAATGTGGAGTTTTTATTGGATTTTTTTTAATAAAAAAATGTCTTTTGTGATCTTGGCAGGTTTTGGAAGACACTTGTAAAAGACATAATCTATTTCAACTGGTTTATGAGAGCTAAAGGAAAAGTGCATTTTAAACAGACCCTTCTTTTTGTACATATGGAGAGAGATATGCAACAAACATATGTATAATGCTACTTAGAACATCACATTTGGTACAATATCTTCCTAAACCACTCAGCTATGCCAAGGTCTCAACTCTAACTAGCTGCAATTTCTTCTCTTGTTGAAGGTCTGAACAGAGGGACTTGTCAGGACATGAGATCAAACAGAGCTGAATTCTCCAATCCATGTCAGGAGATGAAGAATACTGGTGACTACAGGAACAAAATCTCTTTTACTGATTGATTCTGTGCTGTGCCACTTCTGTATGTGAATGAGTAATTGCAGTCTAAAGGGCAGTTTCTTTTATGCATTGTAATTGCATTTAAGACTGAATATAGCTTGAAGCAGACCAATTAGCTTAATAATTGTCTTCATCTTTCTCCAAGGAGCAGTGGACACAGTGCTGTCTGCAGTATTGCTGTGCAGTGGTTCTTCAACAAAACCTGGCTTACCTTTAGTGTCTGCTGTGAATCCACATGTACTGGGAAGAAGTCAGATTCAGAACAGCTAGAAAACAAACTCAAGAAGTTCATCACTTTCATCTCAGCTACTCATCGGTAGATAGTCAGCAATCAATACATACACGTAGACTATTCATGGGGCTTTCCATCTTTGTGAGAAAAGTCCTTCTCCTCGTAGTATTTGCATTTCAAAATAAAACAGAGGACTGGAAATGAAAATATTACAAGCTGGAGTGATACATGGTGTGTGGAGTTTTGCACTGGCTACTACCAACGTGCTCAAATGGAAGGTGAGCATGCAGGTGATGAAAGCCTTCAGACACAGAGTTAATGGTCATTCCTATCTGGAGACATCCAGTGATCAATACATAACCGTGCCAGACTTTGTCAAAATGCTGTGCAGCAGTGGAGCATTATAAACTGTACTTAAATTAAGGAAGTGGAGCACAAACCATTTCTCCTTACCTGTCTGAAAAGTATCACTTGCACTGTTACAAAGACCTAAAAAATCCTAATGAAAGAACTCTCTTTCTAAGCAATCATCCTAAGAGAGCATGACTGAGTGTCTCAAAATGTGTATCATTCTAGTCCACCTTTATTAAATGGCCTCAGGCAAGCTGTCAATATAGGTGAGCTCTACAAACATTTTGCCTAAGACAGGATTCCATCATTTCAGTGTAGGGACAATAAATAGCATATAAAAGAATATGAATGCAGAGGAAATACCCATGTTACATAGCTCCTTCTGAACAAGTATTATTTTTGCAATACTTAACACCGTTGGCAACTCTACATATCATGGTCTTAAAATTCCTGATGAGTGGGCAAAACCAGCCCTGTTTTCTAAGTAAAGAGTCTGCTGCAGTCAGCCTTGTAAAAGAAACCTTTTAGTGTCAGTGATAATGAAAATACCTGGTACGTATGACAGCGTTAAAATGGTGTCATGACCCAGCAATTTCTATTCAATGCTGTCACATCCATGCACTGCACAGATCAGGATTGTCATCATGTAAATGTAATAGGATTCTTTATCCTGAATTGTTGCTCAGGTGGGAAGAGTAATTCTGAGTTTCCTGTAAGTTCTGAATAGCAGCAAAGGGGCCATGAATAGCTTGGAAACCTATATTTTTTCCATTTATTTTTTTTTAAATGCAAATTACACTAGTAAGTCAAAAAAATCACTTTTGTTAAAAATACATTCAGAATTAACAAATGCCAAAAAGAAAAGAAAAATAAAAAGACACATTTGGATTGTATCTCTTGCCTTCTGAATATTTTAGTTTATAACAAAAGCCCAGCCTAGAAAAATAACATTCTTTACTGGATTTTGAGGAGGATACAGTTGTACAAATCAAAAACACCATCCAGATATTCTCACATTACTGTGCTCTAAACTGCTTCCAGAAGAGATCTGTCCACTAATCATGTAGTTGAGTAGTCAACAGTCCTAATTTTTTTTAATGGTGGTGTTCTAACTGCAACTTAGGCAGGGTTATGGATACCAACTTCATATAGGTATGTATATGTGTGTGTATATATATATATATATATATATATACTGTGTGTATGTGAGTGTGTGTATCTACTCTATATGTAATATATGAATACACATTTATATTGCAATCCATAGTAGTTAGATGTGCTTCCTATTTCCTAAGCATTTTACAAACATTAACAATTCAGACCTCACAAAAACCCTGTGAGGCACATATTATTCCCGTATTATAGATGGGAAGACTAAGACACAGAGAAATTAAGGCCAAAATTTTCTAAATTAAAATCAGGCCTATAAGCTACGTGTAGACACTTCATTAAATTGTCTGACTTCTAAAATTGCTAACTACCAGTAGCTGCTGTTCCATGGGAAATCACTGAAAGGTAAGAAAAATTATTTTCTGAAAATTGGATTGCTGCTTAGGTGCCTAAACTGGTTTCTTTTCATGTTAAAAAATGATTTTTATAGAAATATCATTTTGATTAACTGGTATACAGGGAAAGATAAAATAACCTGTTATGACATTTTCATCCCATTTAAACCTCTTCATTGTGTTTAATACTATACATCTGCTATATTTAATACTACATAAAAGTAGAAACTTTTTTAATTTTTCAAGTTATGGGAAATTTCAGCCTGTCACTTGGAAGTTGCATGGGTTTTCCAGGAGGTGAAAAGCAGCTCTATCCAGTAGTAACTCAGATTTTCAGGTACCCAAATATGGAAATATAAATTTGAGATCCAAAATCAGCAATGAATGCTTTACAGGATCAGGCCTAGGGGATGTTCATGTTTCATGCATGAAATTCCCAGCCGTATCTGAGATGGGAACCCTTGGTCCACTGCATCAGAATCTTCCTGGGTGATACAGCCCCCAGAAATAGTTAATCCTGTGTATTTTATATACATAGACATACACACACATTCACACACATATATATATATCTATCTATATCTATATAAATCTCACTGAATCAATGTAGGTATAGTTCCTGAACATGTCCCAGATCTTGTTTTCACTGGTGAATGCCTGTTCCTCTGTCCTTGTCCAGAGTTGCTGCTTGTGACAATGTACATCCATGCAGACACAGCAAAGGGCACTGCCTTGTACCGGGATGGGTGAGTGGTGTGAGGCCTTTGGAGCAAGGGTTTGGCCAGCAGGGAAAAGGGAGATGCTCAGGGGTGCCTCGAGCATTTCCAAGCACTGACCTTCCCTCTTGCCCTCAAAAGCTACGTGGTCACCTCAGGTGTGGTAGGTGCGTGCGTTTGTCTATGCAAGGTCTGAGCAAAGAAACTATGACAATCCAAGTTTCTGAAAAACCTGAGCAAAAGATTGGGTTTTCCTAGTGAAAGCCATCTACGTTCTTGAAAATACAGATCAGATGTAGAATAAAACATATGTTCCTAGGAGTTCAGAGTATTTCATATACACATTGACCTACTAGCAAAATTCCCAAAGGCATCTTGTTGCCAACTACGTAACAGCACAGAGTTTTTTTTCAGCCACAATAATACAGGAAGATAAAATACACGTTCTAACACACAACAGATCCCCCAAATATACCACAAAAAGGTCTTCAGTATTTCTTCAACTCAACTAGTCCCTCCCTGCCCTCTCCAACCAAAATCGAAAAATAAAATATGTGGTTTCCTTATGGTGCAATTAGAAAAAAAAACTCACTTACTGAGAATTTTTAGTTGAAATAAGATATAAAAGAGTAAACGTAGATAGTATATATTCAGTTGGCCTTTGTTCATAGAAATCTGAAGATGTCTCTGTAGTTAGTAAAAGATGTTTAGAGATAGCTATAAAAGCACCTACAGTGCGATAAATAAAACCAGCGGGATTAAGAAGCACTGTTTCTGCTGCTTATTTCCAGTAGGTTCAATTATTAGTTTCTGTTGCCCCTTGCCCCACCCTGACCCCCAAAAGGTCTCATTTATTTCTTTATTTATTTTTCTTTTCTAATCATTATAAACTGTTTCTTGACCACTGTGGAGCCCCAAAAGTAAAGCACTTATCAGACAGCTGGCAGTTTTCTACTTGGTTGCTCTGGAGCCGTGGAGCAACAGAGCCTTATTCCCTGACATGAAAACAAAGCAAAACCAAACAGAAGAAAACCACTGACTTAGAAATCATTCAGAATTAACAGCAGCATGTTAACTTCAGAAAGCTTGCACGTAGTTTCTCTAATGTGCAACGCAGTTGGGTTAAGGCAAGTATGAACTGTACAGCCTTCAGGGCAAACAATGCGCTGTCTGTTGACTTCTGCTGCAAGGTCATCCTGGTATTTCAGTGTTGTGTTGACTGAGGAGACTCAACACGGCCCGGAGTGTGGAGGAGGCTCCCAGAGCACTGAGTGGGCTGGGTTCATGTCTTAATCCAGATGGGCCGTGCTGGCGGTGGCAGGGGAAAGAAAGGGACAAAAGGTGGCACCAATGCCTCTGCTGTGTCCCTCTGGTGCTGCGAGGCAGGAAGTACAAGGAGGGGGTCGGGGGCATCTCCTTTAGTGCCTTTTACAAAGAGAGGCTGAAGGTCTATGTTGTTTTCTGTCTTACTGTTCAATCAGCTTTTATACATTATTTTTAGCACAAAAATTGGATTTCTTTTCTCTTTGAAGAACCAGGAGACTATCCTGAAAGAGGTTTTGTGACAGGTCCTCCAGCCCACCTTGGGTAGTCCCCATGTTTACTTTGACCTAGAAGAAAGACAGAGAAAGAACAATACTTATAATCCACCATGTACTTATCTGATCCCTGCCCTGCTGCTTTGGTGCCCTTTTGCAAGCAAGTGTAATCCACAAACCCGTAAGAGTTCAGATACACACAGGATGAAGAGGACAGAAAGACAAAGTGTTCACTCAAGTCACTGCTTGGCTCTCTCTGGAACACTGTCAGAGAAGTCAGCACAGGTTTCCTAAAAAATCTTAGGCAGGAGTTATATTTAATTATAATCTTAACTGTATGTCCATGGGTCAACTGGAATATGGTCTGCTTTATATAATCCATCAGACACGTAGTTGTCTTTGTAAAACCAAGAAGTGACATGGTATGAGGACAGAAGGGCTGAATTGCAGGTGCAGGGGAAAGCTGCCCACAGCTCACTCCCAAAGCAGAGAGCCTGTGCAAGTGCCTGGCCACCTTAACAGTGTTGTCCCAAATCCATGTTTTGTAACTAAGGCTTTCAGTCTAAAATGGACAAGATGTTGCCCATTGATAGTGAAAGCTTAGGTGGTAGTTTATTTAAATGTGTCTGAATCCCAAAACATGAGGAGATAATTACACAGAAGATTTGTACTGCATGAACTTGCTGAGCGTCATGGTGGTAATACTCAAGGTGCTAGTTTTAGTGTCTTTTTTGTGTTTCATTTATACTTTGAGTGAATGGCGAAGTAGGTAGCACCTTCAGTATGTGCAATTATCTAGACAAATGCCTATATGTGTGTGTGTGTGTGTGCACGGGAGTACAGATACTGCAAATATTCTTAGGCTTCACAATAGGAGGAAAGCATGCTTCACTTCAGGGCTGCACTGCTTTTGAGCAATTTCTCCAGTGCATTAGGCATCAGCATCAGACATGCAGGGGGTATTTTTGCTTCACTTCTTCTTTTCTCGAACAAACAAGTTCAGTGTGAAGAACAGAAAGAAAGATCTCTCTCCCCTCCCTCCTTCCTACTGTTTTTAGAACAGTGATCATGCAGTGCAGTCTTGTTCCACAACTACAACTCTGTTTTGTCATGTGCAGCAGAATCAGTGTCAGGGAGTGTTTAGTCACCTTCCTCGGTCACCTCCCAAGAGGAGAATTTTGTCTTGACAATTGATTTCCGCCATCTTATTGTGTCCTTCTCCCATGGTCTGGAAATGAGCACTGGCATCTCCGGCACAGAATGCCAGGAAGCTGCTTTTGAGTACATCAGCTGTGGCCACACTGCAAGGAGGTACATGAGCATCGGTTCTGTCCCGTTCTGTTCAAAAAGCGTATTCATTTTGAAGGGACTGTCTAGGCTTCTTGGCTTGTACAGCATAGAGCACACTGTTGGCACTTAAATAATAAAAAAATCCCATTTGTAAGAGAGAAATGTCACCATAAGAATTCTTCCCCAAAACATCAGTGTTTTATTTAAAACATACTTTTAAATCACATATATTTTTCACTTTAAACTGATTTAGATTAACTATGAAATTGGAAGAGGTGATAAGGAAAACTGTGATTGGAATTCAAAGCCTAAAACGTAGAGAAAAAGACTTCAATGTGAGCCTGAGTCTAATAATTCTAGACTATTAAAGGTAAGAGTAGCCAGAGATAGTAACTTCAATTAACTACCTAAAGATAATATTTCTTTTTCAGAAACCAAGATTTTTCTTTTCCTAAGATATCCTGTTCATTTAGGGTAGTTTTGCATAACTGATGAAACACTACACAAAGTGACTATGTGTGTTTAAACTGAATTAGAATGTTCTTAAAAGTAGAGCTTGATTGATGAAAATCACAAATGAAAAGTAATACATCTTTAGATAAAATAGACCTGACACAATAGAAATGTAAATATGAGAAGCCTGAATAAATCAATATAATTTGCACATATAAGTTGGTGTAGGTTCAACATAACCTGACATTAAAAAACATGAAGTCCTAACTTTAGCACACAGGAAGAAATTGGTTACAAAACAGTATGTTGTAACAGTTAACAATTACTAAATCCAGCATTCTTTCAGAATAAAAGTTAAATAGTGCATGTATAAAAGAGTTGAAACTGATTTAAATCACTTGGATGAAAAACTGTCTGACATCCAAAAAATAAGTTTCTGTTGATGGACTTCTGTCATTGCAATCCACTAAATCAATTCACATCAGCAAGCAGTACGTGGATAATGTCTGAGACCTAACACAAAATTCTGTATGTCTTTAAGATTTGGACTAGTTCTGTATATGAATTGATCTGGCAAATTTGTAGCGGCTTCTCTGTTCTGTATTACTGAACTACATGTTGAAATTTGTATTTTGAAAGAATCTGAACAACCATTAGAAACTGATATTGTTTTGGTTAGCTCTTCAAAGAAGAGGCCATATGCTCCCCTTCCATTTTGCAGCATGCCAAACCTTTCCTCCCAACAAATAAAGCTTTAAAATACCAAGTATGGCCTGCTGTTATCATATCAGCATGTTTTGATTTCTAATACATAATATTGCTGTAAATAGTGCTACAAGCAGATCAAACCTTGACTTGATTAACTTGACATTCGAATTTGTCACTCCACTACCTAATGGACTACCTACATTTGCAGAGCAACTGCAATGTGAATACATATGCATGTGTTCCTGGTATGCCTCAGCTGTAAATAAAAAAAGGTATTACTAAATGCTGTAAAAGCCCCTTAAAGATGGATTGTAGCAAACCTAGAGATCTCTGTCAAACACCATACAGTCAGAGGGAAACACAAAGTGTCTTTGTTTGACTGTGGCTGGGACATGGCAATGCTTTTGTGGACAAAATGTCAACTCACATTCTGATTTCTGTCTCTCAGTTAAGACAGCTAAATCACCTATACTCCAGTGAGCATGCAGCATTGAAATAAGTGAGAACGCAGCTTACATGGATTAATCATCTATCTCTTCATTTTAGCTACAAGCCTAAAAATATTGCCTTCATTTTTTTTATTCCACAGGTCTAGCTTTCTTTCCAGTCAATATGAAGACACACAGTAAATGCAATCTGCTGTTCTGGAAGAAACACCCAGAGCATAAAGATAATGGGATAAGAGCTAGAGAGCTCCATATGTTGATGACAAGGTATGGTATACTGAGAAAGAGATAGGATTAGAATTGTTCTAAGTACCTATGTACTTCATATAATACTCTGAAGGAAATAGCATTTTCTAAATGCGCAGCACTGTGCCAAAAGTGCAGGTGAAAAATATTTACTTGAGCACAGACAGATGGGAAGCTGAAGTTAAGATGGCATTGGAGATATGCATTGTTGTAATTTGAGATTATTAAAAAGCCCCTAGCAAAGCTCCTGAAGGGCCCAGTTCCAAAAACGACCACAGAACAGACTGTACCACTGCTAAAGAAGCAAATGCAAGATTCCATGCAAAAACACACTAATCCATTAGCAGACTTGCTTCCACTAATCAGAAGAAATGAAACTGCGTTCAAAGGTGAGTGGTATTGTGTGTTGGGATGGCTACTGTTTGCTTGAACTTAGTTCTTTTTCTCAAAAGAAATGTTCAGAAGAGAAACAAAGGGAAAAAATACAACTGTTGTCCCTTTAGGAGCTGCTTGGTGCTGTGCTTTTAGTGTGTAGGACATTGATGGCAAATAAAAAATATTTCAAAAGGCTGCAGCAGTGAGGTAAGATTTATCTGGGCAATCAGGACTGTTTTGAATTTCAGTTGACATCAGTATAAGAAATATTTGGAGACGATTATTCCTGGGCTGGTCTATGGTTGTGTGCCAGCTCTAGTGTGAATATACTCCAGTTCTGTGTATGGGATTTGATTATCCATTTAATTCCCAAATATATCAGACTGCACTCTAAGATGGAATTGTCACTCAATGGTTAGGTAAAATACTGTCTTCTATTCAAACTAGTTTTAAATGCCATATGTTGTTACATTTGTTTTGGCTTTTTTAAATGTGGAAATTGGAAATGAGGCATAGAGGTGCCTTGGTGAACAGATGTTCTGGTAAGACAAATGCTAAATGCATCCACTAAATTAGCAAATTGCTGAACTTTTGATAAAAGTTAATAAAAATCCACTTTTTCTCACAACCAAGGTTTGTCATATATGATTAGTGATTTTTCTACACCAAATTGTCACTGTCTCTGAGTGGAACCTGCTTGAATGAAAATAGGGAAACATCAGGTGAGACCTGGATGCTGTTTAAACAGCTGTGACACATGATATCTTGCCCTAAGAAATCATTATAATTCAACACAAGAGTAATGTTGGTGCTTAAGTGCAACTTGAATTCAGTCCATCAAAAAAGGCTTCTGCCTATTCCAAATTTTTAAGTCATGCCATCTTTTTGCTTAATGACCCTTTAATGTCAGGCTGGCACTCTGTCAAATATCCCAGAAGTTAAGTACTTACATATACATGGGCTGCAGCTGTAAATGAGATGTCTTCTGTGGACCTTGATAGCCGTAAGAGTCAAATCCACCTATGAAATCAACTGAAAGGGGAGAAATTGTTTTCATTAGCCACACTTTTTCAGAACTGATAGGCACTATCATTCAAGAACCACCCAGTACAGAGATTATTTTTGACAGGTCCACTAATAATCTGTTAATATTAGACTAGCTAATTGGGAAAATACAGAAAAACAGTAAAAAGTAAGGAAAGGCAAAGTCCTCCTTTTTTCCCCTTTATTTTTAAAATAAATTCAATTTTAAACCCACACAAAACCAGTAAAGGATTTACAACCATCTTTCCACCAGACATAACCACACATCCCTCTTTTTCAAGTAGACCACCTCACTAATACAAAACAACATGCTATTCAGAGATGAAAAATGCTGAAAACCATTTATTTATTGGCTTGAATGCATTGCCACTGACTGTGGTTACTGTGTCTGGCTTGCTGTCATACCATGGCTCAGTAGAGGACGTAGAGGAGGGAGTGCATTGATCCAACTCTGTCTGAGAGACAAAAGTTTCTCTGATTCCCTTCTTTGACATTTGGGTTGAAATGCATGAACAGAGAGTTGGAACAATTTATCTGAGCTTCAGAGATGAAACTTCACAGATGTAAGGAAACCTGCATTTCTCTCAAGATGCTGAAGGTCTGCAAGGAGGTTGTAGGGTGAGAGTTATTTGTTAATTCACACAATTGCGAGTTCCTGATGGCCTTCTTATGTTTGTTTTAAACAATTTCCAGGAAAATTCAATCTCATCTGAGCCCAAGACCCCTATTTCTCTGCTAAAACACTTCCTTTGCACAGGTAAAAGGGTGCCTTTTGCTTCCTTTGTCCTGGGAGACTTGACTATTGGCTTATAGGGGTTATTTGGGGGCAGTTCTCATCCCTGAAATATTGTCTCGTACATCACGGATCTGAACTGGACTTTACTTTGATAGAAAAGGGCCACAGAGTTCAGGTATGGAAGTGTATTTTTCACATGTCTGGTCACTGCTACTGACAGACTGGCTCTGTGCACATTAAAAGCAAAAAAAAAAAAAAGGCAAAAAAAAGAAGAAAACAACTTCTGGTGGATCTGAAATGCAGTTACAGTCACAAACAACAAAAAAGTAAATTTACATGGTTTAAGAACTTCCACAGTGGTTAAACTCCTTAACACTTGCATTTATAAAGTTGTTTTAATACTAAGGTACCCCTCAATATGTGTCACACTTAGTCACACGTGTCAATACAGTTTCACCCATTCCAGACATGTTATCAAAAAAATCAAATTCTTGTACCCCTCCATCCACCATTTACTCTGTGAGCAAAGAGCTACCATATCACTGGACTGGCTGGGTACAGTGTGTCTCCATTGCAACTGCACACATGCTGAATTGGTCATCAAGTCACTCTTTATTGGCAAGAATGGCCCCTGCAGAAATAATTTAGCCAGTTCTGTGCTCTGTGGCAGGATTATGTGTATTCCTACCCCAGAATGATGTGTTACTAAATCAATCCCTGACATCTCTAATGAAGGAGGTTCTATAGGTTCTCTGTGTTGCTTTTCCCTGTGCCTAATTTCCTAATGTCTAATTTAAATGTAATTTCCTGCAAATTAACTACTTATCTACCTTTTGGCCTTTTGTCCCTATGGATATGAAGAAAAATGAACCATTCTTTTCTCTTATAACTACTTTTAAGCCTTTCTAAAAAGTATTTTATGCTATCCATTGTTTTCAGGTTTAAGCAAACCTAGTTATTTCAAATTTTTCTCCCAGCACATGTTTTCCAAGCCTCTACGTTTTGAAGCCTGAAGATCTTTCCTCAGTTTACTTATGTTTTTCTTACAGTGGGGTGCACAAACCAGGAATATGTGGGACAACTGCCATACAGTCTTCTGTGCATTACCTGAAATAATTCATTAGGTTTTTTTATGGTTGGTTGGGTTTTTTAATCTTGTTTTTGTCGTTCTTGTTTTTTGTCATTTGGGTTTGGTTTCCAATTTCTTTCTTTCAACAGCATCATACAAACACTTAATAATCAGTTCTTTATATTTTGTTTTGACATTAACTGTAGCCTAGCCAAGTAGTACACATACTTTATTTGAAGATAATTGATTCTTCCCCACAGGAGTTCTTTTGCACTTGTCTGTACTGAATTTCACCTTCTTGATTTCCAGCCACTTCTCAAGATTAGTTTGATTTCTAATCCTATCTTCACACGTGCTTCTACCCTTCTCAGTCTAGTTTAACCTTAAATTTTTACAAACGCTCTCTTTTCTATCCTCATTGTTATTAATAAAAATAATGAAGAGAATTATTTATCTAGCTGAGGTCCCAGTGGGATCCCATCTGCAATGTCCCATCTGCTTTATAACTACATTTCAAATAGAGTTTTAAACACTCAATTCTGCACTCAACCTATGCTGATTGCATCTGGACAGTACTTCCCTGAACTTCTTACAAACCATTTACAGTGTAAAAATCTTGCTAAAATTAGGACAAATGCCATTTGTTGCTTTCTACTTAATCAATGTCTGTGACCATCAGAATACCTTTATCTAAATGTGATTATGTCTTTGGGAGCATACTAAGTTTAGAGGCAGAAAATGAAGGATTTTTCTTTAGTAAAGTACTAGGCTGGGAGGAAAAATCCCTCTCTATTCAAATACAAAGATTGCAGAAGAAAAAATGGATGTATTTTTGCTGCAGGTATGGTTTGTTGTTTACCTGCTCAATTTTCTTTTCTTTTTATTACTCTTGATCCCTGACAACACAAGTCAGAATATACCTGTGCTGGATCAAGTGCATCACTGTTGTCACTTTAGGAATATTGCTTACAGTCATTTGTCCAGCTTTGCTTTTCTTCTGTACTTTCCTAGATCTCTTTTTTTCAAACAACCTGTAAAACATTATTAGTAGCCTGCAGGCATAGACACTCTGCTTTGCAGATGTGGGGCAAAAGGTTATCTTCAGGATTGTTTTCAGAAAGCTAAACCAGTGTGTTAAGAAAAAGATTTCTTTGAGCAAAATGATTTTGTGTGAGCATGAGGGAAAGATGTGTGATTAGTATCTCTTTGTGCATCCTGGCTTTGCCCTGTTGCACAGAGCAAGTAGAGTGTTAATAAGCCAGATTGCCAAGTGACAAACAAAGCAAGGTCGTGGAGACATTTCTGTGTTCAGCTCACTATAGAAGTTCCCATGTGTGTAACCAAACGATGGCATGGCAGAGAGTACTACCATGACCTCACTGGAGACACACAATGGCTTCTTACAGGCAACAACAAGCTTTGCAGGGTAGGTGAAGGGAGGTAATAGAAAGTGAACTCCAATACAAAAGGATTTCATCAATTTGTTTGTAGGAAGGTTTCTTCATGGTAGCTGCTTCTCAGCACTGCAAACCCTGTGGTGTCCAGACTGTGCTAAAAGCTCCCTGTGGACTCTGAGCTAGTTTCTTAAAGCATGCAGCAGGCTGCCCTTTCTGCAGGCATTTTATCCTGGCTGTGCCTGAAAGGTCACTAAAGTGTGGTACAACTGATACATTCCTGGCAGCCAGAACATCAGATGAATAAAACAAGGCTCATTAGCTGAATCAGTATAGAGGCTTCCATCCTTAGCCTCACACATCAAACACTTTTTTGACTATTCTATCTTACATTCCTCTTATATGTCACTATTATGACAAGAGGCTCATATTGTGTTTCACTTTAGTAAAAGCACACATGAACATACAAACACAATCCCATTCTTTTTTGTGGTGGGTTGACCCTGGATGAACATCAGCTGTCCACCAAAGCTACTCTGTTGCTCCCCTACTCAGCTGAATAGGAGAGAGAAAACATAACAAAAGGTTCATGGGTGCAGATAGAGACAGGGAGAGATCACTCAGCAATTACCATCACAGGCAAGATAGCCTTGAATTATTACCAAAGAAGAGCAGTATAATGAGAAATAGAGCCAAACATTAAAGCTTCTTCAGGCTTAACTCCTGATTCTCTGCCTTCTCCACCCCACTGACATAAGGGAATGAGGAATGGGGTTGTGGTCTGTTCATCACATCTCTCTGCTGTTCCAACTTGCGGTCCCTCCTATGGGAGACAGTCCTCCACAAACTTCTCCAATGTGAACTCTTCCCACAGGCTACAATTCTTCATGAACTGTTCCAATCGGTCTCTTCCTTGGGGTGCAGTCCTTCTGGAACAGCCTGCTCCAGTGGGGGGTCTCCTGTGGGTCACTGCCAGCCAACCTGCTCTGGTGGGGGCTCCTCTCTCCGCGGGTCCACAGATCCTGCCAGGAGCCTGTTCCAGCACAGGCTTCCCACAGGGTCACAGCCTCCTTTGGGCACCCACCTGCTCTGCCCTGGGCTCCTCACGGGCTGCGGGTGGATCTCTGCTCCCCCATGGACCTCCCTGGGCCGCAGGGGCACAGCTGCCTCGCCGTGGTCTGCACCAGGGGCTGCAGGGGAATCTCTGCTCCAGAGCCTGCAGCACCTCCTCCTCCTCCTTCACTGACCTCGGGGTCTGCAGGGTTGTTGCTCTCACTCTTACTCCACTCTTCAACTGAAGTTGTGCAGATTTTTTTCCTCTTCTTAAATCTGTTATCTCACAGGCACTACCCTTGTCACTGACAGGCCAAGCCTTGGCCAGTAGTGGATCCATCTTGGAGCTGCCTGGCATTGGCTCTATTAGAAGCCACAGGAGAAGCTTCTTGTAGCTCTTCACAGAACACACCCCTGTAGCCCCCTCAACCTGGCCATGCAACCTACTTTTGAAATAGTGTGTGCTGAAATTTTTATTTTCCCAGCTGGACTTGAATAGGATACTGTAAAATGTGTTATAAATATTGAGATTATTTTCTTCTTTTCCTTGTGTTTAGGGTCTTGTCAGACATATGATTGTTACAAGTCTAACACAGACAGGACATATGGCTCAAGTAGGGATATATTTTCTATCAAGCACCCACAGGAATATGAAGTTTCAGCCTCTGCTCACGGTCAGAGTCCCCACTGTTTCTGCTGACATCAGGATAGGATGAGAGGCATAAATGGGTTTCTCATTTTTCATTTCCGGAAGTCTACAGTGTATAGAAGGACCACTAAAATGCGATGCAGAAAAAAGACCCCATTAGCATGGATTTGATATGGAAGAAAATTTACAGTGTGTAAAATTAAAGCTGTTGAAATCAACAGATGGACAAAGAGAAAGGATTGAGTATAGAATAAAAGCAACATCTTCCTATAGAAAGCAAAATGAAAGATTCTTAAAATAAACTAGAAAACTAGACACTATTCTACTTATAGAAAATTTCCTCTGTAAAAAATAAATACAGAAACACAAAGATCCAGGTCCTCCAATAAATATGTTGATAACTCCAGTGATGTCTATGAAGGACTGGTAATTGACATTAGCTTAGGATCCAACCCAAAGAATTGCTTAGTGCATATGTTTATAGAAATGTGACTGACATTATGAATTTCCTTGCATTTTACTAGGCATACAAATGTCCATGCAGACTAGATATGAAAAGATACAGAGTTTAAGAATGGGGATGAATGGCTTTATTTACAAACAAAAGGAAAGGGAAAGATTGGAAAATACCCAACTTGGCCAATCTGTGACTTGCAGCTCAGATGACATCCTGACTGCTTTCAAACCCTCTTCTTTGTTCTTTTGCTATCACTGTTTTGTTAATTATCTCGTCCCTAACCTTGGTGCATGAGGACCTACCTCTCACTGTGATGAATCTACTGCTAGCACTCAACCCTGTTTTCACCACCACATCTGTTTCTCCTGCCCATGGCTCCTTCTTTAAAAGTGAAAGTGTTTTTGGTAGTAATGCTGTATTGAGAGTGACTTCTCTATAGATTCCTCTCTTTTCCCTCACTTCATCTCCCATATGAATTAGTTTGTCTCCTCCAGCTCTATTAGTTCTGTCCCACAGACCCCCACCGTCTCCTCATCTGCTTCACTCCTCTCATCTTCAGTCATTTGTCTGCACATCAACTGTCCCTTTTTTTTGTGTGCAAAAAAACTGATAAAGTAGCACTTCTTTCTGCAGCTTGACAGCCTTTTTTCTCCTTTTACTATTCATTTCCCCTTCTCTCTTAATACAGTAATAAGAATTTTGTTCCATAAAACTTCTGCTTGTCCCAATGACAGACTCTTGATCTGTTTTTCTTCTTTTTTTTTTTTTCATCTTCAATATGCTTTCAGTTTCATAGGCTACAGGAACTGTAGCCATTATCAAGGTGTACTATTATGAANAAAAAAAAAAAAAAAGGAACTCCATCCTTATCCCTGCTTGTCCCAGTCTTCCTAGGAGGAACCAGTCTTTCTGGTCACTCAAATCCCTCCTTGATGATTTCAAGCAGTTTTTGGAGCTACTTTTCTGAACTTCTTTAGAAGATTTTCTTCCATCTTGTATTTTGTCCTTTGCATACAGCTGGAACCTCAGTCAGATCACCTCTTCCTATTCAAATTTAGTCCCATACAGTCCTCTGTGTGGCTATCCAGCCACCTTCCATGCACTTGCTGCTTTCTTTCTCCTGAAATTTTTGCCTTGCTGGGCTCCTTTGTCTCTTCTGCTGGCGCTCACCTTCTTCTTGTCATTATTCATCTCCTTTCCTGGGGGTTCTCTCTCCATCATGCTCCTGGAGTCCAATGAGCAGTAACCTCTGCATTTTATTTTTCTGCCCCTCCTGGTCTGGGTAATTGCACTCACAAACACAAATTATGCTGTTGTCAGCATTCTGAGGTGTCACAGATTACCTGGCTTGTGCTCACTCCTATACAAATTTAAATCCCAGCTTCTTTCTGTGATATTTACCCATGGATACTTAAACATCAGTTCCAGCTCTGCATAGCTAAAACCAGAACTCTTAGCTGCTCGTCCCTAACCTTCTCTGCTGTCTCTCATTGTGAATTTGTGTTCTCAAGTCTGTCTATCACTTGAGGATAAAAGTTTGATGTCAGCTTGGTGTGGGCTGTGCAGGATTTAATTTCTGGAGATTATTTTTGCATATGAAGAAGACTCTTCTACCTGTTGACACAGCTGTAACATTTACCCAGGGCTCCCAGTGTCAATTATGACTATTGTTTCTTTTTTATTTTTTGAACTCACCAAATATGGACTTGAGCTGCAGGACTTACCTTTTTGTCTAGGTTACTTTTCTCTGCATCCTTCCACTGATTTAACCTTCAATATTACATCAAGTATAAACTAAATTTTCTTACATTTAAAGCCTTTTGTGGAGACTCGTCATCAATCTCTCCTCCTTTCAGGGCTAAAAGCTAAATTCTACCCCCATGCCACTAACTTGACCTCCATAGTTGTCTCTCCTTGTGAGGATGTTTATAAACATTTATTCTTTTCCCTAAAACACGTCTTTGCTCTGTTGACAATAATTAGGTTGCCCATGCCCTTACTTTCCTGTTTACTTCAATGAATAATATTTTCTCACAGTTTCTTTGTGCTCACTTTCTTCCTGCACCCATCAGTTTCCTTTTGTCTAATGTGCAGACTGCAAGCTCCAAGAAATACGGCTGGTGTTCACATTTTTACAGTGCTTGATATTATGATAGTCCTTAAATATATTCATGAGCCTACTAAAATAATATTAAAAACCTAGAATTATTCATGACAAAGATGATACCTTTTAAAAAAAATAGCTAATGACCATGGAAGTGTATGTGCATGTGCACATGGATGCTCCTTGCATGAGCATGTCATGACTGGACATATTTCCTGTGTGGTATAGCAGAGACACAACGCGTGGTGTTCGCATTGTACATCTGACCTGCAAGTTCTTAAATTTCTGTGCACTCTCTCCAGAGGCCAAAGACTTGGCTCCCTGGACTCAGGCTTTTGAAGTGCTGCAATTGAGCTTCACTGCCACAGCAAGACACTGCACTGCAGGCGTAGCTGGAAGGAAGGTGAGATGGCAAATCAACTACAGCTACGGACATTGCTGAAAGCGCTGCTGGTGCAGAAGTGAGTATGTGAGGCAAGAGAGAGCTGTGCACAATTGGCAGTGGCTAAAAACTGACCAAATTGAGGAAAAAAAAATAAATGGAGGGGAATAAAATTGAGTTTGGTTTTAAGGACCTTGGAAATGACATATGGTGCAAAAATATAAAAGAACATATGGGGACACCTTTGCTGTTGCAGTTTTGCCAGTATCCTGCTACCCAGCTCTCAGTTTGGTGAAAACCCTTCCAAACAATTCAGTGCTCCTGCCTTTTTATGCTGTGAGCATGGTCTAGTGGCTGTTCCACAATATAGCACACAGGAGGAGGTTTGCTTGAATGTGATCTCCATAAAGTTTGTTTACAATGATAATCAAACATTATTGGTCTTTGTGCTGAGTACACAGTGATTTAGGCTCTCAAACTGCAGTAGAGCCAAACACCAGGGAAGCATGGGGAAGGAGACATCTGCCAGCACATGAGGCTGTGCCTTTCCTGCTGTCACAAGAGGATTCAGAAATGGCATAAGGATTGGACATGAGGTCCAGTTCTTGCAGTGCAATGGGCAGCATTTCTGCCAAGAAGTCAGTAATGAAGGGCCTGTGAGTGCTCTCAGCTCAGCCATTTGCAAGGTGAATATAAAACCCGAGACTTTTAAACTGTAACTTCATGGCATTCCTGAGCTCTACAATGGTTCCTGGAGCTGCAAAGGGAAGCCCTTATGCAAATTTTGACGGAGTTTCTCAGCTCAGATTTTGCTCCACTGCCACTATTTTCATGATGTCTACTTGTATAATAATCAAAATTATTAAGTGATTTTTTGCTTCACAGGACCTTGTTCTCCACTTTCTTCTCCCCTTATTGTGTTTCTTGTTGGTATAAGGCAGCATCTTCTGTCTCTGTTTCTGCTGATACCCTGGCTGAGTCTTTGATCAGCCCTTCTGAAACAAACTGTAAGGCTGAGGAGGTACTCAGGTTTACGAAGTCTAATAAACACGATCTGGTGTTTCTGCCCTCACAGAAATACAGGCAAGTATCTCTGCCTGTTGTTCCCTATAATTAGGGAGCAACAGGTATGCAGATATTGCTTTCCAGGTGAAACCAGCTCATGGTTGTACCCAGCAGAAAATACCAAGATGAATGGTGCTGTGGGTTGAAATTAGACAAGTCACAATTTGTCTCAGAGTCCCAGGCGGAGAAGGCATCTGGCCAGTAGCAGACTCTTGGAGCATGACATGAAGACCATGCTCTGGAGCAAGGCCTCTGCAAGGCAGGGCTGGCCAGCAGTGGGAGCCATGTTGAGAAGATGGGAACCAAGGCCCTTGCTGAGCAGAAAGGAGCCAGGATGAAAGTAGTCAGGAGCAACAAAGCAAGGGCTGGGAGGCAAGTCTTCAGTGGCTGAAGGCAGAAACTGGGACCAGGGATAAGGCAGGCAGGAATAAGGACCAAAGGGCTGGAGGAAACAACTGGAGCAATGAGAAATACAGGACGGAAATGGTCAGCACTGCCTTTTATACCTGAAAAATACAGCAAGCCGCCTGTCAGCCTGTACACCTGGAAACAGGGTTGCTGCCTGATCTCTGCAAGGCTTTGCAAGGATTGTCTCCAAACTTGCAGCGGGGCTTGTCTGATGCTCAGTAAAGAAAGAATCTCTAAAAGACCTCCACTCAGCTAAGAGAAAAGAGAACGATAAAAAGCTAAGAGAACAATAATAGTCTGAACAATATATTATTTTTCTAAACTGGACAGACCTGAGCATTGCTGGATTGTAGCCATTTGCTTTCAAATTTTCATCCCTAAGTGCTGAGCAAAAAAATATAACCCTACAATATAGTTTTTGACTGACAAATCATTCTAAGAATTAAATGTGTGGTAGACTGAATTATTGTAGAAGTTATAAAATGAGTCATTAGGAAAAATTGTTCTTAGCCAGATCACTGCTAGGGGCAAGCAATAAAGAGAAGAAAAAGAAAAAATGGAAGAAAAAGAAAATGCCTGGGGCAGTGGCCTCCAAGTGTGACTGCCACACTAATAAATTAGAAAAAGAGTCATTAGTAGGTGCAACAAAGTGGAGAATTAAGGCCCAAATCTATGAAAGTTAACAATCCAATGCTAATGAAGACCTATCTAGATATTTGAAAGGAAAAGCAATAAGGAAAACTTTAACAGGAGTCATGCTGATAAAAATAATTTAGTACAAAGCTATGTTCATGGTATGTAGGAAACTGCAAGGAGCTCACACTGACTGTTTCAGCAGGAAGGACACTAAGGCTGTGGGCAGGTGTCCTTCTCAGGGCCACTGGAAATAATTAACTAATTAGTCTGGTCCACCCACAGCAGCTCATCACCATTCCTCTCGAAGACTCTTCTATCTGTCAACCTGGAGTGAACTTGGATGGCCAGGACCTGCCTTACTTCGCCTGCTAATTTTGGGTGAAACCCTAAGAAGGCAGTCAGCTGCCCTCAAAGGGTGGTCCACCAGGGTGGGGAGGGGGCCAGCAGCTCCACATGGCCACCTGCAGGCTGTTCCTCTTAGGTTTCCAAGCTCCTCTCCTCTACCTCAGGGGATGAAAGAGGAGATGCTCCCCATTGTAGGGCCTCCTTTCAAAGACAGCCCTCCATATTCAGTGCAAAATAGCAGGAAAGGACTGATGTTGAAATGGACTCTTTCACCAGCACCAGAACAAAGCATGCCTGAAAGTATTTTGCATGCGATTTTCAGATTGTGGAGAGTTTCAGGTTTTGCGAATTTTTTCCTGAGTTTGAATATAAGCTTTGTCTATTTTTCAATGTCAAAACCTTTCCATGTCCAGGAAGACCACGCTCTATTCCGCTGATGAGCTGAACAACCTGAGCATTGCTTCAAATGGTCTGTAGCCTTTGTTATCAGAACCATCACTAGTTGCTACATCATTTCTGCTGCTGGCTTGACACAATTGCCTGGGACATTGTTTCATGGTCTGAATGCCTTTGTGTTCCTTTCCTGAAACAAATAATTAATGATGAGTAATATTTTTCACAATTGCTTGCTATGAAATGTATCTTTCTTCAAAAAAACAGATGTTAGCAGTTAATTCCCTTTTGACATGTGCACATCTTTTTCAACATTTCTGCAATGTCATTCTTGAATAGATAAAAATTGTGTGGTCTACAGTTAAAGAAAAATTATGTAAGGTATATATCAATGCACTTTAACAGCCAGTATATTTCCCTGGCTGTTAAAATGCATTGATTTAATAGGCAGTATTTCATTGTGATGAGCTGCTAGAATGGAAACGTTACTTCCTTCAAGTTTTACGTTATGTTATTTAGACATTTCTAAACTTGGGGTTGACAATCCCCACAGGAGGTGGTGATGGATGCAAGGGGAGTGCCAGGGAAGACAAGCGAGGGAGAAGAGAAATTATCAAAGATGAAGCCAGCAATGCCACCATTTTCCCTTGTGTGATTTTATTTATATATTTGTCTCATACCACAGCCTTGTCTCTTAGGGACTCCTTGAACATCAACTTCATTAGTTACGAAGGCAGCAATCCATAACCAATTTTCTTTTCATGTCAAGCTTGTTCATGTATAAACTCAGCCCTTTTGTTGGAAACATTTGCAATTAATCCCACAAACAAAGAATATGCAAATCATACAGTTTACCCTAAGCAGCCCTTCTGACTCAAGGCCTTGACCACCATCTATTATACACTAAAATGAATTGAAATTCCCAGTTTGAGTCTAACCTAATTTTCTAGTGATAACAGGCATGGATTCCCAGAAGCATTCTATGCATCTAGATAGTAACATCCTAATTTCCCTTCCTGGTAAATGTTTTAAATAAGATTTTAGCACCAAAGGAAATTAACCTTTAAATTAATTGTAATTATAAAATGCCATCACTGATTTTGTCTTCAGACTAATTACTTGCTATTATTTAAACAAACTGCACCTCCTCAGAGCTTTTAAGTTTGTTTCTCTCTGCAGTGCTGTGCCAAATGATCACAGAGCAGGCTGTGTAATGTCTGCCAAGCCCTGTGACACCTTGGACTGCTCGGGTCCATTTGCATCTCAAATGCAGCCGGTTTCACTTGTCATATCTTCCTGCCATAAACTTATTCCCCTGTGCCTCAGCCTCGCACTCTGCAGCTCAGATGTTTACAGCCTGTGCCTGGGAAGCAGCGAGCACACCTTAGGGGACAAAGATTGCCTGTGCTCTGTGCCATGGAGAATGAGCCACTCAACACCAGCCTTCTGCTCTGTGAGGGGCCCCTCCAAGACAGGACATGACTGGAAATAATAACACAGGAACCAGCTATTGATATGTGCGAAAGATTGATGTTGTACAGGTATCTCAGGGAATTTCCTAAATGTTCCTGGTGGCAACATGGCTCTCCAAGGCAGCTGTCCTTAGGATGACAAACATGAAGTAGCACCTTGGGATTTCAAAGGCTTCCCTCCCTCCACACTCCTACCAGCATCCTGACAGCCAAAGGCATCCCATTTTCTTCCCTCTGGTTTACTTAGTTCATGTAGCAGTCACCACACTAAATGAAACAAGTAAATGAAAAAAGCTTCTAATTGAGCTGCAGACTGTAAATTGAAGAGCATAGCTGAGCAAAAACAAGCTGAAGCTTTTAATTTGTAGCATATTCCTTGTGTACTCCTTGCATTTCGATTCACAATGACCTGTTCGACAGTTTGGAGAACAACTGTGTTTTAAATATTGGCTTTTATTTGTTCCTATTATTATTTGTTGCTGTGCTGCCTCTGCAGACTGCCTAGGCTGTCCCTAGCACCAATCAAACAAGTTAGACTGGTGATTCCCCCTGCTGTGAGAGAGGTGTCTACCACAGTTAGGGCAGATTGCTCTTTGGGGTTATATCCCTGCCTCCACTGACTGTGGTGGAAATCTTGATTGTTACTTTAAGCTGCAGGCATACTTACATGTGGCTGTAGGAGCGTGAGATGGATGCTACCTCTGACAGCTTGGGAAAGGTGAAGAAGGGATCACTGATGTTTTCCAGAGAAGGATTCAGGAAACACTACACAAATGGTAGGTGCAAAACTAACAAAGTGTAGGGCTGAGGTATCGGATCTCCATTTCTCAGGATGCTGTTTTATAAAACCTTTTTGGGTTCAAACATAGCTGGACACTTTTGGGAAGAAAAGACGACTGTGGGAAACTAAATACAGCTAGACCACTTGTGGCTAGGGAAGTCCATGAACAGCAAATTACTGTCAAGAATTTCTGGGAACCACGAACTTGGGATGGGAAACAAAGAAGCAGAATTAATTCTTGAATGTTTGCTACCCGTTCATCTTTCTCTTTGTTTTAGAGATTTTTTTGAGCAGGAATGGATGCTGAGGTATTATTTCTGTGTAATGTCTCACTAAGCAGATTGTGAAAAGCATTTGGCACAGAAATAAAGTGATACCTGAGCATATTCTGCACTTCAATAGCGCCTTTCATCTCAGAAGCTCAAAGTTATGAAGCAGCACGCCTGCAAGTTTGTCCCTGTCATTATTTCCCATTTTAAATATGGGAAACAGAAGTATGGAGAGGTTAAACAACCTGCCCAAAGGTGGAATGCTGCCTCTAAAAGAGATAAAAAGAAAATGTTTGTCTATCTATGCCATATGCATGCTAAAATTTCACATCTCTCACATATAATGACTTTAATATTGTCTTTTAAAAGAAAATATTTGTCATTACTTTTGTACTTCCCAGGTCAGGCCTAGGATTCCAGAGTACATTTTTGTTTGGCACCAAGTTTATTGGCACATAACACTGTATTGCTTACCAGAAGTTATTTCCTATCTAGGGTATTGCTGTCTTGCTGACTATTTTCAGTAATTCAAATGGAGTCTTTAACTCAAATCTTCATTGGAGGGGGAGGAGTAAAATAATTTTAAAGGGTTATATAGAGCTTTACTTCTGTGCCAAAACATCCCCAATAGCAGAGTTCCAGGGAATATACAGCAAAAATCTTCTAGAAAAAGTCGCAATTTCTTTTGCTTTGCAGTTTAACTGGAAACAATGCCAGGAGAAAAGAAGGAAGTGTGTATGTGCACATTGGATCCCTGCTAGTGTTAGATGGTGCAAAGGTTGTACCTCATGGTACACGAGGCAACATTCAGAGGGGCCATATTTGTTCTCTGATTGCCTTGCCATTGCTTTAGAGTAGGTAAACACTATTTCTGCTCCCTCTCTGGGTCAGCAAGAGAGCCTTCTAGGTTAGGATTTTACTCTGAGAGACTAAATTAGAGATTTTTCTCTTAGCTGGGGTTTCTTCCTAGTCAAAGCTGTCTCTCTAGTAACAAGCAAGTCTCCTTACCCTCAAGAGAACCTGTGAGTGCAGAATTCCCATTTCAGTAATCCAGGTTTCTTTGTTAATTGCTTAGAGACAAAAAGGAGGATGCTGCTTTACTGCTTATATTCCAGTGTTTCCCACAAAATGTCTATATAGTTAATGAAGTTTTCAAAAATACATTGAATTTTATTTTAGTAAGGAAGAAGCAGCTTATAGCAGGGAGCCAAATTGCTAGTGAGCAAATGTACATTACATGAACATTTTGATGTCATTAAAAATAATGTGCAGCCCTTGAAAAATGCAGGCCTAACATGATTTTGGGAGACAAACGAGGAGGTCCAATAAGTTCACTGTCATTGAATGCCTCCAAGTAATGGCTGTTGCTGACATTTTCATGTTTTATTTTTAATTGCTGCAGCTAGTAATGCTAATGAGGTAAGAATGGTGATGGCTTAGGCTTCCAATGGCTGTGGTGAAGAGGAGAGTGTGGAGTTGGCAGCACTGTTGCTGGGGAGCCATCACACCTTGTCTTTCCCAGAAAAAAACCTGAGGCACTCAAACCTTCAGAGTTCCTCCTTCCCATACAGCCAGAGGGGAAATGCTTGGGAGTGGCAAACCTCCACTGAGAGAAGCAGCCATGGAAAAGCTGCTCTTGTCTGCCCCTTGGACATGGGTGCTACAGTTTGACTCTGTTGCACCCAGCATTTGAGCACTTCTGTGACTGTACCAGGAGAGCAAGCCACTTCCTCTTTAATCCTTGGTGCAGAAATAACCCAAAGCAGATTGTTCTTATGAAAGGCAGCACAGATTTGAGCTTTGATTTAGGGGGCCTGTGGCTGGATTTATTTGGTGTGTGAGTAATTAAAACCTCTAGACTTGCTGATTCAGTCCTAGTTATGACCATGATTTGATCACCGTATTGTTCCATTCCTAATCCTTTAGTGAGGTTAGAGCAGGTTAATCTTAGTGAAATGTTTGCTTAATTCTACCCTAACTCATTTGTTCTCTTAATAAAATCTGCATAAAGAACGGAGAAATAGTAATTCTTTCAGCTTGTTCCAATTACTCTGAGAGCAAAGCTAATTCAGCTGAAGCAGCTTAAGAGCGACATGACTGTGTTTCTACAGTTGAGGCTCTGTGCCAACAGAAGCTGAGACACCTTCCATACTCCAGAGCAGTGTCAATATCTTCATCTGGTTAAAATCTGGAACATGCTTATGTTTGGCTCTTAGACGCTGCATGGATTTTTCTCTAGTCTTATGCCTTGGTGCTCAGTATAAGTTCAGTGTTTCTACCTCTTCTGCTCCTCTTTTGGACTGCTGTTGTTCCCATAGCCCATCAGCAAGAAGAAATGGAATTGAGTATATGGGTGTTCACATAGTCCATTGTGAAAAGCAAAAGACTTTTTCTGTTGGTTCTGTCTCATCAGGAAGGATTTGTGCCTAAATGACACTTTGGTATGACCCAATACATTTATCCTTATATTTCTCTCATTTATTCTTATAGTTCTCTCTATTTTTCTGTAAGGCATCCCATTTTAATAGGCATGAGTGGTCCTGAAAGCCAGAGATCTAGATTTCTCCTGTGATGTCTGTGAATATGGAGGTGGGTAAGAAGAGGAAAATGTCCCTCTGTTGCTCTTCAAGGACTACTTTGGTGCTGGCAAAGCAGGGCAGTGTGGTCATTGCTTTCTGCTGACTGTTTTTATCAGAGGATCTTTCACAGCTGAAACACTGCTAGCACACAGAGGGAACACCAACAGCCAAGCTTCTTTGAAACATAAGCCTTATCAGATGTGGGTGCTAGGCAGGGGCTGGGGGTAGCACAGTAAAGCCTTTTTCTCTTATGCTAGATGCTCAGCAGCTTTGGAGGAGGGAGTACATGGTGAGTAGGAGAGGCACCCTACATCCCCCTGTAACAGAGCTTGCTCCATAGCAACAGGCAGGGGTGAGGAATTGGGAAAGTGGAAGAAGAGCCTATGGAAAGAGAAACACAGCTAGGGGATCTGGAACGATCTCAGATCAAAGATTTTGTGCAGGAAGCTCTAGCAAAGAATCTGGGACATATTCCACTTTTCCTGAAAGCTTTTCTCTTTAACATTCACTTGATCTGCATGAGATGACCCCATACGTGATTATACGGAGAAACTCGAGCTTAGGCATCTTTCTCTGGAGTACAAATACTAAATAACGTGACATCCATAAGGGATGCACTTCTGAGAAGAGGAGGATAGATGGATATGTTGCCAAAAGGGATGGAAAAGGCGAGAAAATGTACCTAAGAAAATCAAAGAATTTTAAATTAAACCTGAGCAGGGGGTATTTGTATAGACTGCAGGCCCTGACTGTCACAGTGAACAAACACTTGGTACATAGCAGAGTGGATGTCTGAGCAGAGAGAGAACTAGAATTGTTCTTACTTGCTAATTCATGAGGCCTCTCAGTAGAAACTAAAGCTGTTTTAATTTTATCATACCTTGAGGGGCCAGATCCAATATGAGCATTATTACGCTGTTGGCACAACTCAGACACAGAAGTTCCCTTTCCCTTTTTTGCCAGCCAAGCTTCCAAACCTCAGCAGAGGGGAAGCTGCAGCACCTGAGCCTGTGCTGGCTTCATTGCACTGAGTGGAGATTCATCCTGGTGCCTCAGAGAGGTGCTGGCCAATGCATGAATTGCTCTTTGACTGGACGAGGAGACCTGTCTGGGGTGTATGAACAAAGTAATAATGAAATCTAAATGACAAAAGTGATGATGAAATAGTCAAGGAGGTGGCAAGACAATCTTCAAAGAAGCATGACAGTCTGTGGCTGCTGAACAACAGGGAGTTCTTGCTGCAGAGAGAAGAAAACAATACCATACTGGCCATGGCACTTTGTTGCCAGGAATGCTGCTTTATGAACCATGGGAAAAATCTCTCATATGTGCTCTGACTTCTGCGCTTGGTTGGTGAGCCAAGTCTCAAGTCCCTTCCTTGCTTTTCACTTATATAATGCCCTAAAGCACTACAGAATAGTGAAAAAAATATTTAAGCCCTTAGAAGAGAGGGCAGAATGGTATTGAATGAGATTTCGTTTTCAGGGACAAGGAATAACTCTCCTCTAGCTCTGTAGATAATGAATGCACTTAATGGGAAAGCAGGTGAAAGTACGTATGACTGGATACTTCCCTAAACAGAAAAGCCTATTTGTGACATACCCCTGCTCTACACAGCTGTCCCAAGCTCTTTGTACTCTTTATACCTTCCTCATTTCCACAGAAACACAAAGACAACTAAAATGAGCGTAGACGAAACGACCTCCAAAGTGTGTGGTGGTTTGATTTCAGCATTAAATCTCCCCTTGATGGTTCACAGTGACACTGTATTGCCAATAGATTATAGGGTTGTAGCTATTTTCCACGCAGGAGAACACACAAAGGAACCCCCGCCAGCCCTAGCAGTGCTCTCAATCAAATAAAAACCCTTTAGCTTCCTGTTGCAGAGCTCTCCCTAGGATTCATGTATATTTTATCAAAGTTACATGCAGTTCTGATACTTGTTTCTAAAGTGCTTTAGTATGAATCCCAAGATGTACTGAAAAGCTGCAGTGGCCCTTTTAAAAAAATATCCAGGTTAGAGTAGAGAAAAAAAATGAAATGGCTTGACTCTGCAGCATGCAATAAGAGCAAATTTTGCTCAACAGACTTGTATTGATATAAATAAGCAGAAGAAACACAAACCTATACCTATATGAAACTATTTCACTTCATGAAATTGTACCCTGGGAGCAGCAGGAACAAAGAGGAGCGCCACTGTTTCACCTCTCATAAATGAAGGTCCTGTGATGATCTAAAGCTATTTTTTTGCCAGAAGTGCTTTTACAAGACAACATACATGCCAACACAAAAAAGCTATAACCTCAGTTGTAACCAATTACTTTGAAAATAGTTGATAACAGCCTGGAGCAAGGAAACAAAACAAAACAAAACAAAACAAAACAAAACAAAAGCTTGTATTTACTAATTGGGATTTTTTTTTTTTTTGTGAGATAAAGAGTTGCAATGATCTTTCCAGAAGAAAGATGTATGTAATTTGTAACCAGTATTTCATGACTCATTTGTCTCTCAGATATTTCCAGATTTTAGACCAAACAGGATGGACAGAAAATTTGATCTGGCTAGAGTATAATAAGGCATTTAGGTTAAAGTCAGCAACAGCTAGCATAGTGTAGGGGTGATTTAAAAAAAAAAAAAAGGAATTAATTTTGTATGTAATAAAGCTTTTGTACTTACAGCTGTCCTCTTCTTCAGTAATACACTTCACAACATAACAGGCATAGATGAAGCCCGCCAGCTGAAACAAAATGTAATAGTGTTAGATATAAAACTGATACCATAGAGACACAAGAGATGGCTTTAGAACAGCAACTACAGAAACAGAAATAACAAAATTCAACCGACTTTCTTTGATGAGGTAAAGATAATTCTCCACAAAATTTTAACAATTTTAATTAGAAATGGGAGAATTCTGCATCTCTCTTGAAAAACACATCCCACAAGAAAACTTCCAAAAATTCATCAAAATTTTTCCAATACGTAGTTGACCTATTTTAATTACAGAAAAAATAGAAAAATGAATGGGTATTTGGATGGATGAGCTTTTAGCTACTGCAAATGTAAGTATTTCTGTCAAAATCAGATTTGCTATCCAATAAAACCTGGCCGTCTAGCAGAACTTTTTTTAAAATCAGAACTGTGCCAACTAAATCAAGGACAAATTCAGTGCACTTGTAAACCAGCCTTATAATGATATTTTATCAGTTGAAATTAGGGCTGTGGATTAACGGAGCATGTTCCCATATCTGCAATAGTCCCCAAGCCTCATGACAAGCCACTTTGGATAGACCTGGATGTGTTTACATCAGCGTCTCACACAGCAGCTGGCAAATTTTTATCTTGTTCCCTTCAATCCTCTCTGCAGAGCACGCCCAGAATTGAATTGTAAACAGAAGCAATGGGATTTAAAGAAAATGAAAATCTGGAGTAGTTATTGAAGTACTACCTGAAAAAAATGATAATAAAAAAAGGAATAAATGGCCAATATCACACATGCAACAGGCCGAGTATCATGTGAGGGTGCTTGTCCCTCCAACAAGTTCTGCTGTTGCTAAGTTAGGCCAGAAGTAAAAGAACAAACACTGGGCAACAAAACGTGTCACATGTTGCCTGCTTTACACAACGTCCCTTACAGTAGGTCTGGAGAGTTTTCTCTATGACATTACAAGAAACCATTTTTCATCCTTTAGCTCGTCACTGAAGTGTGCATGGTAGGAGGTCAAAAGAATTCCAGTTATTTGATCTACGTGTAGTGAAAAGTGAGCCGTGCTGCCAAAATGCGTTATTCTGCACAGGCCACCTCACAGAGATATTTTCACGAGCTGCAAACCAATCTGTACAGTTTTGGAATTTGTTCTTTATATGGATAATAAAAATACCTAGAGATTTCAGCCAGGACTGAGCTCTGTATGAATGGTGCAAAACCCATAATCTCCAGCTGAGGGAGATGATGATCTTAACCTCAGTTTGAGTAATCAGTGGGTTGGACAGTATAAGAAGTGAAATTTGAGAGACCATGTATTACGAATGCTGGTTAGTGAAAATGGATTTTTTTTTTCATTAATCCAAGGTATATGTACAATCACTGCAATACTGTGGGTTCTTAGAGCCCTTAATATTACCCATATATAAATTAAAAACAAACAAATCCATTCTATTTCGTACTGCCTTCATAGCTGAAGCAGTGAACTATGCCTAGTTTATTCCAGCTCTTATAAAGATATTCCTGGAATTTCTGTCAGTTTTCTATGCAGAAAGCTACCTATACCCACAAATGCTCTCTTCTAATATCTGTATGGGTAAGAGATGGCAAAAGGGGGAAAAGAAAAAGGTCAGCCTCGAGGCTTTTCTGAAGGGATCAAAACTTGATTTGGAGATAACACTGAAGCCAGCATAGGTGTTGTCTGTTCACGGTTTAAACTCCTTTTGGAAGACCAGAATCTGCATTACAACGGAACTAAACCATTAATTTTGTCATTTATTATAAATCTGCCTTAGAGTGCTGCTGGGAAGATTTTACACCTGGGAAGGATGAAATATTCACTGCTGGACACAAAGAACGCACTGTACCAAGAAGTGGCATTCAGCTAATATCAGCATTTCATCTCTCCTTTATTGGATCACTCTTCCCTTTCGTTTCTTGGCTTCAAGACAGAGGGCTAATTTGCTCCACTGACTTATGCCCTGCATAACCCCATTGACTTCAATGACATTACTTGAGGTTTAATTCAGCAACGAATTAGGCCCAGAAAGGTTGTTCATAAATGATTCCATTCTTGGATGTGAACCTTGGCTTAATAGTTTCTCTGTTCTCTTTTTACAGACCATCAGATCCAAGATAGCTGAATAGTTGCATCTCTAGCAGGCTCCTATGGTAATCCTTTTCTTGCTCTACAGTTCAGTACTTCACTGTCTTCTAAAGCACCACAAGTTCATATGTTATTAACTGAACTTACCTTACAAAGCACAGCAAACAAACTGTATCACAAATGCTGTTTACAACTGATCTTTTAATTGTATTCGGTTGCATCGCTTAAATCTCTAGGGAGCTCCTTTGATATATAAGCAAATCCTACAGCATTTCATCAGACGAGCTTGTTGATTAAAAGAATGCCTTAAAGCTCAAATTGTTCTCATCTAAGTACGAATGTCAGGGTTTTTTCCCATGAGATAATCAGAGTTCACAAAAGAAACCTCCCCTTATCCCACATTTATCCAACGCTTTCTTTGGTAAACGTAATCATTTTGTTCTTGTTTGAATCTCACATTAGTTTTTTCTTCTTTTTCTCTTTTTTTTTTTTTTTTAAACCAAGTAATTTATCAGTTCTGATACAGAGACAGCCTTTCAAGATTTATCTTCTAATTGCATCAGCAGCAGTGGGCACACACTGTGAGCTGAGGCTCAGAACCAAAAGTGGAAGTTTTCACTTTGATGACACTCAATGACCTGAGCCCATGGTGACTGCAGAGGTCCCCAAGATAGAGATCAGGAACATGTTTCCTCCCGTGTGGTATAGGACTTCCCATAAGAAGAGTACAGCTCATCTAGGCAGATAGCAGAGATTGCTTGGGGACTTTAGTCAACTAAAATTTTTAATGAATTCCCACACGGATGGAGAGGTCTCCCAAAATTTACCACCTCCGTTGTAGTGCAAGATGCACTTCCTTAACCTTTTCTCTCTAACAAAAGCACACCACAATATACCTTTGTATCACAAAAAATACCCCAAAACCCCCAACAAATCCAAACAAAACACTGAATACTCTCCTCACCCTGGAGAAGAATATGAAAGAAGAGATGAAACCAAAGCAAATGATAGAAGTTAGCCACACTGCTTAATAAATTCCTGGGAAGTCCTCAAACACAGCAGTGCTCAGTGCAGTATGAGAATTACACAGAGCAGAGTCTTTCTGATTCAGTAGCTGCAAAAGATTTTTGTCTTACATGAGAAGGAAGGAAATGAGTCCTCAGAGATAAAGAAGAGAAGGAGCCTGACTGTCTCAGAAAATCAGTTTAAAACTGGGAAAGTTAGCTTGAAAAATCTTGTTGCTTTGCATCCCTACCTATTTTTTTTTAATTAACTGAGCTTTGTCTTTTATAAACCATGCAGTGATAAAAAGAAATAGGTGCAATGAGCAGAAGATCATTTCTGGATCCTAGACCCATCGAGATTAGGTGTCTACATCTGCCCCACTCCCATTTTAATGCTGTAGTATGGGCCTCTAGAGGAGAAGGGACCATTAAAAACATTCCTGCTCATTTATACATAGAGTGATTAGTGAATGCATGTTTTTATGAACCTCATTTCTGCACCTTGAAAAAATCTGTTCTTTGCAACTTTCCTTGATATGTCCATATGAGAGTATAAATGAATACTGCTCTTTCTAAAAGTGACACATTATCTATGCCTGCCCCAGCTCCCTGGGTGTACCTTGACAGCATCTGATGACCCTAATTTTATAAACAATGATCTCAAACACATAATAATTTAGTTTTATTAATTTTTTTAAACTATAAGCATGTTGATAAAACCATTTTCCTTCTGTCAAGAAAAAAAAGCCAGGCAAATCCTAAAATGAATCAACAATAAAACAGCATTATCGAAGCTTTGGTAATAAGATTAACTACAAAAAGAAGTTAATGCATTTTATTGCCTTATCATAGTTGTATAAGGCAAACAAAAAAGTAGATAGAATACTCCCACCTAAGTCAATAAGTTCCCGTTACACCGCTGAAGACCCTTGGCAGATCCTGAGTCTCTCTGAGTGTACTTCCAGACTTGCTCAAAATGTCAAGTGCTGTGATCAGACTTTATCAGAATCGGTATTGATCAAAATCCTCTGTTGCTATTTTTTTCCCACTTTTTTTATGGAGGTGAATGTTTTATGCACTGCAAATAGCACCAGATTTGGGAAAAAGGTTATCATATCAAAAAACATAATTACTGCTCAAGGCCCCCACACTTTCCTCTTCTAAAGCAATATTTATATAGATAATTGCTACAAGTTATATTTATTAAGCTGAGAACTTGAAACAAAAGAGTGATGGCAAGGAGGAAATAAAAACTACAAGGGGATCTGATCAGGATAGTGTGTTGAGGAGAGGCTTGAGTTGAAGATTAATGAGTTAAGGTTTGTGGAAATAATACATAGTCTTGGTTTCATTGAATGAATACATTTTTATTCTATAACCATATCTGGTCTAGAGAAATGGACCTTAGACTTAAAAACCACAAACCTATTGTGTTTTCCTATGGAAAAATGCTTCAGTATCTTCTGAAACAGCTGAGGCTTGTGCATTTACTTTTCATTTTTAAGTTTTTGCAGGTGTCTATAAACACTCTGCTTTTAAGACCTAAGCAAATATTTAAGCAATAGTTCAAGTAATAATAGAGCAGAAATACATGGATGTAATTCTGGCCCTGGGAATGCTGTATTGCAAAGCTGTGATGTTACATGTCCAGCCATGTGCAAATTAATCGTATTTCTTAAGCTTACAGTGGTCTGCAGACATAAAACCTTTATAATGCTGTGTGTTTAAGGGGCAATGTTTCTTTAAAATGGATTTTTGCAGTCTGGAGATATATTGAGATATATATATATATACACACACACATTATGAGCAGCTGAAGAACTTGAGAATTACCGTCTAGAAAGCTTCCAGTGTATTGATTCTCAGAAGAATCATACTCATTATTTAGCAGGAAAGGTGAAGCAGAGACCTTTCTCTCAATATCTGTAGATTTAAGTTGGTGTCATGGGGGTTCTAAAGCTGCCCCCTGCAAAAACCCTTTCAAGCATGATCTCACTGCCTTCAGCAGTGCCGCATCAGTGCGTGAACATCATTGCTGGAGTTTAATATAAAACTCAAGCTTCGTTCCATGAAACTACTCTGTAGAGGTAGGCTTCTATTTGTGCTTACATTTAACATTATGAGAACCCCGTCATTCCTCCATGTTTAACTCTCTTTCATTATAAAAGGAGAGAATAGGAAAACTATTGGTATAAGGACAGATTGCTGATAGGGAAGGTAGACTGTGTGGCCTTGCTGTAATTCTTTTACAGAATGAGATAAATATAACACATAGATAGCTATGTGCTGTCCAGAAAGAATATTTCATTACTGTGGCCAAGTAACTTTATTCTGTGCAATAAAATAATTACTTAAAAGAGCCAATGTCAAACTGACATGTCCACAATAATATGTAGTGGGCACTTACGAAATTTAAAAGCAAGAGAAAATGATAATTTCTTAGTCTGTGTAGTCATCAAATTATTTTTCTTTCCTTTCTTGAGCTGAAAACTCAGCCCCAAAAGATTTTGTTGTTTTTTTTTTCTTTTAGCAGACACAGTAAAACCATGAATCATAAATTCAGATGCATCTAGGCACATTGGAAAAGAGAAGTGTGATAAAAATTGCATTTATTTCAACTAGAGCATCGTAACCTTTTTTATATCAACTGTCTAGAAGGTGCTTAACATAAAATCTTCCTTTATTTCTCAGTGGACTCCTCAGTCTTCTGGAGATTTCCTTTATGTATAGGCATTTGAAGATCCCCGTGAAGACCTGCTAGAAAGCTTTTGTTTGAAATGCTGCTGGGCGCTTGAGAGCGGTTCTGTCTTGTTCAGGGTTCCCTGAGCATCTCCCCAGGCAAGCTCCTGCACCTGATGAATTGAAGAGACTACAGGGGCACTGGAAACCACAGCACTGTGGCTTGTCAGAAAAGAGCAGTGCAAACTTTTAAAAACAGTAGAAAGCAAGAGATACTTACCTGTTTTGTAGCTCTAATACAGACTTTTGGCTTGACCCAAATTTCCAAAGTTTAAACTGTAGCGAGAGTTTTCTGCAATTTTGACCTAAAACTTTCTACAAATCTTCACTCTTTCTAGGTATTTCAGAGTGATTTATGCTTTTGATAACCACATGATATTTGGCACTTTTCCATGATTTCATCTCACAGCTAAAGAATAGCATGTATTTTTTACCTGCCTCAGACTTGAAAGGTAACCTAAATTATGAGGGCTACCAGCTCATATGAGGTAGAACTGGAGATCACTTACTGCTGACCTCTGTGATAACTGAACTGTGGAGTATCTTGTAGATTCAGGCTTAGCACTGAACTTCACATTCTTGCTCCCACAGGTGAAATGCCCCAGCCAGGCCTCTGCTGTATTCCCTCAAGAAGCTGAGGCAGGCATGTCTCATTGGATAGAGGGGAGGTGAAAGTGGGAACATCTGTGCAGCTCCCCAGGTGACAGCTCAGAGCAAGGATGGGGCTGAGAAGCCAGGAACAAAATCTCCCCCTGCATTGGGTAGGTACTGGGTGCAGCTCAAATGTGCATTGCTCAGTGCAGGCTGAAGGCATTACTGATGCCAAAAATATGTTAAACCTGGAGAAATTTAAATTTTACCTGTTCTGCTTTTGAGGAATTATCTCCAATTTACATTTTCTGACTTCATTAAAGTCAGAGGAGTTATTTGGTTACATATTTTTGTTAATTCCATCCAATCCAAGTGTATGGGAAGTCCTGAAGATGGAAAAGTCTATTGCTCTGTTTCCTCTCATGATGTAGCTCTGTAGCCCAACTTATCATTGTAAGAATATCAGGGGTCAAGTGTGGGTTGTGGTGCCAGGTCTTCACATAAAAATTATTTAGCCATTAGAGGTGTGTAGATTGCAAAAAACAATCCCATTTATTTTTAAACAAAACTGCCTCTGTCCTCTTGGCAACAGAAAAAAAAACAACTAAGAATGAAGCTTAAACAAACAAAAAACTAAAGTGAAAGGTTTTAAAACATGCATCACCCCATTTTTTCTGTAAATTGCACAAATGGGTTATTAAAGCAGAAGGGTATATATGTCTCTATGTGGGCTTTACTCCAAAGGTTTTATAGCATGATAACTTCTATGAAAAAAAACTTTGGACTTTTGCCTCCTCTTGTCTTCTGGGAAAGCTTTGGAATGGTTTAATCATCTGGCTTTGGTATCTTACTGCCTTTGGCAGCAGTAGCTTTTCTTATCATTATGTGTAACTGTGTGTCACCTTTTTCAGACAGCCATAGGATTAGGATAAGAAAAATTGGTTCTTTATGCTGCAGAACTAACAAAGCTGCAGACTCCTTGCAGCCCACCAAATGAATGTCTAGCATTTTAAATTGAACTCTGTTAGAAGAGAGAGCTGATTATCAATACTCACAGGCATCACTACTCTCTCTTTCAAGGAGCAGTAGGAAAAACTATCATATTTAAAATTTGTGCAGATTGTATTGGGGAAAATATTTTGATGGTACAAGAGAGCTCTGAATTTCTGATAAACAAACACATATGAGTGTTTTTGTTCAGTGAAAAATCATCCTTCCATGTTGAGGCATCCATATGGCGAATAAACTTCAATGCTTTGAGTGTGAACACCGGGCCCTTGGATATAGGAAACAGAAACATTCAGAAGACAGTGAGTAGAAGATGAGAAGGGGAATATGTTGTGTCTGCCAGTTTCTCAGGACTGTGGCCAACCACGAACACTGAATAGCGTAAAAATTCAGAAAGAAAGCACAGGTAATTTTCTCTTTTCCATCATCACAAGTTAGATTAAATTAGATCATTGCTGTCACATAAATGACATGAGCCAGATAATTTCATCAGAGGTAAGAGACTTTTCAGTAACAGCCAACTCTTTCTCTGTGATGATATTTATTTTCTCTGTGATTAATTGCTGTTTATTTGAAGGCTCTGATGATGGTCACAGGATCAGGAAACTTCATGGAACATGACAGCTTTTGCACTGCATTGACTTCATGGTGGTAGTGATATTGTAGCAGCCTAATAATGCTCGGATCAAAGTGTTCCTAAAACAGCTGGCAATGGTGGTGCTGACAAGGCAGATGGATGCACGGTATGCAAAGTGCACAGCTCAGCTGAAGCAGCCCTTCAGCAGCCTGAATAGTCAGGTTCATTACTTTTACATACAGAAAGAAAAACAAATAAGGCATTCATAGGAACAGCTCTAGAGAGTGTGATCAAGACGAATAGGGCTTGAACTTATGAAACTCGAATGCTGTTGGATTATCAAAATATAGTAATAGTTATTCAGAAGCTCAGTGGGAATTGTGGACTAACAGCAGAGAAATTGACAGATCTGTTTGACAGTGCCATCAGCAGTAGAGCTGCCAGGGAGGTGACTGTCAGGTGGAGGCTTTGCTTGAGCCCTCTGGCTGTTCATGCCTGTGCACAATATGGAAAGGTGGGATACCTGACAGGACAGCCTCTGTCTCTGGCAATGCATATAAGGAAGATGAGGAAGAGTGAACTTAGCCGAATAACTCCCTTAAGCCTCATGCTCTGGAGTAAAGAAATAGAAGTATCTCAGTGAAAGTACAAAGCAGTGTGCATAGGGTGCTCCACATCATTCCATCTCCTTAGGATCCATATATTTAGCAAATGCATTGCTTAGCACAAACATTTTGCTCCAGGTGCACAATATAACAGCATCAAGTGTCAGAGGGGTTTCAAAGTCAATAAAACCTCTTCCAGTGGTGTCTAATGTTTAAAGTAACTGAACTCAGCTAATGTTTCAATGCTATTTTTCCTCTCAGCATTAGCCTACTGCAGGCTTTTTCCACCTTTGAAAACTATAATAAAAGATATGTTTCAGGGCTACCTTTTCCATTCAGCAAAATCAGCTAAGCAGGCTTCAAAAAGCAAGTGCCAAAGTGCTTTGTGAAAACCCTTCCTGCAGAAGGAGAACCACTGGAGACTTTAAATAATATCACACCATGCAGCCTAGGCTGCTACAAAGAGAGATAATGCTCTAGAGGCTCCAAGCAGAACAACAGATTGAATTCCATGGTCAAAGGCACCTTTTCCCTTACAGACCTTCTGCTTAATGGCAGAGGATCACTCTCTTGTTTATTCAGCACGAAAAATAGTGATCTCCTTACTCCGAATGGAAATAGTTTGATGGCAGAGATCCCAGTCACTGCCTGGGGTGGCAGAATACATATGAATACATTCTGCAATGTGTGTGACCAAAAAAAATTGAACCTTTTAGCTGAAGATTCCAGTAACATCATATCACATGAGGCATTTCAGAGAATGACGAATTACAGAGAGAGAACATTCTCGGAAAAGCCATGTCCTCAGAGTCTGTGCCTCATTGCAGAGAGTTAAGTGGATGAGTTATATTTCTGACAGTATATGAACCTTGTTAATATAATGCAGTACCTGGGAGTGTGCCAGCCACGGTGATCAAGGAAGTCTGAATTAGACCTCTGCCATCGGCAGACATCAGATGCCCATTTAAAAATAAATGTTTCGTCTGAACTGGGCACGTTTCTCTCTAAAGCAGTGATCACCAGCTTGAAGCTCTTAAGACGTGTGTGGCTCTCAGTAACACAGCACATCTCTTCCCTAGGTTTCAGTAACAGGCTGTTTAACATGCTAATGCAGAAGCTGCTTGGTAGGAAGAGCACAAGTGGCAGCAGTGCTTTGACAAGTTAGTCTTTATGAAAAATGTGAGGTTTGTGTTTTCTTTAACCCACATGTGGTGCAGGCTGCAGCTCTGTCACCTGTTCCAGGCATAAGACACTCAGGGCAGCCCATCCAGTGGCAAATTAGGTTGCCTTGGCCCCAGCAGGAGAGGTGAGGGAAAGCTTCTGCACTAGCAGAGAAGGCCAGTCTCCATCGAGCCTGCACACTGGCAGTGGACTGCATGAAGTGAGAGCAAAAGCCACAGACCTTTTCCTTCTGCTCTGACAACCGCACAGAAGTAGTCACCATGCTGGTACAGCATGGTGTTTCTTCTTTGTCCCTGAAAATACTCTGCTTTTCTTGCCTCCAGAAAGTCTCACTTCCGTGATGCACATTCCCTAACACGAATATCAAAACAATTCAATCCAGTCACGTCTTCTTTTTTTAGCTCACAAGATCTGTAACATTGAGATAAAGGTGCGTGTTTTGCCATGACATTACAAAATTCCAGTAAAACTTATGACTTCTGGTTTCAGTTTTTGCAAGGAAGGCATGACAAGTGCTACAGCAACATATGCTATTCTATGTTGTTATTTATCCATAATAATACTCTGTGCAGAATATCAGCAATGTGTTAATGCTTTATTTTTAATATTGTTTGTATTTAATTTATGTGTTCCAACTGTTTATAACATCACTTCTTTTGCAATTTTCTGTCAAAAATATATATTTAGTAGACAGAAATTTGGCATTGACTTGAACAGATGCACCAAGTCTTTGAAAAAGGAAAGGCGATGTTATTTCCTACTGAGGGTTAGAGAAGAAATTATTTTTAGATGTTTGGTTCCTCTATATCACCAGTTAATTGCCAGAATTGAGAAATATTTCATCTGGCTGTATTGACTTGCCAGATTAAAGGGTAGAAGGATAATTTAATTGAAGAGACATGCGAGAACACAGCACAGCACTGTGCAATGAGGTCCACAGCCATCTTTGCAGACCGCTGAGCTGTGTAGCTGCATAGCAGCAATAAACATGGGGTAAAGCCAAAATGTCATTTTTAGTGAGGGGTTTTCTGCCCCCTGGTTTCCTATATATCCAAAATAAGTGGAAAAAATTCAGCTGAAATCTTTAGAAGTTAATGAAAGAGTTTCAGTGAAAGTGTGCATAAAGTTGAGTTAGACGTCTCCAAAGAAGGAAAAATATTCTGTTATCACAGGTCAGTTCTAGTCATGTTTCCAATTCAAGAACTTTAATCTGAGATGTCTTCTATGATTTAGCCTATTTTCAAGTTTCAAGATACATGATGCTAGTCAGCAGCAAAGTTGTATCTACTAGGAAACATCAGAAGAATGTTGCAAGGAAGAAGAAAAACTATTTGCAGTATAATGCACTGGGTAGCCGCTTAGAGTGCAAGAAGGAAAAGAAGAGTGTGTCAGAGGGGAAAGAAGAGTGCCAGCACAGATGGAAAAAGGGACCAGGTTCTCAAGGGCAAACAGGCGTGCTGACCTACCCTTCATTTTTCACTGGTGCCCTAATGATGGAGTGTATTACGCAATGTGAACAAGACAATATTGGGAATTAGGAGATATGTCCATACTCTCTAATGGCTCCCAGCTTCACCTCACAGAATCATGGACATCTGAAAGCACCTACTGGCACGCAAGAGACACTCAGTTTGCCCCTGTCTTTAGCTATGTAGTTTGCTAGTGCCTGGAAACATCCCACTTCATCAAAACTCATGGGTTAGGAGGTTATTTATTTAAAAAGATTATGTGATTATCAGGACAACATCTGGGGAATTACTACATTATTTAGCTAGGATATTAATTTGTGAGACCATCCTGCTTTACAAAATAAACAAAACTAAGTGCCTTCACTGACTATTTACTTTCAGCATCCTTTTGGGCAAAGTGGACAAATAACTTACACAAAGTAAATCTGACAGAAACCTAATTTTTTAGTTGACCAAGAGACCTAGAAGCTCACTGATGACCTTTAGGTGACCTTTAGGTGAAGTACGTGAATGATTTTTGAATGTGGGATTTGAGAAATTTTTTGAAAAAAATTTATCTTTTATAAATATCATATTAGGCATGTATTTAATCCTATTTGATAGTGGTAAATGAAAAGCGATCGCTGTATTTTTGTCTACACACATTAAAGAAAATTTCAATTAAATCATAACATTTATCAATAAACCTATCTAACAGGTGAATAAACCCTGGGACATTCACTGCTGAGGCAAAAAACTGTTTTTCACTAGATCCAACCCCATATTATGCTTTATCAATTTGTTAAGTGCTGTGCACATCACTAAGATATTTATTGAAATTCTGAAGATATGCATTGATATATTGTTTGAGCTAAGACTTCAAACCACCTTATCTTTTTCAAGGCTCTTGTTACAGATGACCTGCATTTCATAAACTCAGATTTATTTGATTTTTCACATTTAGGGCAGTAAAACACTACTACAGTCTTTTGAATACTCAAGAAGATACTTGGAAGTTCTTGTAAAATGAATAACAGTATTAGTGGGAAGAAATCATGAATCTGTAGGAACATAAGATAGCAGCACAAACCCAGAAATGTACAGGCATAACTCAGTAGGTATGAAAGACCAGTGGAAGGCCAGAGACATTATAGAAAAAATTCAGAGTTTTAGAAAATGGAGGGAAAACAGAGTCTGAAAATCACCTAAATATTTTATACCGAGACAAAAGAAACAGCAGCCAAAAGTCCAATGAACAGGAACTGGAGTGGCAGCCGTTATTACAGATAAAAGATTTGCAAAGTTTGACATATGTGGTTGAGGTTTGAATGTGCTAGTCAAATAAAATAGATCCTTTCCTTGGTTGTCTATGAACCAGAGTAGATACAGGTCCAATAAGCAGGTCTCTTTTTTCCAAAAAACTGAAACATATAAAATACATTAACGATACTAAAGAAGTAGGTTAAAATTAAGTTGAAAATGCTAACAGACTTCACACACAAAATTCCTTAGGGTACAAAAATCCAATTTCTGAAAGTGTTGCAAGTAGTCTAAATGACAAGTTTAGCTAAAGAGCTCTGATCTGATGGTCTCAGTCCCTTCGCTTGAATTACTGGAGGCCTGGTAAGGATAAGCACAGCTCCTGCTTGGTATGTGTATCCAGATATTTTTTCCTGTGGAAACTTTGGCATCAGGAAGGAGGAGATAAGTGTGAGCTCAGTCTGGGCTTGTGAGAGTGAAGATCTTTCTTTTGCAAACGTCACAGTCCTTTGTTCAGATTTGCAGAGGCCTGCTGCCCCTCTACAATGCAAATGAGATTTGCAGAGGCAGGTGGCTGCTTCTGTGCCCAGAAAATCTGTGTGCTCACAAGTTTCTTGTGAAAACTTTGCAAAATTTTCAGTGAAGATGTAATTCCACAACAAGGTGTTAGACTTCATGATTAACATGTGCCTAATTAGTAGGTGCTTGCCTCTGAATTTCACGGTGGTCTTCAGCATGCAGCAACGTAGACACGAAGGAAGACTTTATAACAGTGGGCAGCAAACAGATGTGAAGCCCTACTGGTATTCAAAGACATGTTACTTGCATAATTCATGAAGATGTCTATTTTATCTGGAGGATGGCATGTAGCACAAAAGCCTGCCTTGGGATCCTTTCCCTTCTCCCGCTGATCATTCGGCCAAGCCTTCTCATTCAACTTCAAGACAAAATCTGGATGATGATCCCTCATTCACCCTCTTGAATCTGACAGAGTCATCCTAAAACTCTTCTGTGTTCTTTTGGAGATATTCTTCCAAATTCTTTTTAGGTCATTGCATTTTGTACCAAATATAAAGGTCCTGATGACGGCATATTTTTTTTCATCTTTCTTATATCAATTTACTTGATCTTGAGCTCTTACTGAGCCCACTAAGTACTGCAGTTGTCTTCATTGTCCTTGCTGCTGCTTCAGTCAGGCAGATTTTCATTACTGATAACAATATTTTTTCAATCAATTTAGAGTCATCTTTCACATCTTTCACATGCACCCTTTTGCATGCTTTCATTATTTATGGCTTCTTCATACTGATACTGTGTGTATCATGGGGAGATTCTATATTCTAATAAAATGTCTTTTGTCTTCCATATGTCAACTAGTCTGTTTCCTGATGTCAAGAAACAAAAATTGTGGCCTTATAGTTTCCATCAACTATGTTTTTCCCCTACTCAGCCACTGTATCACACATGAAAAGATGTAAACAAGTACACTTGTATTGAGGTGTACAAATAAAGATGTCACAAGTACACTGTAATGTTGAATTAGCAGCAGCATTTACAGCTAACCTTAGAGTAACATTGTTTGAATGTAATGACCGTGGTATGCATATCAACTTTGAAATACTTTCCAGTTAGACCATCTTTGTCATGAATTATTCACTTTTCCAAAATGAACAAGGTAATACAAAGGCAATCCCTGAGCTTAGTGAAAGATTAATGGAACACCAATACACTGATATTTCTTCTAAGAGTGAAAAATTCTTGTTTCTTGCTTCACTCATTGTGGCATAGGAGAATGGCCATGATAAAAATGTCAGAACTCGTGTTTGGCCTTCAAGGTTTACTTGCCCTGCAGCTTCTGAAGTTTTCACCACAAGAATACTTGGTGACAAATACAATTATCTTCCTTTTTCCCTCATAAATGTGAAAACAAATGCCAACTTGCTTTCCTCTGTAGTCACTGGAGAGTCAGGCAGCTATAGAATGAACAAAAATTCCCACCTGTTTCAGGTATCTAAATTATCCAAAATACATTTGGATGAATCACTCCAGAGGTGTATGTTTTGTTTCATGTCTGGGAAAGAAACCCTATTGCTGTCTAGCTTCAGCTAGATACCAGCTTTTAGAAGATTGAAGCCTGATGATTTGAATTAAGCCTATTCTAGCAGAACAAAGTAAGAGGTTTAGAGTTTCTATACGCTAACAACAATCTTAAAAATCGGCTGAATTTAGAATATGCAGACTGGAGGACTGACACTCCTTCAGAGCAATCTGGACATCTTGATACTGCAAGCACAAGCAAATTAAGTGTTTGAACCTGTAGAGGCAGGAAAGCCTGTGTCACAGATGGGTTGTCTGTGGAGTAGTGACTCCAGACCTGTGGTTCATCGTGCATAATTAGCACGAGAATTAGAATGTGAATTCCCAGTTTAACAGCTGTTGAGGAATATATTTAGTGCCTTTAGCTTGGTGTGGAGTTGCAGTGTCAGCTACAGGTTAACCTCTGTGGGGCTGAAGTCCGAGGAAAGAGACCAGAGAGTGGCTTCTGGATAGTCAGGCAGGAATGTTCCCTTACCAAAGTGCATTGGTGCTCTGTAGTTATTTAAAAGGGAACCCTTGAGTCTAAACAAGGATGCTATATTTTGTCTGTACTTAATAGTGGTATTAGGCATGCTAGTTCTCAAATTATTCTTTTAAGTCCACACTCAAGGAAGGATTTTGAAACAATGGAGAAGGTTCAGAGAAGAGCTCTGAGAGTGATCAGAGGGCTAGGGGGAGGAGATAAAGCAGTTTGGCTACTCAAAGGAAATTAACTGTCATCATAAAACCAGCTAGTGAAATATTCCTGATGACAAGATGATGTATTTTTCAGGTAACTGCATTGTATGCATCTAGACTGAAAGCTAGATACTTAGACAAGTTAAAGGTAAATTTTAACAAGAATTGTGGTGAGCTTTCAATTGTGGGACACTTTAAGATCAATATTAAACATTTTTTAACTTGAGACAGGAATTAATTCAGGAAATCTCTATGCCCTGTGTTATGTAGGAGGTCAGACTAGGTAATTTCAGCATTTTCCTCCGTCTTCATGGTTTTCTACTACAACATGTTGTACGTAATATTGGTATGTAAAGATTTTAGTATATAGGAGAATTTGTGAAAGAAATTAATTCTGAAAATTGGGGAAAATGAGCGCTGCTTTAGTGGAAGAATGACAGAGAAACTTGTAGTGATAGTAAAATATTTGTAATTAGTTTCTAGCTCACTCTGGTACAGTGGAGTACAATTACCCTCAATTGTATTACAATTTCTTTTACTTTTTTCTTCTTGAGTAAATTAGCTTCAATTTGCAGATTCAGTAATAAGTAGCATGGTGCTTATTACACCATTATTACAACACCTAATTCATTAGATATGTAATTTACATTGCTATTTATAAAAGTGCTGAATTAAATCCAAAGAATCTCAGGAGAGGTGTAGCCAGCTTGTTCCAGATCTCAGCTTAATATTTAATATGGAAATATGAGGAAAGAAGGCACACCTCAAAAGTTTCAACCCTTATGTCAGGAACTTCATGTGAGTTTTCAGAAAGGAAGAAAGTAATATCTTAAAATATACATCCAAAACAAAATGCAGAGGACTTCGAGAAGGTAAGGAGCACTTGGGAATAGGCCAAAGAGAAAAACTGAAGAAATATGTTACCTTGACTCACTCTTTCACTTCCTTTTTCTTTTAATTTTTCATTTTTTTATGGAGCATATTATTTCTGATTTGTCTATTCCACAGTGGGCTGTAGATTAGTATGAAATGTGCAGAGGGACAAAATTTCAAAATAGACATTGTACCACTGGCAGGAGGTTGCCTGAGGCAAACACAGCTCCTCTCTACAGCCACAGTGCCAGACATTTCCTCTTATGAAGTGATCAGGTGCAGAAACTTCAAGGCTATGAGAACACTGGGGCAGCCCACGGCTGGTGGAGCCCTCCCTTGTCAGCAAGTAGCCTTCATGAAACATATTAAAAGAAGTGAGCTGTAGAGCCAGCAATTACAGGAAGCTGTACAGTTGCATAAATCAAGTGTCTTATGGAATAGGGCCGCACTCACGATGCAGAGACGCTGCAGAACTGGAAATATTTTATCTTTGTAAAGCCGAGTACATTCTTGGGACCTGGACAATTTATGATGCAGGGAAAGACGCTCTGGATATGGCTATGTTGCTAAATAGGAAAGGGCCAAGGGTAAATCTCTGGCTTCCAGGCCAAGTTTTTTAGACTGGCTTTTGACAACACTGCTTTGATGCAGCTCTAGCTAAAGCACAGGGGCCATGCGCAGACTGCGCAGCACTTAACTGAGACTCCTGTGAGTCCAGAGTGGTAGACTTACAGCTCTGAAGCAGTGCCATCTTCTCTGAGGTGTTATTTTCCCCATTCAATGTGTCTGAAACAATGAGGGTTGTGTCATAGTCCAACAGAGTGAGGTTTTGCGCTTAGTTTACTGTTGCTGTACTGTAAAATGGCTGTGTCATATCACTCCATCCAAATTTTCCTCGTAGTGAAAGTGGCAAGGCAGAAGAGAGACAGCAAAAAATATTCTTGTTTGATATTGATGTCTACACTGAGATGGTTCCTCAGTTTTGTCTTTAACTCTGTAAACTACTCTTGGATGCAAGACTGAGGATTGTGTCATGCCTCTTGAGTGTAACAGGAGAGTAAACAGGGGTTCTTGGCCTTTCAAAGCATCTGGGATAACACTGGGGAACTGTGTAAGCTTGAAGGAACAAAGGATGATCCTGTCTTATCCATCCTACCTTCTGGGAGAGTTCTCTTAAAGGAGCTGTCTCCAGAAAGGTATTCAAGTACTGTCATAGAAAATGTTTGTGGGAATACTCCAAGCAGAGGCAGGGTGTAAGATGAAAAATAAATGATGTCATTTATCAGGAGTCCAGTGCTTCAGTTCTCTCTCTGGCCTTCTCTCACTACCAATACAGATTTTCCCTTTGATGACACTCATGTTTTTAGCATTTCAACATCTATGATCCAAAGGGTTGCCAAAATACTTGAAACAAATATTGTTAATGTGATTGGTATTATTCTGTAAATCTCCACAGTCACAGTAGTATTTACTTCCCTCAGAGAGTCTTGCTGAGATTAATGGTGTCCTGAATGTTAACGCAAACTAGTGCAAGTAATAGCTTCACAACTGGAACCAGTCAGACTGATTAAGAATTGAGTTTCCCTTCACTTTTTTCCACTGACCACATCTAGGATTTTCCCTGTATCTGTGTGGGCATGTACCACCTCTCTCAGTTGGAAGTTAGGTCTCCAGCATTTGCGTTCACCTTACTCTGTGAGCTGTTTACTCATTTTTACAGTGCATTCAGAGCATCTTATTAATGGTAATGTTTTTTTTGGTTTTTTTTGTTTTTTTTTTTTTTTTTTAATGGGATGCTTAGATTTACTTTCAGACGTGGCTGACCTTCCTCCCTTCCAACATCTTTTAATAAAGGATATAAAAATGATGAAAGTGATTGCTAGACACTAGCTGGTTTAAAATATTTTTCTGCAATGGGTGGGTGCTTATGCTTATGTGCACACATGCATATGAGGACATGGATGGCAGAGAGGGAGGAAAGATTTTGGTGCAAAGGGACAGGCTGTACTTGTTGCTTCATTCTAGCTACTTCTTACAGTTTATGAGTTTCTAAATGCAGGGAATGTATTTTGTTCCTCAGACTAACCATAGTGAAAAAGATGTCAAGTGAAACACAGTCTGGCAGCCTCCCAACATCACTCTTCAAAGGCTTTGATATCATGGCACACTGACACTGAGTATTAGTGTCATCTAGGCTTTAAGTCCAGCTTTAGTTTATTAACTGCTTAAGTAAATATTAAAGCACAGGGTCAAGGAAAGCTCAGAGTTCACACTAGCATAAAAAATAATATTTTCTTCCATGTCTGCTTAACCTTTCTGTCCTGACTATGAGAAAAATGCATGTGGATGTGATATGGTATCTTACAGCAGTGAAAGAGTGCACCAGCAGAAATCAGAACACTCAAAATAATACTGCAGCTTCTTGATCCATTTTTGAGGTTTAGAATAAATACAGTAAAACCTGTTCAGCAGAAGCTTTCAGCATGTAGCACCACTTGTCTATCTCTTCACCAGAATTGATGAATCTGAATAGTCTTTCCCACATACACTTTAAAGCCAGCAAAAAAAAGTAATTCCAATAAAGTTCTTTTTTCCCCCTCCACATAAGCCAAGGAATTTACAATGTTATAACAAAGTAGCAGGCAACTTATTACCTCAATTTTTCAAGTGCAGAATGAGAGATAACAATGAAATGGTTTACCAGGAGGTCACTGTGTACTTATGCTCTGAGCAGAATTTAAGAACACAGGCTCCAATCCTGACTCAAAGGCTGAATTTCTGTGCAATTTCAGGTGCAGATAAAACTTCTCTACAAGCAGAATTTGAACTCCTGAGTACTCGATCCCTGCCTAATATTTAATTCATCAGACCTGAAGGAAAAGAAGGTTTTCTTAGGGAAAACTTGGAATATTTTAGAAATAATTTGGCAGTTGATCCCACTACTGGGCCAAGTTTTTCACCACACGTGTGCACACAGAATTTGCAGCAGCTTTTTCTCATTCTGGTTCGAGCTTCATGTGCTCACCACCACCTGTGTTTTTACCCTTTAACACCCAGTTCTGCCGATAGCATCGTATGGCAGAGCCCTCTGCCATCACACCTCCTGTGACTCTGTGTTCATTGTATTCTGTAACAGCCATTTCCAGAAGGAATGAGAAATGAAAAATAAGTCACTTCTCTGGCCTGTTAACCACTGCCTTTTACAGTCCAAATCCTTTTCACATTCTGATATTATTTCCTGATAAATCCTTTGTCTCACAGACATATCTTCCTCATTTCTACTCTTACTTTAAAGGTTTTTACATTAGATCTATGCAGTACAAGGAAAGCATTTTGAAAACACTTGACCTACTTTCATAGCACCTACACAGCGGCTTGCTGTAACACCTAAATTTTTCTTTCACCTTGTCTCAAAGCATCACAAGTTTTTTTTTTTTCTTGGCAGTCTTGCATGTTTTGATTTATTCCTTATTTTGTGCTAAGCTGTTTTTTGATAAGATTCAGCTGGAAAAACTCATCTCTCTCAGGACCCAATCAGGGTTTTACATCAATTAGGCTAATTGACAGAAGGCTTAACATATTTCTTCATTATGACAGCAAATACCTTCTTGGAAGAAACCCCAAAGCACAGGAGTTAAAAAAAAACAATAATGAAAAAGACACCAACCTCTTTTCTAGTGAAATAATTTTGGAAATATTTTAGAGGTAAAACACCAGGAAGGAAGTTTCCTAAGGGATGGCTATTTCACCATGGCTAAAACTGCTTTCAGCCAGAAAGTTTATGCCACTCTAAAACTATCACCCTATGCCTGACTGTGAAAATGTAAACAATCATGTAAATAATCACAGAGAAAGAGAGAGTAAGATGTATATAAGGGACATACATGAATACAGAAAATATTAAACTAGCCACCAAACTACCAAAAAGCCTCCAAAACTAAACAAAACTTCTAATTCTTCCAGAATCTACTGGATTTTTTTTTCTGAATTTATAACAAGACATCTGAAATAATTTGGGTTTATTCACATTAGCTGTCTTGATTTTTTTTTTAACTTATGCTAAACCTCATTAAGCTGACCTCATAACTCAGCCATGAAGCTTAAGAGACAGTTTACATTATAATTCAATATTGTATGTTAAACTAATCTTTACCTTCTGATTCAGACCCTAGTCTTTTATGTGAATAGAAATGGTATGATGTTTCTGAAATGCAAAGAAATGCACTTTCTTGATATTTCTGTTACTGTGTTTGTCATTCTGCCTGTTTCCCTGTGCTCTATGCTGTGGGAAGGAAACAGAAAAAGGCAATTCAATACTTTTCAGAATAACTTACAGTCATAAAATATTTTCAGAAAGGGAACCCCTGAGGGAAATATTTAACCTTAGTCTTTGCCGGTGTTTTTGAACATCTGGCCACCCTACTTGATAAATATGCTAGTAGTGTTGTGGTTTTTTCCTGTGCTGCACAAACCCCAAAGAAGCACTTTAGTGAATAAGAGCCTATAGAGAAGGGTATTTAGAGTACAGAGGAGTTATATACATAAATCCCGTGGACATATTTTCTGTGTAGTACACTCCAACCCAACACTCTGTTACTTAACATTGCTTCACTGCAATTGGAATCAGTGTCAACTGCAGCAGTGTTTTAAAATAAATGGGCCATGTTGCAGTTTTTGTGCGTATGTGTGAACACAGAGGAAGAAGGTCATGACGTCTTTAAGTGCATATTCTACACACTGAATCCAATTGCCAAAATGCCATTTCCTTTTCTAGCTACATTGCAGCACCACCATCTTTTCTCTTTAGCATGAGACATGTCCCACATCCATACTCTTGAAGGCTTTTCCCTGGAACTTCCCTCAAAAGTATCACAGCAAGCAATTTTTCCCTTTCAAGCCCCTAATTTTGAATAATGGGAAAGATGAAACTTTTCCCGTCAGAAAGCACTCAAACACAGTAAAAACTAATTTATGCCAGAATATATTAATATAATTTTTCTCCTATGTTTTCTAGCTCTCAGGTGGGAATTCACTGGCTCTGAGGAAGGAAAGGACAGAAAGATGTCATGGTGCCTTATTTCCTTCTAGCTGGTTTGGAGCTTGTCAGGACTGGAGCTGGTGATTGGGCCATGCAGCAAGAGCCTAGGGTCCTAGGCTTTTCACCACAGGCACTACTTAATGTAAGATTTGCTCTAGATTAATTCAGTGCAATTTAAAATGTAGGAAGCTTCAGCCCCCCTTTGAATATATGTGAGGGCTACTCCATCCCTGTGGTAATGGGCAAGAATCTCTGTGAAGATCTTGGTGAATGACAACATATTATATTGAAAGGTGAGGACTCCTCTTCCCTTTAGTTCTAGCCTAGATACTGATCTCATTTCCCTTAACAGCTCTAAAGATTTCTACTCCTTACTCTACATTGTCCTCAGCAGAAAGGCATTATTATTTTTTCTAGAATAGTTTTGTCAACTCATGAGGTCAGGCAACATGGAAGTATGGAGAGGTGTTAGTAGCATATCTGTCTCTTTTGTGACTGCCAATGCTTTTCTTTATGTTTTCTTCGATGCAAGTCAACACTGCAGGTTAAAGGGGAATGCATCAAAGTGGATTAAGCTCCATTCAGTAGCTTTTCATTGCTACTTCCGTCTCTTCAACTCAAGTTAGATTCTATTCACTAAATGAGTACAGCCTTGGTGCACAATCTGTCTTGTAGGCAGCCTCTCTCCAAATCCACCCTGTGAATCCCCTCTGTTGTCTTGGTCTCTCTTGGTCTGTTATCCTACACCCCAACTGCTGATTAATAGTGAATAGAAACCAGGAAAAAAGACTCAAAGTGATTATGCTCCATTGTATATCTTCACCTATCCACTGCCCAGACCTCAGTGCTGGCTGCCCCGAAGGTGACAACCTGTGTCCAAAATTGCTGTGGAAGGGAAACCCAATATCATAAGCTTGGAGACAACGTCCAGTGAAGCAATAAGAGGAACTCAGGGCCTGTCTTGGAAATAGGATGGAAACCACTGTATTAAACCCTTCTCTGTCCCCTCTGATGTGGTGATATAAGATTTTTCCCTATCTAATTATATACATTTTCTTCTCTTTCACGTGTGTGTGTGTGTGTGTGCAGAATTACTTCCTGGATCACACTTCTCAGGATTATAATCCATTTTTAATGAATACTTGGGATCATATGAAAGAAGGGAGAAAATCACATCTACTGACTTTTCCAACCTCAAGGCAGAGTTAGCTCTACCAATACTGTTCCTGACAGATGTTTTGCTGGATGAGTGAAAAATGCCTCAGGATCTTCTCCTGGAAAAAATTCTTTGATTAGCCCAGTTGATCTATATCTGTTACGCCCCACTTCTGTGCTCAGCACAGAACTATGCTGCTTCTGTATTTTGTCCATTGCAATTTAAACCCAAGGTTTGCTGCCCTAGTAAATCTAGACGATGAGAAGCATATTCCCATTTTCCTTCCTAGTGTTCATTTCTGAAACAAGAATTTTCTAAGCAGGTGGGAGGAGGAAGAGTCCTGGGTTCTGGTCCTTGCTCTGAAAGCAGCTGCTTTCAAGGACTCTAGTGCAGGGTCTGGTCCTGGGCTCTAGTTGGGTCTGGGCTCACACCCTCTGCCTCTAGCATGCCTGCCATCAAGCCTGTTGCAGCCTTCTTGCCTACAGCTTTAGCAAGCACTAAAATTGTGAAGAGAGAAACAAATGCACCACTGTTTTCTATTTGCAGGATCAGTTTTCAGCCCTTGTATTTGTTTCTCAGCTGTGTGGCTCTTAAATGCCCAGAATGGGCACTGTGGGGTCAGTAGATCATCACAGACATGTTTCACATCGAGGCATCACCTGCCGTTAACTGTAAAATCAGACCAACTGAAAATCAGAGACCAGGGGGCACAGACTAAATACAGTTATTAATGTTCAGTGACAAGGAAGACTGATACTTCTGAGCCAATCCAAAACATTAGATGTTAAAAGAAGTGTACTGGTGAAAGCTCAGTGGGCTCCAGGCACTCACAGGGTGATGTCTTTGCCCCTCAGTAGAGCAAAGGCAGCAAATAGTTAATCATGCTGTCTAGCAGTGGACATCTGACTGATGCTCTGAATCACCTCTGAGCCTTCTCTGCACTATAAAAAGGATTTTACATTTCATTTGACATAGCCTGAATCTCACTAATCAAACGCGAATAGCCCTACTCTGCCAGAGCCCTCTTTTAGATGATTAGGCTCTTTGTAGATGTAACTGCCAGAGCTGGTCCTACGGAAACAGCACTAATAGTGAAAGCAGCAATAACAGAAATTCTTTTTGTTGTTTGCTTGTTGTTGACTGCAGAATTAATATTTGTACTTTAAAATGGTTTCGTGGAATAAATTGCATAATAATTCATTGAGTAGTGACTGTTGTAGTTTATCAGACTTGCTGATGGCAACTACAAATTTACTCTTTTAGGCGAAAAGAAAACTGATTGGTTTAGAGGTCTTTATAGACTTATTGAAATGCTTCATCTCTAATGCATACTGTTGCCCAGCACAGCAAAGTATGTACAGCATTACCTTTACAGCAGGATTTGAGCCTGGCACAGATAGAATATTAATTTGGATTTGTTTACTGATAAACCATACACTGTAATATGTGGCTTGAGAACCTGCAATTCTTCCTTATTTTTTTTTTTTTTAAATTGCTTGCCACTGGTGCCCAAGAACTGGTGTCAATTAAATTGTAGATGAGGGAGTCTGCAATCATCCTGATATGCTTCAGCAGTTGTAATTTGGTTAAGGCTCAAATCAATGTTCTGGTTCTTGATATTTCTTGAATGTGTTGAAAATCTAACGCAATTGTGAGAAGTAGTTGTCCTGTCTCTGGGAAGTAAACAAAAGCCTTCATTTAGGCTTGAATGATACTGGACTCAACTGAATTTTACTATCTTTTTGATTTCAACTTTTATATTTTTTCTTATATATATTTTGAAAATAATAATCTAATTTTTTTCATTTTATCTGTAATTACATAGTGGATATGACTTTTTTTCTGTTTTCAGCTATACCTGATGAACGGATAAAAAATAAAATGTTGAACAAGATGAAGATACAAAGCTAAGTTCAGAGGGAAGAAACTGAATGTGAATAGAAAAATGAAGCAGATATTGATATCTTCCTACAAGATCGTCTGAGATGTTGAATTACATTTAAAGTACCCTTGTGAACACAAGATTTTACAAAGGCAATATACATCTTTCTGCCCCTAGTATTTGGTGTGTCTTCTCTTGTTTTCCTCCACTATAAACCAGCTATTACTGATTTAAGTGCTGATATAATGACTTGTTTCCTTGATCAACAGCTGTTCACAATTTGTTACTGCAGATTATTTCCTCTCTGAACTTCTATTGAGGGTCTGGAGTGCCTTAGACATTTCGCTTTGAATGATAAAAATAATAATTTATCAACATGATTCATATTCATTTATCTCTGAGACTGTGCCATTCTAACACACTGAAGAAAGAGGAGTGAAGTCTGACAGTGATTTTTTCTGAGTGTTAGATTTACAAGCTGTAAATAAAAAATTGTGGCAGGCGCCACTACTGAAAGCCTATTAGAAAATATGACAGAAGGAATATTTTTAGCCATGATAATCATACTATATTTAAAAACACTAGAACTAGAATAAAATCAGGGATAGCAGTCAAACTGTCATGCAATTATTTTTCAATTTGCAGATAAATTTCCTTATGGGTTAATGAAAATCAAAGCCAAGCACAAGTGATAGAGTAACAATAAAGAGTATCTCACAAAGCTGTTGGATTTCTAAGCTGTTGGATGCTAAGCAATTTATTCATGTCACAAAAACCTTTCTTAGAGGAAAACAAATGAAAAATATAAACTATGATGTCATGAGGCCAGATGCTGGACCAGATAAATATTCTTTGTTCTTTCCAGTCATCACAGAAGGTGACTGTATGCGCACTCAAGATAAAACCTGAGTAGAAAAGTTCTCTTACCTTTATGCTACTTACCCTACTTCCCTTTTTCCCTTCTTTTTTTTTAAATTATGCTAGAGGACAGCTAACCTGGGAATAAGTGCAATTGATGTACATCCTGATTCTACTTGATAGTCTAGAAACAGAAAAATGCAGCTGTTCCAGGCGGATAGCTTGTTCAAAGATCAAAAGAACTACTACTTTAAACTGAGCCCAGCTACAGAAGTAGAGAGAATCACAGGCTATGGCATGTGTGTGCAAAAATCTCCTCTTATACCAGAAAATAAGATTTCAGTTTTTTATTTCGTAAACTAAGAGTATATGAAAGAAAAAAAAAAAATCTTTTTTTGGAGTTGATGAGGAATTACAAGGCCTCCAACAGAAGGCTCTTATAGAGTGCCCAGATGATTTATCAGCTCATTGAGAAACTATTTAATATAACACAGAAACTTCAGGGTTTTTTGTTGTTTTTTGTTGGGTTTTTTTTAATCTGTGGGTGAAATGGGAGTGCTTTAATATTATTCAAGTGAAATAACAGTGCTTTATTGGAAACTGGAAAGCAGATACAATTTTATATGATATCACTGAAAGGTGACATATTTACAAACTCATTAGCTACAATCTGTTTTCTTGAAATAAGAGCAGGCATTGGTGGTGGGGAAATTTCCCATGTTATTTATCTGCACTCCAAAAGACAGCCCTCCTAAAAGAGTACAATTTTTCAAGACTCAATTTCCCATGGTTAGAAAAGTATTTTAAATCCAGGGAGGTAAAAACCCACAAATGGCAGCTTCTTGAAGCTGCTTTGCCAAGCGTCTTAGTTTATCGGCACATTAGGAAGAGTCTCTAACTTCTTTAAAGATTTAAATATCCAGGCCCTGTGACTGGATATGCAGATACTAATGACCTACACCAGACGTCAGGTAATATGTCTCCATGCATGGGCTGGACCAAGCTGTCAAAAAACAAATGACTTTGACTTGAAATAAATTAATAGTAGCTTAGCACAAATTGCATAAGCCAAAATAAACTTAGTTTAGGAAATATTTGCTCCCATCAGATGTGCACCTGGGATCCTTTGTACTCACATGGATTTCAGTATAATTTTTCACACTCTTTTTCTTTTCCTTCCTAACTTACAGAAATGCATCAACTCACATGGATGGCATTTATTTTCTGGTCTGGTCTTGCAAGTGCCTTTCAGAGTAGGTGCAACCCAGGAAGAACTTCCTGTACTGCAGGATGTGACAAGTTATAACATTCTGGTCAGCCTTATGGAGAATTAGTAAACAGTGGCACTACAAAAAACAAGTCAGGGCAAAACAGACCAGAGTCTTTTTCAAAACCTGAATAAAACCTGGAAAACAATGGCAATACACAGCTTACCATTGTGTGGTATACATCTTATTAAAAAGGAAACACAGAAATAAGACACAATCAATTACCTGTGGTAAAGTGAAAATTGGCATCAGACAGAAATCACACCAGTGTGAATTCAGATTTTAAAAGAGTTCCAAATCCTCATTTGGAACTGTAATTCTATGTATACCTCATCAGGGCATAAAAGGAACTCTGAACATCAAGAAGGGAAGTAGATGCTATCCTGTAGGAACATTGCATGTAGGGCTTGTTGTAAGACTCCCAGCATCCCCTGATGCACTTCCATTCTTGTAACTCCAATTACTTACCTATCATTTAAGACTCTCCATAATTCATACTGTCATGTGTTGTAGCCTATTATGTCACTGTGATACCATAAGGATTTGATCAGTGACTGAGCTGCTTTAACTCAATTAAGTATACTTGACAAACTTTGTCATACTCTAAGTTTTATAGAATTGTTTTTAACCATGACAGGATGACACATCATTGTCTCTTGACTGCTAAGCTAGATTGGATGATACCAGCTGATAGCAGAGGCTATCTCAGATGGCATGTGTACATAGCAGTAATCGAGAATGCATCATGCTGTTAAGCTCCCACAATTGCTTTACTGCTGTTATAAATGTCAGTTCCAACCTACAATAACAAAATTTTCACAGCAGGGCTCCTACTCACACTTCTTTGGACATTGAGACTCATTCTTCTAGCAGCTTGAGTATTCTGAAATATCTACAGAGTCTGAGTTTCTTCCAAGTAAGTCCCACCCAACAAGTTTAGACACAAGCTGAGATCTATCTTGCAGTCCTGAAAAGTACACATTTACATTGCTTCTATAGAAACTGCATTTAGGTGTTGCCTGTAAAAGTCAATGAACATAAACACCTGTTTATTTGGTGTTTTGTTTTTTCTTTCGTGGCTTTATTTTTTTTTTTTAATGGAGACGAGAATGTAAGTATCTTGTAACTCAAGTCTCAGTTCTGGCTTCTCCATGGACAAGACCATATTTTATTTAAAAAGCAACTCAGGTGGCATATTTTCTAACTAAGTGTGTGATGGTTTGAAAATGGTACATCCAGAGGAACTCCCAATCCTGCAGAGTGGGGGCAAGTCTTGTAAGCAACAACGCTCGCTGAGGCGAGCTCAGAAATCTTTACCGTGATGTGAAGACGTGCACCCATTAGCCCTCAGGTGCTATCAGTGGAAACAGCCAGAGTACAGTATTGAAGAAGCCCGTAATGCAGGTGTTTTAGTGCCAGCAAAATTAAGGAGAGATTAGCTATGTGAGCAATGCACATCTTTGATAACTCTCTATATTTGATTACTGCGTTTTGATATAGTTTACATTTTCAGATGTCTTTCCTAGTACCAGATACTACATTTGTTAATGGTAGAGATGAATGGGAGTGTAAACATCTTTGTTTGATTTTAAAGAATGTCTAATTCTCTTTATATATATTTTCACATAAATAACATATTTTAGTCATGAATTTTTTTCCTCAGCTTTCTTCATTCTTGCCTTTTCTACCTGTTCATTCTTCAGAAGAAAATAGGATAAGAGGAAATCTTTTTCCCTCTAGTAGGCTGTGAAAAAGGCTGTGAGAAATGGGCATCTCTGAAAAAAAAAAGTATATTTGGAGTAAACATAACTCTTTCTATCATCTTTCAGTATTTCCAAGGTATTTAATTATAAAGCCTGTCTTTTCAACAGCAGAACAGCCTAGGAGAAGGCATGCTGCGTCTTCAGTTACCTGTCTTTCAGACTGTGATACCATACAAGTAAAACTGACATCACAGCCTTAAGCCTAAAATAAGACTGAAAGGATGGATTTAAGACCACAGAAAGGGGTACATACTGGAAAGTTTTTGCATAACAATTTTAACTGCATGGGTATTCAGACCTTCCTCTAATAATTGGATAAACTAGAGTATTAGTATCATTGTAATTTGACTAGTAATATTTGTTGTGTTTTGATAGGATTGTTAAAACTTTAATTGGTCTCAATAAACCCTTAGCTGCAAATATCAAGCATGTAATACTTTGAGTTTGACAACTGTGCAATTTCAAGTGTGTTGTAACTGGGATAAAATAATGGTTGTCTCCCAGGCAGATAAATTCAGACAGAGCACAGCCTATAAACCGGGCTGCTCAGGGTATTTTCTGGGTATTTCTGGGTGGTTTCTGTTGCGTGAGGTAGATGTACTTATTCTCTAAATTTCTCATTTCCTTCTTACAACTCCCTTAACACTGGACTGATGACCACTGTATAATTATAAAGGAGAATAAAAAGAGATGCAGGTATATTAATCTAACTTAAGCAACAATAGTTGTTTTTTGTTCACCCTGTTAAAAAGTCTTTTGAGGTTCAATAGTCATCTTCCAAATTCTCCACAGATGCTGCAATACAACAGGACTCAGAGAGTCACAGAATCACAGAATGAGCAGTTAGAAGGAATCATTGAGTCCAACTCCTGACCTTGAATAGGACCATCGCCAAGAGTCACGCCATGTGCTTGAAAGTATTGCCCAAACGCTTCTTGAGCTCTGTCAGGCTTGGTGCTGTGACTGCTTCCCTGGAAAGCCTGTTCCAATGCCCAGCCACCCTCTGGGTGAAGAACCTTTTCCTGTTATCCAAACTAAAGCACCCCCGATGCATCTTCAGGCCACTCCCTCTGGTCCTGTCTCTGGTCACATAGAAAAGAGATCAGTACCTGCCCATCCACTCCCACTCTCCCCGCCTCCCCCACCCCAAAAGGTGCCACAGAGAGGAAGGAATGAAAGAATTATTTGAAGGACAATGGGTGCACTGTTCATTTTTTCATGTCGGGTGCCTATACTGGGAGTGCTGGAGCAGGGTGGCATGGCTGTCAAACCCTATCAGCCCATCTAGGAGAATTCATCCTTTGGTTGTGGGATGGCCAGCTGACCCTGTGCTCGGTTGCTGCTGCAGCTACATGGGTAGCCAGGCTCTCTCCAGTCTGCTCTCACTTACTGCTGGGAACAGGCTGGTTCTGGACCACATAAGAGTTACACAGACACTTGTGTACACGGGATGACTTTACTCTCAAATGCATTTGATCAGTCATTTTTCTTTTCTATGTTCAATAAACATTTTTCTTCCTGAGCAGATATTCTGACATGGCAACAAGTTTGAAATGTGTCTCTACAAGGTTTACTGATGCCAGCTAAAATATGATGTTGATACCTTCTCCAGCCACAGTTAAAGATAGCAGCTATCTCCCAGAGGATGTGCAGGACACTGATGGAGGTTCGGTTGGAGATGGTCATTAAAAAGTTTGGTTTGTTTGGACACATTAGTCTGTACTAACACACTGCTGTTAGTGAGGGTGTGTGGGCAAATGAATTTGGGAACAGCTTGAGGTATGCGACATGTCGTTCTGCATAATAAAAAAAAATGAAGCTTTTTGAAGGTGAGGTCATGTAATCTTCTTGGCTGTGGGGCTCCCTCCACTGCCCTTATAGCCCAGGTAAAGCTATCAGTCAGATGGCTGATAAGCCCATTTCCAACCTAGCTGTAACACTTGTCCTTTTAAATTTCTGCCTTGACACGGCATGAAGTGAGTGTATCTAAGCTAAAACAAAAGGGATGCATTCTGTACAGCTGACTCTGATGGTATGTGCCCACAGCTCAGTAAGCAGTACCAGTGCAATGGGAAAGACTGTCACAAAGAGGCTTATGCTATTTCAAAGCTACAAATGAAGAGAAATTGAGTTCACATGCTGCACTGAAGCAAATCAAACCCCATAACGTTTGCATTAATTGCCAAAAGCAGACAGTGCCGGGGAAGCAGAATAGAGGGTGGAAATGCAATAAATCTTCAAGCTTAAATCTGGAAATGAGCCCAGCTTTTGGGGAGTTAGAGTCTAGTTGAACTTACTTTTAAAAGTATAAATCTATCAGAAAAAAAAATCAATCTGAGAAGTATATTTTAGATCTTTGGTTATTTTTCTTTGGCTTTTAGACAAATATTTATTGAAACGCTAAGAAAGAAATGGTCTTTTTTAGAACAACCAAAAGCTCTCAGACCCTTCATTATATCTAATATACTCATTGTATATTCTATTTAGGATAAAAATATACATAAACCGGGAAATTAACAGTACAGTGATTGGGAACTGTTTTAGGCTTTTACTAGTAAAGTGTTGAAATGGAATGTATAGCATCACTGTGAAGTGATGCTGTAATAATTTCCTTTTCTGCAGAAGAAGCAGCATCAGAATTCCTGAGTTCATGACAATTCTGAGTCAGGTGAGGAAGCCCACAAACAGAACCAGAAGCCTAGAGGAGACAGCCTTGACCAACATTTGTTTATCGGTACAATACAGGTAATGCACTCCAGAATCAAATGCATATTGGAGACCTGAGAGAAGTTCATGCTCTGGGAGGTAAACTTACAGCTCTGAAGTTGATGAAAGGTTGAATGTTTTCTCACATAAATGGGGAGAAGATTTGACTGCACACATTAGGCAGCTGTTGTTTTCTTCTATTAAATTGGCAACAGGAGGAAACTGAAGAGGAAGTGACAAGATTTGGGTGATGCTAACAGCAAAGGGATAAAAAAAAGAGAGAGAACTAAGAGCAGTGGAAAGAAATTTGGCTCATTTCACTGCCAGTAGTTGATCTTCCCTTTTCTAGTTCTTTTTTCCTGACATCTAGGGCTCACTGCATAATGCATCCAGTAACACCCTGCTGCCTACAGTAGGTGGACGGCTTCATTGGCCATCCAGAAAAGCTGCTAAGAAAGGACTTCAGAGAGTTAAGAGTAATTATATCAATGAAGTCACAACATGTAATTTTCAAGACATCCTAGTGCTGCTAAAATTTATTTATTTTATGCTCTAAAAATAATGTTTCTTTTGTTGAGTGGAAAGACAAACGATTATGCTGCTTGCACTGAAGCATTTACTCAACATTTTTGCCCACAAGCCAATAAAGTAAGGAAAAAGCAGAGGCATGATATTAAATGGAAGCATATATCTGCACTGAGAATCAATACAGGCACAAAAGCAAAGGTTTCTAAAGGAGACGTAGAATATATTGAGTAAACTAGTTTTCTGCTGCTATAGCTTGTCATTTTCACTACCAGATTTCAGATTTATTTTAATATAATAACATAAACATCTACACTTTTATTGGTAAAGTTATACAGCTGGGGGCAGGAAAAGAAAGTAATACCACGGACATTCATAATGGCATTCCATGAATTTTCATATCCTTATTCCAAGGAAATCCACATATTCTTTTCTCCTCTTTCACACCCCCCCACCCCCATCCTTGGAAATGCTTAATCTATATAGATGAAACATTATTTGCTTGCCGTACTTTCAAATAATTTATGACACAAATCCATGCAAATCTAATGGAAGGTACAATCCAAACGTATCACAGCTTTAAACAAAGCAACTTTCTGATATATTTAGCCACTAGTTCTGATAGCTGTCGATCCCACTTAATTTACTTGGGTTCCTTTCTGGTAGATTATGCATAGCTTTTTTAGCCTGAGAGAGAGACAAAATGGAGGAATAAAAAATATTGTCTGGGTGACAGCACACATAAACAGAGACTTGTCAAATGCTAGACCAGGTAAGATGTCCCTGGTGAGTCCACAGCACTCTGGTAAGGAGAAGCAGTTGTGCTGGTGTTTTCACTGAGATACTGCTGGGATTTTCCTTTCCTGCCTTTTTCTGTGTAGCCATTTGACATATGGTTCTATGCTGTTCAATTACACATCTCTTTTTCCACCTCATATAGGATTTTTCATGTATTTGTCATTTCCCATTCTTAGCTAGAATTGTACTTTATTCATCCTTCCACATAGTCTTATGTTATTAATTTTTACCAGGGATTGGAAAAATTTAGTCTGGAGAAGAAGTTTAATCAGCACAGAGCCTGGCTTAGAATGAGTTCCCCATTTTAAATGGGCTGGGGATTGGTTGCTGACATAGTTTTTCCCATCACTGAAAATGTGTTTAAAACTATGCCATTTGATTAACTTGTAAAGTCTGAGAGTAGCTAGCAGATTCAATTAAGGATTCAAATTATGCAACTAAATTGGTCTAATTTTTAAAAGTGATGAATGAAGTGCATTAAAAGAAAGGGATAATAAAGGTCTAAAGAGGAATTGGCAAGGATTCTATTAATTAAAACTCAATGAACAAATGCATACCCTTGTGTGAATGGGTGCACAGCTATAAATACATTGATTTGCATAAAAAATCCAACTTGACATAATGTTTACATTACACTGGGTTTAATTTCCTACATATTTGAAATCCATTTAAAAACATGTTAATGATGACATGAGATATTAGAAATCTGCTCCTAATATTTCAACAAGCAATAACTCTATATTAGGGTGAAGTGCCTTTCCTGGAAGACAGCAAGCTGCTTAAAAACATATTGAAAATCTGTACAAGATATAATGTTGCCTGACAAGACATAAAGCTGTCTGACCCCAATTATGACTTTTGGTTGTGTCAGGAATAGCTCAGCAAGGCACAATGATAAAGTTGCTTTCTAAGAATCCTCAAGAGAGGATAGGCCACAGTACTTGAAACTGCACTCATAGACCAGCTCTCAGAGGCATCCATGGCATCAGCAGTGTTTCCACGGGGGTCACATCAGACCCTGCCACAGCCCAGGGACATGAAGACAGGAGGACATTTAAAGCTGCAGAATCACCTCATGGCTTCTGCTATAACGTTCTCTTCTTGGGATCAGGTCAAGTTTAGACTCACCTGTGTTGGTGAGGTTTTAATTCCACCTCCCTTTTTTCAAAGATGGAAAACACCTACTCCAAGACAATTGTTTGAAATGACCACCTGTTCCAACGTGGATTGTCACATCTCCCTTGTAGGCAAGACCTCAGCCTCTGCAGGTCCTTTCCTGCACTGACAAAGAGCCCAAATATCTTGTCTTGCAGGTGAGTCATGGCCCAAACCTGTATCTGCATTTTCAGCACATTTCTGTTTTAAGTAAGAGGAGTATCTAAGAACTGAGTGGCCCCCTGGAGTATCCTTCTTTCTACCTTTCTCCAGTAACCATTGTTCAGCAAACTAGATCAGGACCTACATATTGGCCCTTTTCATCCAGCCTTCTTGATTTTTTTTTTTTAACAGATGATCTTATTCTCATCAGTTGCTAAAAAGCTGGCACATTTTCCTGCAGCTGGTGAAGAGAAGTACCTGCTTGCATGTCTGCAAAGCACAGAGCTAGCTCCTCAGGGACAACCTTGTTTCTAATGGAATGCAGTGTGCATCTTCTGCAAACACTCAATTACATTTTCAAGATGAGAGATTTGAATTTCAAAGGTTTTCACAAGTAAATCTCCAAATGTTTAAATTGAAAGTATTTTCGGATAAAAAAATTCTTTTTAGTTTAAAGTATTTGTAGAAAATAAGAAAAAGTGGGATGGTTCAAGTCCCTTGTGGGTGAAACTTAAAGAACAGCTCAGAATGAGGAGGTTATGATGTGATTGGTGAGGTGGGGCTGGAGTCTGAGGGAGGCACACCCACTGACAAGGCAAAACAAATGGTTCTTGTCAAAATCATGGAGAGACAGCTTGTGTTGCACAGGTCAAACATTTCCCTAACCAAATAATTCGCAGTTCATAGCACAACCTTTGACTGGTAAGACTGTCACATAACAAAGAGGACAGTTGGTAGCCTGTGAACGGATGCTGCCTCCTGTCAAAAGAGTCCTTGATTCACCCAGTTTGAAAGCAGCTTTCCCCACAGTCTTTCAGGCATCCCTGCTTCCTGCTTCAGAGACTCCATCTCTTGGAAATAGCCTGTCAGGTCCCATCTGGTTTTTTTGTGAAGCTGCCAGCCCCCTGAGAGAGGGTCCACCATTCCAATCTCCTGTCTGATGCTGGAAAACCAAAGGGGAATAACCTCTGCAATCTGCCAGAAATTGGTTTTTTGAAAGCAAGGACTCTGCTTGAGAGAGCTGCAATCTACCATACTTAGAGGAAAATTAGTTTTCTAAGTACAGTGCTTTCTTCTGTTGACTGCTTCAGCCCTCTGTGTCTGCTTGTGCTTCTTCTCCTCACAGTGTGGCTTGTGGGAGCTTAAATCTAAATAACTCATTAACAAGCGAAATCCAGTACACTATATTTCTTATTCCAGCAGGTATTGTGAAGGGAAGGAAACAATGACAAAGTAACTTCCAGAAAACTCTTGCTATTTTAATGATAGTAAAACTGCCTGAGCACTAAGCAGGCTACAGCTGTTATAATTAACAGCTGTTGCATTTGTCAGTACCTCAAAAATGATTAGCAGGTGTCCTAGTTGATTTGACAAGTTCATTAATCACTGGAGGCTTTCCTTCAAATTGACTTATCAATCTTAATGTGCCTTCACTATTGCTTTACAGAAGGCAGTAATATTACACTGAGTATTATAAACAAACTGACATCATGTACCCCAATGGACTTAGCATCTAAATAACAAGACAAACATGCACAGTAAAGACAGCATGGAGCAAAAGCTGAGAAAAAATATTTGCCATGTGAATGAGACAGCAGAGAGTTTCAAAGCAGATTTTGGAACAGAGAGTAGTTTCTAAATGGCGTGGAATGGTTAGAAAACAAATGGAAGTTTTATGACAAGGAAAAAGATTAAGGTGGTCGTAGTGAGAATCCTTTACGTAAACCTGAATTTTTCAAAAGCTTTAAAATAAAACATAAGGTTTTAGGATGATTCAGCAAAGATGGTGAACGGTGAGATAAAAACTGCACCACTTTGCATAAAGAACAAAGACAAGAGAAAGGCTAAAGAAATAAAGTTTTGAAAGTGCAAAACTGAACTCTTGGGAAATGATAGCAAGAGGATATACAATTTAATGAGCTAGAGCATCCCCAGTGAGCAAAGGGAAAAGGAGAAGCCACCTAGTGTGCATGGAAAAAATTTCAGAAGTGAGCAGAGCGGATTAAAGGGCACAAGATGGATGAATTTTCTTGTGGCTTTTAGTTGCTTTGCTTATTTTTGTTTCCTTTCTCCTGGAACATTAAACAATTTGACACTTTCTTAAAGGATGTCCCATCCTCGAGCAAAAATGTTTTCTCATGTATCATCAATCAGACCAGAATATAGGATTGACCCAGTGAATTCATTAGGGAACTGAGTTAAGTTCCAGCTTATTCTGACACATTGTTCTTTGGCAGTGTCAGAGATTGGGTTTGGAAGCTGATGGACGCCTGAATTATTCTATATTATTCTATTCTATGTCAGCTCTGTAGAACAATGCCTTTGCTGATTTTCTACAACTTCTTATCCAGACAGCAGAGACTGGGTCTGAAGCTGAATGCACACAAATGAGTGATCCAAGGTATAAATCTTGACAATTTCTTCACATGTTATACTAATGTTCTACAGTTTCTTCGCATGTTTTCTACTAATGTTCTAATGTTCTAAAGATCTCCTTTGTGTGGACTGCAGTGAGTTCTGCTTCATTCGTCTCATAGACACACACACACACACACACACACACAGAGATGTGCAGGTACATTGTATAGATGCATATTCTTGCTTCCTCCATTTGCTCTTCTCTGCACTCTCTACCTTGCTTCAACAGAGCACCATTTTTGTAGGGGTCTTGCATACTAGTTTGTAAGTAGGAATGGATGTCAGCTTCAAGAATCCTAGCTCACCTCACGCTACTTCCAAGCAGGGCCAAAGGTGCTGTCATGTCCTTCTTCTTTCTTAACAGTGGAGATGTGACTGAAACTTGATACTAAATTTTAGGGCAAAATACTGAAGTACTGTTCTAAAACTATGTCAGCTTCTGACAGATAGTCCTAAAGCTTAACATCTATTTGTACTCCAAATCTTGAGAACCCTTGCCTATTGAAACTCTCCTACTTGATAGATCCCAGACGGGGAGGGAAAATGTTACTGGTGCAAAAGTTTTACTCAAGTTGCCTGAGCAAAAGAGGTATTTCTTTGCCTATCCTGAATGTCACTGCCAATTGAAAGCCTCTGTCAGATGAAAATGGTGCAAAATTTTGCCAAAAAGTGAATTACCAAGACAGGCACTTTTACTAAAAAGCAGAACAAACTCTGAAACACTGGGATAATTTGTGCACAGTTATACAAAGGTATCAGCAAGCAGACACTATTTGTATGGAAAAGCAATTATTACAGGAAAAATGTGAGCCTGTAAATGTAGCACATATTGCTTTCTATGCTTTTTATGTAATTGGTATCATTATGCTACATAATGACACCAATTACTTAAAAATTAAGCACACAGTAATGCAGGCTTCATATTTATTATATTCAGATGGAGTTCTTATCTGCAGGACTTCAGGGCCAGACATCCTTTAATAAATTCTACATGTGCCTTCAGTATTTTCTCTAGGGTTGCATTTTTTAATGCTTACTCTTTTAGTGGGGAATCTCAGGCATAAAAAATTAAAAAGGTCAATTTTACGATGAAACACATGAGCCTGGATATTCTAAGTAGCACGCTAGACTGCAGAAGCTAATTGCTTTTTGACAGAAGAACTCTCTTAAGTGCTCATGCTGGAAACAGTTTCATATGAGAAGCAGGATGCACCTCTACCCTGCTTCCAAGCCTGCTGGGATTTGTTGAGATGAGTGACGCTGTGAAAAATAGAAATCACCTGGAGCCTCTTAATATTATAATCAAGTGAAAGCACAATTACTGCTGTCTTAATCCATCTGTCTGTATGCATCCGCTCCACTTCCAATCACCTGCTTTAGTCACTGGTGTATTATTATTGAGATGACATTAAAAAATCCAAGCCATGCACGTTCCAAATTGCTGTATGCTCTTCCACGTCAGTCTGTCTGACTCCCTAGCTTTAGTGCGGCCATTTGTCGAGAAGGAGAGCAAACAAAGGTCCCAGATTGCATAAATTAAACCACGGTACCTTTGTGTGTGGAGGCTGGCTGAATGATGCCCAAATTTAAGTTAGCAGTTTGCAATTTTGACAAGTGCCATTTATGTTAAATGAAGGGAAAAAATATCAAACAAATGTACTGAATTCTAACAACTTATGAAAAGCTCAGTACTCCTCAATAGATGCATTGTCATGTATCTGGAACACTAAGGTAGCTTTGGTAAAAAAATATAAATTTGTAGAATATGATGGCATTTCTGCAAAAACAATCTGACATGATAATCAACTTAGTTTTTGGTTTCATCTTGAGTGGTGTTTGATAGTGTAAGTGATCAAACAGAGTGACAAGAATTCTACATGATAAAATCAAATTATTACAACAACAACAACAGCATCAACAATCAAGCAAAAGCAACTGCAACAAACAACACAAGTAGTAACTTTTAATTTAGAATAAGAAAATGCTAACTGAACTAAGGATATATTTTCAAATTTCAGTAGGCAAGCTATTTGGAGGAATGCTGCATAGTTTAACAATTCAGAGGTTCACCACTTCCAGCTAATAGGTTTTTTCATATGTGACTTAAGTCTCTCAGACATTCTTCTGAAAAAGCTGAATATTACTCACCATGTGAGTCCTTGATTTGCTAAATGTTTTGTATAGAAAAATACTAGATCCTAGGATTCATATTAAAAAAATCATCTATAATCAAAGAGACTCTTAGAAGTCATTTTGAAGAATATCAGAATGGGTTTTGAAGGAAATTGTAGATATTGGAAAAGAATGGCAGGTTCTTGTACTCTCCCTTAAGATATTAAAAATAAAATTTTAAAAAGAGCTAGCTTCCCATAAGTGATGATAAACACACTTTTGTGTTTATGTGCACAAACCAGGAGTTAATCTGTAATCTCCCAGCAGTTTAAAATTGCTTGTTCTTCTCCAGTTTGCAGTCTGCTTGGGAGAGAAAAAACCTTTTAACAGTCTATCAGAAGAATGTTACTTTTTAATTTCAGTGAAATTTTGTTTAAACACCTCAAGTTAGAGGAAGAAATATAAACCTCCCAAATGGTCTATGCAGCTACATATGCTGACTCCAAATGCCACCAAATCCCTCCATGAGGCAGTTAATGGCCTTAATGCTTTTCACACTCTCTTCAAAATTCCTCCTGAGACTTGTTCAAAACTCTGTGCACTGAGTCAAGCTCTCTAAGGAGCTGTGGATCAAATGGAGCCTGTTGCTCCTGAGTGTGTCAGAGCTGAGGAAGCCACCTTTGCAAAGTTCAGCTCCAAGTTCAGACCTGTTCTGAGATCAAACTCCCCAGATCAAACCTTGCTCAAGAGCATGGTTCTTGTTCAGTCCACTGAAGTCAGCTGTCATCTGTGGCTGCCCTTGTCTAGAAATCCCTTGTCTGGAAATAGGTGGGATTGATTTTGTTTTTCTGGAAGTTCATGAATTCTTGTTGGTTATGGATCTCACCATCCAAGGCAATTCCCAGTAAGTGCCCAAAAGGATAATACCTTTTGATTTGGTTTGTATACAATTACATGGCCAGGAAACGAACCAAACCAAACCAAACCAAACCAAACCAAACCAAACCAAACCAAACCAAAACCAAACCAACAACCAAAAAAAACCCCAAAAACCCAAACGCATGAAATCTTTTTTCTTTCACAGGTTCTTTTTGGCTGTTTTAATTAAAACAAATCAGAATGTTTAAGGAAGCTAAATGGCTACACAAAAGCAGTATTTCAGGATAGAAAATACAATGTACTGTGGAGGGATTTGGTTCATCCCCATATTTAAAAATCATAGTATTAAATGACTATTACTTCTGGTAATTTTTAGGATCTTCATAGTGAACCTCTCACAGCAGTATTATTTGCAGAATCAAAAAGAGACTGGAAATGCAGCATATATTGCTTACCTATGACTCAGATATACCCAGAATAATAATTTTTAATGTGACTAACCTCTTCCACTCAGCCAGAGCTTCATAACTCATGTGCAGAAGACATTTGGAAAGATCTGATACTTTAAAAATGACAATTTGTTACATTCACGTAATTCACATTTCTGTAAAATTTGCTGCATCGTTATATTCTGATGGTTGCAGCAGGAAGCAATAATCATGGCAAAAAAGAGTTAACAGCCCGGGGAAAAATCCTTCTCTTATCATACACAGTGATTTTAGAATGATCTTTACAAAACACAAAGCCACTGAAACCTAAAATGTAGGTTCAGACAGCGTACAAAACAATGATTTAGCAGATTAACATTTTTGAAGATGAGATCAATGCAGTTTGTAACATAAAATGTTTGCAAAAGTCCGCCGCAATCTTTGAAATGTATCTGGGTTGTGTATTTTGCACCATTACTACCTAGCCACAGCAATTTTTTTGCAGGCATCTCTAATGGAGAATCAGGAGGCTGCCATCTGAAAATGAGGCAAGCACCACCAGCTGATACAGCAAATGCCAAGTGGCTATTTAGCAGTGCCAGCTCATGATACACTCACACAGAAAAACTACCTGCCCCCCTTCTCCCTTTTGTACCTAAATCTTCAGGACACTAAATCACTTCCTAAAAGCAGGGATGGAGAAAGCAGTCTATTATTCCCTGGCAGACCACAAAGGATTGCCCATATTGACAATCTGTTTTGTGTAGGCAGGCTGCAGAAGCAATAAATCCTATTAACCTGTTCAAAGTCAAATGAAGACATTTAGAAAACACTGCTATTACATGCAGTGGTGAAAGAAGAGCATATCAAAGAAAGGTTAAATGGATGCACCAGTATTAAATTATGCAGTTACAACTGTAAAATTCCCCCAAATCTTTCTATCACCTGCTCTTGCCCTTCAGGATATTAATTATATCCCCATCAAGCTAACTAGCTGACCATTCAAACATTATCTTCTGTTCTGTCAATGATAATTTTCAAGATAAAAAATCAATTTGAAGCCAACAGGACTTCTGTGGAAAATAGTTACATTATACTATGGTTTTGCTAATACACACTTCCTATGTCCAAAACATATGTCATTTTTTGTGTACAGACCATTCTGGAGATTTACTGTAATTATGCCATGATGTGCTTATTGTTATGGATTCGGCAGCCTTTCTGCCTCTATACCTGTTTTGTCTGAGAGCAGCATCTAGGTTCAAGCTGTTGCCTGCTTCCAGCAGCAGAAGCTGAATGAAGGAGTGCTTTCCAGGGAAGACATGTTTTGAAACAGACGTACTGACAATAAACCAGTTCACTAGGGAGGCATAACATTGACTGGATAAAAGTTGAGTAATCATTCTATGATAATTTACTGAAACTGGGTGCAATTTGCTTTAAAATAGAAATTCCCTCTGCTGCTGATGTTGGACTTGGAGGACTTTTACTGATAAAAGCGTGGCATTTGCTTTTATGAAGTAGCTGATCTTTGGAGATTCATTAAACCTCATTATTTTTTCTTATGCATAAGTGACTGTTAATACTTATTCACTGAATGAGAGGAATGGGAGTAATGGAGTTGTCTAAAGCAAGGCTTGACAGGGTTTCTCTTCCTCCAGCTCCCCCTGCTCATTGTGACTGAATACACTGAACTGAATTACTAAGGAAAGCCTTGATAATCTCTTGGTAAAATGGTGAGTGCTTCAGGTAAGGCTGCCCAGCACTGCCTTGATTTCTGTGCCTGGTTTTAATTGTGAATCAGATGTATGCAATCAGTCCTTTGTCAGTAGCCACTTCCCAGAACACTCTCAGAAAACAGGGCAATCTGAACAACAGTTTACCTAAATGGAAGGTAGGGAATCACATCCTAGTCCCAGATTTATTTTTCCTAATATCTAGGAAAAGAGTATGTGGAAGAGGAAACAGTTAACTAATTAGGTGCAAAACAATAGTGCAAAAATGTCAGAGATTTCTCTGCCGTGTTCGTGTTACAACCTTCTTGCTGGAAATGGCAGATATTAATATTTTATTGACTTGAACCTCTGGGGTAGATTCCAGATGTCACTACTTGATCATTGTGAACATATAAGGAAGAATAAATTCTGTCATGGTAATGTTGAATTCTCATCTATGGAAACAATTGTTACCAGAAGACAAATGCTCCTGTGGCTTTGTAGATGCCTTTTTTCCCTCTGGTTGTGATTATGCACACACGACTGATCAGTTTGCAGAAAACATGGGCATACAGAAATAAAATAAAGCAGTGGAAAAGTCGCAACATTTCACTATTGAGTTCTATACATTAAGAAATAGCTATTTTCTTTACTGTGCTAAGACCAGAATAGAGACTGACAAAGCTCAAAGGTAGAGTTAAAAGAATGCTGTCTGCTGGGAAAAAAATTGCTCCAATGGTTTTGAAAACATGAACCATTATATGCCAGTCAGTTTCAAGCAGTTTAGTACTGCAAAACTGATGTCTCAATAGTGCTGCAGATTAGGCGAAAGGTGCTGCTCAGGGGCACACCTTGAAAGCCCCCCAAACACATCAGAGGTGCATGTATGTGCTCTCTACCAGCCCAACCAGTGCTGAAGATAACATCTATTAAAGAAGTGGTGAAAATTGGCTGATGTCTTCTGAGAATGTAAGCAAAGAACAGATAACCTCTGATTTCAAGGGAAAGTAATTTTCTTCAGTTGGATGGAACAATGACTTTTTCACTAATGAATATTACCTGTCACTTAAAATCTAGGCTTCAGATGGAAATTTCAGAAAATTTCCAACAGAAAGACTCAATTTTTAATCTCAGACTACATTTTCCTTAGAACTGCAGCACTGCAGTAGGCAGAGAGCCAAGAATCCTTAGGGCATGTCTACAGAAGATCTCTATTGCATGCATTGTTTTGTATGCTATATAAACACTAAAAAATAAAGATATATGATAAATTTCCTCTCCCAGTACTAGGATTCCAATTAATGTTTCCTTCCTGAACTCCAAGGTCAGAGTCCACAGCATGACTCAAACACTAGCTGGAGATCTAGATAGCATTAGTATTGCTAAATATCCAGGGAATACTGACTCTAAGTGTGCAATTGCCGCGACATTGTGAACATACAGAAGTGTATATAGACATAATATCAACTGAAATAACCTATAGACTGTCTTCTGACCTAGAGGCCAAAGGGTATAGCACAGCTTATGTTCACACAAATAAGCCCCTTTTCTGCCTCAGAGGAAGATGAGCAGATCCAAACTGGCTATCAGAGACGCTCCCTGGTTGGTGCTACCTCTGTACCCATGGCCCAGCAGAGTCTGGGACAGTGATACTGGTCTGGGCTGAATGCATGACAGAGACTGTAGCAGAAGTCAAACATTATGAATAACCAGGCTGCAGTTTTTAGGATGTGCCCTATCCAAATATAAATGTACTATGGAGGTCTAGAGCCTGAGCAGCCAGCCAGCCAGAAAATCTACCAGAAAACCAGATATTATGTTAAAGATCACTTGCCTGCACTTTAAATGAAGATCATGACTTCTTTTTCAAAAGAATCATGTTCCTTCAGAAAATTCCTAATCAGCTCTGATTCTGGGATTGCAAAAGAATCTTATCAAAAATATTGTGAGCAGTTTTCTGACCCCATTACCTTGGCCTGACTCAGACACTTATCCAAGGGTTCTAGGGTACACAGTTGCATGAAAGCAAGGTACTTTTAATTTTTTTCTGACAGGCAAAAGCCTTGGTATGCTGTCTGTGCTAGAAAATGGGGAAAAAATTTGCAGAATTCCTAATGTCATGTAGTCGTTTTTATTGTACACACACTAAAGATCAGGGACATCTAAATATTTCCTAGATTTTTATTTTCCTTAGACATAGTTATTATTTTTAGTGGGGTAGTTATCTCTACCAGAAGCACCCAAGTTGTGTTATAGAATTTCAAGAAGCTATCATTGATCTGTGCCTTCAATACAGGTTCAGTTACAGCTGCTGACACTGTTTATCTTTGGTGAATTTTACAGACCAGATTTTGAGAACCATGGTATTATGACCAGAACAGTCATTACTAAACCTGCAAACCAGTTCATTCTATGTTTTTGTAACACTATGCTTTTATGTGCTCAGCTCATCTTCTGCTCAGGAAGCTGTGCTAACAGCACACAAAAATGAAACATGAACCATACTGCTTGAAGTATACCATGCAAGTTTCATCAGAAATTTGAGAAACAATTATAGTTCTGGCTTTTTCTCTTATATTTGGTGGTTTTTGTTCTTTTTTTCCTTTTCTTTTTTATTTTGTTAATATGTTTATCTCTATAATGAAGTGAGGAAGTTGAACATACGTTTTATGATTCTCTATATTATATTCAGGAAAAAAATCACCTTTGCTCATGAATTGAATCCTTGTACTTTCAGAACTAGAGGGTTTTTTTTGGAATATGAAGCAAAATGGCAAATGTCATTTTTTTATAAAGCAGAACAAGGCAGTACTGTAATATCAGCAGGAATACCAAACATGGTGACACTAAGGTATAGCTGTACTGTGGATGAGGTTCTCAATATTTCTAAGAAGGCCTCATTTTCATCGTACCTTCAGAATCAGCTCAGGAACGGGGTTGGTGAACCTGGCACTTGACTATGAGTTTTCAGTATGAAGAAGTATTGCTTTTTGTTTAACTACATGCTGTAAAGGAATAGTTATGATTACAGAAGCTTGTGCTACTTACTATTATTGCTGTTCTTCTCAGTACTATTCTTACACCTCAAACAAGTGTAATAAGCTTTTTCTACCTTGTATAGAGAGAAAATCAAATGGACTAGGCTTTTTATCCAGAATCTCTTCAAAGGGAGAGGCTCACCAAGACTGGGTAAATAGACCCCATCCCAAGTCATCTGACCCATGTATAGCTGGAACACGTTCACATGCAGCTCTCCTGCTATGACAGTGAAATAAAAACAGGACTATGCCAATACCAGAACTGAGGAATAATTTAAATGCCAGCTGTGTGAGGAAGCAAGTCAGCAAGCAAGCATCACCAGTCAGCACAGCAGCACCTGCATCACATAGCCCCAGGACAGCCATGAGGCACTGAACCTGGGGATCCACAATCTCATTGCTCTATCATATCACTACAGGGTCAGCCCGAATCAGAGTCCCCTGTGTGAAGGGATACATATGAGATGGTCAAAACAAATTCTCAGGAAAATTCCCCTCAGGCCTGAAAGTAATGAGTCCAATGTTCACCTCTTTGTTTTCATATTTCCAACCCCACTCAAAAAAAATCCCATACTCTATTTGCCTTTGCTAGTGCGAGAACATCTATGAGAAGCAGAACTGCTTCTTCCAGTCTCAGCTCATGCTGGTGCTGTTATCTTCCTCTCCATCAGGGAAATAAGCCTTTCAGAGACAATCCTGTTTGCCTTGGTCAGGTAAGACTGTTTAAAGATGACTTCTCTCTTCTGAGTTGGAGAAAACGTGTTTTCAGACAATTATATAGCTTAGCTTTATACAAACGCAGCTCATTAAGGAGAGAAGTTTTTAGGGAAATGAATGAGCACAATTCTACTGACAAAGCTCCCTACTCATTATGAAAAACATTTATGTTTTGATGTGTAAAATTTAGTTTTCTGCAAGAAGTAGTGAAGAAATGGAGGTAAAATTTGATAGAAGCAATAACAGATAATACATACAGACATAAAAAATATCTCTTATAGTGATCCTTCAGAATGCTAATGACATGTTTTAACATTATTGTCAAACAGAGAAACAGCAATATACTGAGCTCTGAGACAATGGCAAAGATGCCTGAACATGATGCCTGTCTGCTAACATGGCAATACAGTGTTATTAACATTTTACAATGATTCATACCCTCTTCACACTGTGCTGATTTTGCCCAGTCCCACAGTGAAAAAAGACTTTCAAAAGTACGAATCTATATCATTAAGAATCAATTTTCTTTCAATCATTGTATTGACCTAGAAAAGAACTTTGCCTTAATTAAAGAATGTTATTTTTCTCCATTAGGTTCAAAGAGTCAAAACTTAATTACATGAGCTCTTGTCTCCTTTCTCACATATAAATATTCTCATCACTCTAAAAGCACAGGAAGAAACAGCTGATGTGCAAGGTTTGTGTATGAATATAAGCATGTAGAAGGGGTGGAGGCTGCTGTCAGAAGGCAGCTGCAGGAATAAAATTAGCAAGGGCAAATCTAAGAATGGGCTTTTATGTGCAAGATGTGCTTCCTGCACAGGTGAAGACCTTTATATTGGGTGAAAAAGACTGGAAAATTAAGAACACAGCATTAAGTTTACTGCTGCATTTGATGTTTTGCAAGAGCTTTGCTGCATTTTGTTTTTTCCCAGTATATCACACCATATGTATTTTGAGCAGGAATGGAATATGCTGGTTTATTAGCAGAAACCAAGTGCTACATTAATAGGTGACTCTTCCTAAAAGATGAGTATTATCCATCTGAGCACAGTGAAGGCCATTACCACAGTACAAATTCTTAGATTATTCCTTTGCACCTCTGTCAAAGGGACTTGCCTGTTTAATTTTATCATTTCAACTTGGACAAGCCAGGGGAATTGGGAAAACTCTGTGTTGTTTGATTCCACTCATAAATATTTTGGGACACACAGAAACACTCTTTTGCTGCTTGCCTCATTCCTAATGGCATTATTAGTTAGGCAGCTTTAATTTTCCATGCATTCCTGTGACTGTTTCTCTTATCTCCCCTGCCTTTGCTGTTTTGCCTCTCCTCCTATCATGCATGCTGATATATCTGCTGCCTGATTCTTCTACCCTTGCTCTATCATTTGCTGGTGTATCTGGATGAATTTCTGGCCTTTTTCTCTGCTCAGGTCTTATCAATATCTTCCCAAATAAAAATAAAATTAAAACCACAAGGCGAAAAAAAAAGAGATCAAATGTACTTCCCTTGAAGAAGGCTTGTTTTCCCTTCCTGCTTTAAATGCAGGAGTTTTACAAGCTCTCTGTTTAACCTTTGGTGTCCTGCTGATACCTGCTTGATCTCTCTGTGAGTCTCAGCTTCTGAGGAGCATCCTGCTTCTCTTCCTGTGCCATGTCTTCTCCTTGCTCCTGAAAATGCCCACTGCTGAGATTATTTTCCACCTCTTGCTTTAAAACCTCCATTTCTTTTCCTTAGTTTCTTCCAGTAAAATTCAACTACTTCATTCTCTTGTGAGACTCTCTGTGGCCTGTCTCACCTGGCTTGTGCCCTCCTGTCAGTATGAGTGTGCATTGCTGATGGGAAACCAGCTTCTTGTCAGTTACCTCCTAAATTTCAAACTTTTGCACACTTCTATCTTTTCCTACTTTTCAAGATAATTTTCCAGCAGATAAAATTTATCAGAAGTTTAGTCATTCTGAAGCATAGGACATTTTTTTCATACCTACAAGAAAGCTGGCAATGGTCAAACAGGAGGTCCCACGAAACTTCAAAGTAGTATTACCTCTCTGTCTTCCTGTCTTTTCCTCCTTTCCTTTCCATATGGGCTGGCTGGCTTGTTTCATACTTTGAAGGTTAGTCTTTTTGGATGGGAATCACTGCTTTTTTTTTTTTTCCAATCATATTTCCTCAGCAATGTTGAGGGCCTTTGAGTGTTAGACTCTGAGTAACATGTTTGAGCATAGAGGTCTAAAACACAGGTAGACAGTTCAGTAAATATATTCTTGTAAAAGTACACTTTTACTGAGTATTCCTATCTCTCTACCAGGGCATGAGAGTTATTTAATGCTACCTGGGATATTGTATCACTTAAAATTTTAAGACTATCCCATTCTAATTATTAATCCTTAAGAGAAGCAAGAACATTAATGCTATTCTACTGTTCTAAGTGCTTAAACACATACACAGACTATCTTTCCATAATATTGGATTACCTGCAATGTTTAATGGAACTATCCTGGCAGCATCTTTCTGAAATATTTAAGAACCACTGTTTATATAGTACAGACAATAATTGGCATGAATTAAGCACCTTGCCAAAGGTCTTACGGTAAGTCTGCAACAGAGCACAGATTTTCATGCTGGTATCCTAACTTCGTAGCTGTACTATTGCATCTTAATAACATTGTTATGTTTCACAATGTTTTAAATCAATCTGACAGCATCAGGGCTTGAAAGGTATTGTGCATGATGCAGACTTTGCAGAAATCCAAACAGTATGCATTTACCGTAAATACTATGAATGCGTAATTACATATTACAAATTTTGAAGCATGAAATAATAATTTTAATGATTGTGTGAAGCATATACTCAAGTACAAATACAGGAAGGAACAAAAAGAAATTAAGACTAATATACAGGACATAAAAGTCAGTGGACAGGATCACTTTGAAAATGGTCAATACTTTTATGTAACAGTTTACTTATGGTTTTATTTATTTGGTATGTAAATTACCATCAATAATGCAGATGCTGTACATAAGAAATGCTTTTCCTCCACTTGTTTTACTGGAATAATATTACACAGTGCATCTTTTAGAGGGCTATATAACTAAAACCCAAACTGGCTAAGGTGATGCCTTCACATTAGTCTTATTCCCATAGCTCAGGCACTTATCTCCACTAAAATCAATAGATTTTTGAGTGTGCGAGAAGTAAAAGACAAGAATACTAAATACTTTTAATCCTGTGTTGGCAAATAGATATGTAATTCTTTTACACTTATCTCCAAGGCTGCTCTCTAATTTGCATACTTTCAGAGTTTTGATCTACAAATGGGTTTTAATTTGTTGACTTTTGCGAGAGTGAACTTGTGGGAGTGAGGGCAGGTCATGCATAATCAAAGAGTAAAACAAAGGCAGAAGAAAGATGCAGAGAATTTGAGCTCAATTTCTGTATGAATTGCAATTAACATTGTAATTTCTTTGTACCACACAAAGACCTTACTGTACTGGGTGTCCCCCATATATAGGGGCCTTTTGAAAGATCCAAGAGATCTCTATCTATGCAAATGGTACAGAGTCTTATGAAATCAACATGAAAAATTTAGGCATGCTTTTCTCTTTCTTCTGCACTTGGAAAGAGGCACAGGGAGATAAAATGACTTTCAAAAGAGCATTGTGATATATCTGGAAGCAGTACCCTCTGACCTGAACTGCAGCTCAGGGCCTGAACTGAAAAGCTTTTCACCTTCTCTTGTAAGACAAGAGTTCAATGAACCGTGGAAATTGAGAAAATTGTATATAGGCTCTGTAGGTAGTGTTCTTCATTGATATGTATGAGTGCTTGAGAAACTTCCAGTTTATAACTTTTTCAGCTGTATGACAAAAGGCTGGGATGCAAATGCTGTTTATATGCAGAGCCAATAACTATCTTAAGCCCTTACACCACACAACAAGATTAACAGTGGTGTATAACCTGCACTGTGCCCTCCCAAGCACTGCCCTCCCCATGGAGGCAGCAGCATGGAAGTGGCAGCTATGCCTCCTATTGTTTAGAGGTAGGAGCTTTCAGTCAGCCTCCACTCTGCAAATTCTATACAGAATGCAGCTCAAATAGCTGCAAATCAAATCCCCGTTAGTACCACTGACCTCATTCTTCACCTGGAATAATTCTCTCCAGAGATCAGCCATTTAAGTGTATCTATCCTTGATAACCCAGTAGGCCTGAAAATGAAATAGCTTCTCTAATGCAAGCAACAAGAATCAATAACCTTTAAACACACAAGGACACTTCATTGTTTGAAGCGTATGGGTATATGAGTCATGCCATCACTAGACCAGTTCATTTTGGTAATTTGTAGACATAAGGACAGGCAGATCTGTGGTCCTTGCAGAGCATATTGAACGGGCCAGGTACTCAAGACTTGGGAGTTCTGTAAAGGAAATTTCTCTGGGAGAGAAATGTCTAGTGGAGAGTATGTGAGCACAGGCTACATTAAAGGTTAGTTCTGTCCAACAAAAATATTGAATAAGTTGTGGCCAAAATGAAGCATTTTTCTGCATCTATCAGCAAACCTTTAAGCAGCTGTTGCTGTCAAAGTGTGATGAAGCTAAGATCTCACCTTTGCAGATTCAGCTATGGTATTGATCAAGAATTGGGGAGGGCAGGAAATGAGGGAACTGTTTCATGGAAATACAGAAACACAGATTCACAGAATTGTTAGAGTAGGAAGGGATCTCTGGAAATCATCTAGTCAACTCCACTGCCAGTGCAATTCCACAGGATTTCCACTGCTGCTCACAAGGAAAAGAAAAGGGGGGAAGTATATATTAGAAGAGGGTCTTAGGTATTAGGCGATTTGTAAAGTCTGTACCTCTTAAGTACCTCAGCCAGTGGGGAAAGAGAGAGGGAAATGTGGCCAGGAAATTAAAATAAAAAGGAGGCTGAGTCCTCCAACAATTTGAGACACCCCACAGGAAATGCCCATAACCTCTCCCTTTATTTAAATAAAGTAACAGGACTTCTCTGTCTCCTTTTGAGACGTAAACCACTGGTGTTTGTGGATTAATTTTCGTGGCACAAATTGTATCCAGTCCTCTTACTTTGTGTTATATGGCATTGAGCTTTACCAGTTAATTCCTCTGTTTCCCATTAATCACATTTAGTTTGGGAGTGAACATTAACATTTCTATTAGAAAATATAACCAAAATGGGAAATGTGAAAGTGATATAAACAGTAGTCAACCACAAGGTTTGGAAAATTGGCCCTTACTTATGCTGTGCATCTCTTTACCTGTGATAATTACATTTAGAGTAACATGAATGGGAATATAACACAGATGTAGTTATCTACAGCTAGCAGATTACTAATGGCTTGCTTTTGAATCATTATTCTGACTTGAAAAGAATGAGCTTATCCAAAAACACAGCTCTATTTAAACACAGACACGCAAAATACCTTGTTGAATCAGGAACAGAATTGAGCATGAACTACATATACCTTGAATTTCTTGTTCATAATCTATTAAATTAAAAAAAAAAAAGGCCTGGTTATCTGTTTTTGAAGGCTTGAGGGTAGGAGGGCTCTGCAGAAGGATCTGGGCAGGCTGGATCAATGGGCCAAAGCCAACTGCATGAAGTTCAACAAGGCCAAGTGCCAGGTCATGGACTTGGGTCACAACAACCCCAAGCAGTGCCACAGGTTGGGGGCAGGGTGGCTGGAAAGCTACCTGTTGGAAAGGGACCTGAGGGTGCTGGCCACCACTAACTGAACATGAGCCAGCGTGTGCCCACGTGGCCAAGGAGGCCAATGGCATCCTGGTTTGGATCAAGGGAAATCAAGCTTACACCAGGGAAACTTTATGTTGGATATTAGGAGAAATTTCTTCACCAAAAGGTTTGTCAAGCACTTGAACAGGCTGCCCAGGCAATGGTGCCCTGGAGGTATTTAAAAGATGTTACAGGCTTTAGTGTTGGACTTGGCAATGCTGGGTTAAGGGTTGGGCTTGATGATCTTGGAGGTCTTTTCCAACCAAAAATTATTGTATGAAGCTATAATTCCATGAGGTAAGCTTGAGCGATAAAAAGTGCTGGGGAATAGATAGATGGAAAAGCTGCCCTCTTTTTGGATAGCTGTGAGCTCCATTACACATGTTTTCCCCTAAGCAAACAATTTTCATCCCTTATAAATTTTCTGCAGTACAACAGTGGATTCTTGTACTCCTAAAAACGATTTAAGATCTTGGGTTTGATTTTCATATAAATGTAACTTTTTCAGGAGGGGAGGGAAAACGTCTCCTATTGTAGTCTAGTCTCTATTAATTAATACAGTTGAAGACAAATTGATGAGATTTGAGTCCTGTGAACTGATCAGTGAATCTATTTTTACTGTTGGTTTGTCTTTTGTATTCAATTTCATATTTAATTTGGCTTTCACAAAAATAGCTGTAACTTGCTATTATGTCACAACTTAATATTATCAGGAAAACAGAGTGTGTCATGTCAGTAGTTCTTAGGGCAATAAGAAATATGTATGTTGGAAATTTTTGCATGCAGCTATCTTGAAGTGGTTGAATGACAACTGAGTTTCATGACTAAACTAAGACATAAAGCCAGGGTTTGTGAATGAATGCCACAATCATCCACTATTCCAGTAGAGACAAGAAGAAATCCTGAAAAGGTGGTGGAATCAAAGTTATTTGTAAACACTTACTGCAAGGAAGATCTGAAGAGAACTGTGAGCCACTTCTATGTACTGATATTCAAGGAAACACCCCGAGACAGTGATATAACGATGATCCTCTGGTGCCCAGTCTGGTGCTGGAGTTACTGAGGTCACGGTGCAGCCCGGCCCATTCTCCATCCACCAAGAACGGTGCATTGAGATGTTAAAGGTCAGAATGAGATCTGTTTCCTGCAGAAGAACAAGAGAAGAATTAATGTGTGGAGATGGTTCTCTGGTATCCAATCCCTCAGCAAGAGATTTCACAGCATGCATAAAGAAGCAAAGAGCTGCAATAAAACTGCACTGTTACATGAAAGTTAGTGGAACTTGCCTGCTGCAAGCAGAAGTAGCTGTACCTTGTCAGGCAGAAATGCTGTGGAGCAGAAAAATAATCCTGCAACCCAGGATCTGTTCCTAGATATCATGGCAGCCTAGACTATAGCACTATGGCACTCATTTCTGTTGATTCCAGTGGATACCATAAGACTTGATAGCCCATGATTTTTTGGTCTAATGTACCAGACTATAGAATTATAGAAGAGTTCCCCAGAATCAAGACTTCATACACTTTAATATACATACATCATGTGCAAGGAGTTTTTTCTCATGGAACCAGTGAAGGAGACCTTTGGTAGCTCTACTGAAATATTGGAGAAGATTGAAGAAAAGAATCCTGTGCATTTTTTCATAGGCAAATCGTTTTACAATGCCTCTCTCTGATTTCTAATTTCCTAGGATCCTGTAAGGAAATAGTGTTGCTTTGTCTAAAGACTGCTGGACTAGTTAAAAAGGAGGGGCAGAGGCGTGCAACCTTTAACTCCCATGCAGCTAGTGCGATGGAGTAACTAGTCAGCCATGCCTTCCATTAGGGTTGCATTTATAAATAGTTCATAAAGGATTAATAAATTATTGATATACATCATAAACAATACTTTGGATATTACCCTCATAAATTAAATGTGGTTGCACATTACTTGAGGGTGTTACATGTAGCTATAACAAAACTATGGACTCTGTGGATTCTGTAATAGCCTACAGTATTTACCAACATTTTATAAATAATTTATAACTGTAACCTCATTGTAAAGTGTGACTATCTAGTCTGTGTGCACATGTGCTCAGTCATGCAACAAAAATTGCTTTTAAGTAATGTCTTTGCAGAGCCCAACTCTCCCCACACCTAACCTACATTTTTTCAGCTTGTTGATGTCATCAATAATTAAGATTCTCATAAAGATTTTAAAATGTAACTATTTAATTAGACTTACCGTGCCAAAAATAATAGAATGCTACTCTGTCGCAGATAAGTTGTATTCACATGTCCTTCCCTTCAAAACAACCGTTTTTTTCAGTCCCACTTATTTCATCTTTTTTGCACTAAGTTATGAAGAGGTTTCTCCATCCAAAGAAATTTCGGATAATGTCACATGTCAATCAATCTGCAATTGCACTGGACGCTGCAGTGTGGCTTAATGTTTTTTCTCTAATTTGCAGTTCGTACCAAAAGTATGGAAATGTTTTACATTAAAAAAACCAATCAATCAGTACCCTGCATCAGCACACACAGCTCTCAGGTGGCAGGAAGGACCTTAAATATATTTGCAATTAATAATTACCCTTCATTCCCACAACAGTCTAGTCCAGTCCAGCAAATAATGAGCTTTATGAGAAAATTTCAAATGCTTCATGTGAAATTAATCATGCAACTAACTTCAAGCATTTGTTAGTTTTGAACAAAGCTAAAGCAAACATTTCTATAAACTATGCAAATTGTGCCCAAATATATATATTGATGTATGGTTGTAAGTCTTCATCCCCAAAAACCATCTCCTATCTCTGGATCCTTCCCTACTAAAGCCATAGACACTGGGAAGTGTCTGCCATGTGTTTCCTGGAAATGGGAATCTTTCACTCAAGCCAGAAGATTATCTTTCCTTCTGAAAGCAGGGCTGCTACAACCCCTCAAGTAGAACACTGGTCTTCTCACTCGGTGTAAGAAGTTGAAGATTGGACATCTTTGGAGAAACTTTGCTTAAAGTAATAGATTCATTCCTAAATGACTAAAACTGGAATTCATCCCACTAGTGTCAAAAGAACTTTCAGCCATTCTAGTTACCATGGAAAATTCTAAACCTCTAGCCTGTTATCAGAGATGCAGGACAAATGAATAGGACTCATTGTCTATTTCTATTTTAGCATTTGCAATACCTTGAGAAGAATGATGATGGACTTAATATATTTTACAAAGTGCAGACTAAGGATGAAAAATATATTCCTTGAAAAAGAAAGGGATAAAATAACTTGCAGGAACTGAGTATTTGTTATTATCTGCCAGATGAAGTGAAAATGGATCAAGAGGAGCTAAACATAAAAATCAAAACTGGGCTCTGTCGATAGAACACAATTTCTCTAGAGGCAGCTATTTTTGCTTACCACAGGTTCAATAATCAAAAACTTTATTAGTTAAAAGCACAAGTAAATTTCCTAGTTACATGGGAAATATAATTACACATTAAAATATTTATTATTACATATGTAAATTAAACTTCACAAAATCTAGCTTTTTTTCTGTCCATGAATTTATCCCCAAATGATTTTTTGAAATACTTACACAATTCCTTTGCATTCAAATCATCTTTTGGCAGTTAAGTTGAATGTTGTGATTAAGACTTGTTTTGCTCAGGAATACCCTTTGAGTGCTTACCAGTAAAAAAATTATAGATCATTATCAGATATATATTCTATTTCTTTGAATAATCAGTAAAACACTACTCTGTTTCCTTTGGTCTTAAAATAGACCTGATACCTCGTAAAGAAACGTTATATTCCAATAATAATAATAATAATAATAATAATAATAATAATAATAATAATAATAATAATAATAATAATAATAATAATAATAATAATAATAATAATAATAATAATAATAATAATAATAATAATCCTACTAAAAGCCACAGCTTCAAATCTTAAAGAACTTTGAATCAGGTGGTTGAGAAGGCTTTCGGGAAACAGTTGTTACATACTCAGCCAGTTAAAAAAAACAGGTCAACTTCAGAAAGCAAAACAATAAGACATGAAATCTGGTTCTGTAAGATTAGACACTGTTCATGTCTCAGGTCCAACTTGGATGGATTAAGAATAATGAAATAAAATCTTGAGAAGTCAACATGTAAGTCAGACCTTGCAAATTTCTATCTGCAAAATATCTGGGATCAAAATAAGCACAGAAGGAGCCTATTAACTACAAAGCTGCTGTACAGTTAAATCTCAGGTATAAATTGTTATGTGCTTTGAACTTTCCTATAACCTTCAAGGCATGTCCCCTTTGATGCAACCATATTAGCAGAGCAGTTCCTGTTGCTCAGTATTGAAGGTCACCCAGCTTATGAAAAAGTTTCCCTTAAGTGAGAAAACACTTAAGGACTTGAATCCCCTTGTAGAACTGTGGAAGCCAAGAAGGGGATGATATATCTACCATTAACATCTCTTCTACTGACAGCATTTAGAGCTATTTTTGGACAAACTCTGCTTGCTATTTACTTTGTTCAGTGTTTGAATACAGTTTTAGTGGACATAGACAAAGTCTACACTGGAAGCTGGGGATTTATTATGCTCTCTAGTGTATTTGCCGTCTGTTTCCCTTCCAACATCTGTGGCTCAAACTTTGTTCAGGGAAATGCAGAGAAATGGTCTGATAAGCCTTGAAGCTATGAAAACTAACAAGAATTGTTGATACACATTGGGCAAGCCAATATGTTGTTGTTCAAAGTCTGTATGTCAAGGAAGATTTCATTATCTTAAATTCAACAAACAGCTGCTTCCTTTGTGGACATAGAAATACATCTGTAAGGGCTTTATTGCTGATCACTGTGCTGCTTTTGTAAATTCTGCTGGTATTTGTAAAGCTTTTAGTGAAAATTGGTGCATTAAAGTAGATTTTGATACTCATCAAGAAAAAAAAAGGAAAACATTTTGTAGGATGTCTTTGCTAACATTCTGAAGATGTGTTGATATTCGTAGTGGTCAGGAAACGTACTGCTAGATTAGACAAATCTTGAAGTTTGAAGGTCTCAGAGACTCATATTACTGAGATTAGGATATGAGACACATTCAAGTTACACCTGTAATTTTATTTCAGCTTAGTCGGTAAAAAATTTTGAGCTCTGATAGTTTTGTGCCTATGTTTAATACAGTAGATGGCAACTTTTTCCTAGGGTCAACTGCACAGTACCTAGCATTTTCTGGTTGAGGACAGCTGGTGACAGAACATGGCAACATAAAGCTTTGTAAAAGCTGCCAGAAAAAGAATAAAAGCTTCTTTGTAATCAGACACAGCAGGAGGACAGCAGTGCTTAAAAGGAAGACAGCTCTTTGTGTATTGTATTAGTATTAGCACATATTACTAAGTGTGCTGTCTCTTTGCATAAATCACAATATATTTCTGGTTTTAATATATTACTGATTTCTGTTGGTTGCACCTCAGAGAAGCTAATTCCAAGCAGTGCCATGAGAAAAAAAAGAGGCAGGAATGGCTCAGAATGATTCTCCTTGAGAGTCCAGGAGATCTCGCAGACTCAGGGAATTTGAACTGTACTGATTTCAATGGTTGTGGCTTGCTGTGTCATGGGAGATGATTTCTTCTATTTTTCTAATTAGGAATTGCTGAAGTCTCTGCAAACCTGCCATGCTCCTGTACATCTTTTGTCAAATACAACCACGAAACTGCTTGTTTCATTTATCAAACTCAAGCTAGCAAGAACAGGCTGCTTGGAGAGTGAACAATCACACAAGGTTTCAGTGATAAAAGATCAGAGTCTGAAAGCATTCATAGCTCTGGATGCCTAGGATGCACAGAGGCCTCTACAGGCATTTTTTTTCTTCTGTTATCTCACTTTTTCACTAAAACTAACTTCCACCAGGCAGTACCATTTTCTCATGCAAGCAGACTTTTTCCTGTCCAAAGAAAAAAATCTCTCCTCAATGAAGAACCAAAATAGAGCTTGTCAGCTGTGAGGTTCTTTTTTTTTTTTTTTGAATTCATAATCAATATATAGAAAATAATTTTTGTATAACTGTGTAGGGAAAATGGATATTAAAAGATAATTTTTTTCCGTTTTGTTGCATCTGAATTGAGATTTTTCCTCTCCAATTTTTGTAAATGTGTGATGTTTTCCCCTCTCATTTGAATTTTTTTTTTCAGTAACCTGGAATTCTCTTTAATTTCCTCTTGTAAAACCATTTTGTACCAGTATAATTGAAAATTGGTTACAGAATCTGATTTACCTATGTGTCATTAATCAGGTAAGATTTAATCAGTTTGAATCTACCCAACTGATATACTTCTGAAATTCATCAGTGAAAACTGACAAAAAATTGTCCCTCTGATAGCTTTTTTCAGTATTCTGCTAAAAATGCTACAAATGCATTTTAAGTGATTTCCGGTGTACTAATGTACTTCCAGAGGATTTAATTATAAAGTTACCAGCATGAAAGAGATGACTCAGATGTCCTGATTTTCTTCTCTAAGATGAAATTAGAATATTATATTAATAAAATACTATACATATTCCTCAAAAAGTATAGGCATTGCTATACAGAGCTTGACATTGTCAATTATTATTCTGTTATGTCAATTATCTTCTGAAATTAGTAAAGCTTCAATTAAAGTTATATTAATTTAGATCTTCATATTTTTCTAGTAGTTAAATATGTACATTGAAAAACCTAAAAATTTTACTCTGTTCTGTTTCTACTTATTAAAAGAAAAAAGACACCTGCTTGGCTCCAGAATATTAATTTAATTAGTTCAGTAGTATCAATATTTTTTATAAACATCATTCTTTGAAAATTTTCTATCTATTTAGTTTTTCAATTAAAATATCATAAAAAGGAAGTAGAAACGTCAGTTTATATTGCAAGGTTAACATGATTATTACTGCTCCATGAATATTACTCTTCCATGAATGTTTTTTCATATTTAAACTGAATATTTTTAGAATGTTCTGGACTAAGATGCACTGAATTTTTTCTTGCGCAGAACATGAAAATTTAGCCCTTCACAGGAGCCCTATGTCATTTATCATGAGCACTAGGAAGTTTCAGTCAAACAGACATTTTAATTTAGCTATTGTACATATCTCGTGAAGATCCTGCAAATCATAATTTTTGTAATTTCTTGGAAAATTACTTTCTGTAGGATGCAATCTTGTGCAGGGATAAAACACTCAGAAACAGAAAGCTAACTAGAGGCACTCACATCCCACAGTAGTAGCTAACTCTGTCAAATCTTACTTATTTCACACTGTGCAGTAATCAAGGATATCATTCTGGAGCTGAGAAAATTCGTCTGAGGAAATTGAGTTAAATATAGTACATTGTTTTGACAAATTGCCATTCTCTGAAAAAGATGTCTTATATCCAAGCTCTGATAATGTGAGTGTACAGTGGACAGTTTTCCAGGTGATCTACATTGTTCTGTCCCTGGATTACCAGAACTTATCTGTGTCTCATGAAACAAAACTAGCAAATAATTTTATGATTGAACTAAAATCAGTGTGGTTCTGGGTCTCTTTCTGAGGTGAAGTGAATGTTCTGATAGGTTTCCAAACCCTGGTTATTAATACTGAGCTGAAAATGCATTATTATACTGCTTTCACAATATATTAGTACCAGTTTTTTATGAATAAGGTATAATGCTTTTAAAGATGTTTAGTTCAATATTCTTTTGGGACTGTTTTTTTTTCTCTTTATTTTTAAACAGTAAAGGAAGTATGTCTCTTGTCTTGGTTTACCCAGGCAAATACACAGATCAATAGTGCTTAGACTTTTCTGACACAAAAATACGTAACCTCTTAATTCTAAATAAAACCCCTCTAAGCACAAGTATTGCCTACAAAAGACAAAAACTTTCCAAATAATATGAAGAGTGATAATGTGAAAAGCATATCTATAATCCAAGATTTCAGGTGCACAAGTATGGCTCTGCACATGTGTATGATTGATTTGCTACAAATTTTATAAGGTTAATTAATTAGTATGTCTAGCAGGTACATCCAATAACAGAGTAGTTGCCCCAGCAACCCACCCTTGGGTCTACCTTTTGGAGCTGTTCCAGGGGCTTTTTTGCCTTATTTCTTGCTATGTCTTCTAAGTTCCAGTGCAAAACAGAGTGTCCTTATTAGAATTTGTCTTCTTGAGAATAAGACTAAACAGAAATTCAGGAATGTCTTAGAAAGGGTTAGGTTATTGTTCTAAAATGTGAGAGAAAGGGCAGGAAAAGTACTACAAGCTGTATAACTATGCATTAATAGTCTACAAAGCTACAAGTATATGCAAAATATATAAAAAGCAAAAATCTTTAGGCATCACAAAGACGTCCTATACTTGGATTATATCCAAAAGACTATGCAAAACTTCCAGTGAGCTGGGATCACCATTTTGAAGGCTGCATACAGAAAGGTCTAGGGCTTGATTAAAATTGCAGCATGAAATTAATATCATTAAAATTATTTTCTTTTTTAGAATAAATTGTTTACCAAAGTTACCAAACCATCTCAAAAATATTTTGTTTGATCATCTCTGTCCAAGGAAAAGTTTTAATATGGTCCAACATTTAGTAAGGAAGGATGCAGAAGTGTAGGATGTAGAACTTAAACATCAGAAAGTTTATAGAATGTATGCAGAAAGACATTCCAGCTGATGCAGCTCGTTCAGTGTCCCCTGGTGTTGGTTATTATTTACTGTTAGGTAATGTAAAACAAAATTCATGTGTACAGTGATAAATTTATTTTTTTCTGTTTCCTATGTGTTTTGATTATTTTTTAAAGTGTAAATAATTTAGTGCTGTAGTGTGTGCAGAAACTGTAAGAAGACTTTGAACAGAGTTCTAAAACCCCCAAAATGGTGTTGATATCCCAAAAATACTGTTGCTATCCCAAAAAGAGTGTTAGGAAACCTGAGATTATTGTAACACAGGTGGACTTCATGAAATACCAGGCTGAGGAGAAACATGTGTTGTGTACATTGAGCTCTAAAGCCTAAGTATTTCTAGCCAGTGGTGATTTTATAAGCATTAAGATCTCAGAATGATTAAAATGAAGCCTTGATAAGTCAGAAAATTACTAAAAAAAAGAATGTGGAGTCATCTTTCTCAGTTTGATTTGCATATATTCCAAAATGAATATTTTCTAAAGGATTTACTTCTGTGGGGAAGTTGCAATGAGCTAAGCATCAATTTAAAAAGCACAGCTTGTTCTCACAACCCACTTGCAGTCTCAGTGCGAAATAAAATATCCAGATTTAAATGGTTTGAATTCCTCTGAAGTCAGTAGAAAGGGCCCAGTTGAAACAGAGTGATAAATATTCCTGAAGGACTCTGAAAAGCCTGTTTAGAAACCTAGATAAGATGTTGAGCAGCACACCAGGCACAGAGAAGCTATCAGGGAGCACAGAAGGAGAAGTGGGCTCTCTCCACATAGCCCTGGGCGCTGTTCAAGAAATGAAGAGGAATAATTATGCAGCATCAACTACTTCAGGCTCTTTCACTATAACTTATTCCACTACTGACCAGGCTGACAGATGCCATCATCCACAGTATTAGATTCGGAACTGAAGCTGGGCAACATTCATGTACCTTGCAAATTTGGGTCAGTAAAAGAAGAGTCAGATCTCTGCAGAAACACTGATACATGCCCAGCCCGATGTGCACAAAGCCCACATGTAACAGTCTCTACTGCAACACTGCTGAATGTCTAAGGTTTCTAACCATTAGTTTAACACATTTTACTCCTTGGTATGACTTTTACTAATTTTAAGGAATTGTACAGTGGCAATCCATCAGGTGACATGGGAAAACCTGTGTCAGAGTTTTCACTGCTTATGTATGGCAAGAGTTACTTTTGCCTGAGCTACAGCTACCCTAGAGTCTTTAAAAGCCACCTTCAGTTTGTGTCTAAAAGATCCTATTTGATTTTTTTAATGAAAATATATGTCACAGGAACATGTTATATGACTCTGATAAACTTTAGTTCATAAAGTGTTTATTCATGTCCTTGTAGGTGATGATGGTTATTATTAGACTACCTAAGGCTATATCAGATTTGATAAATCAACCTCTTTTCACTTTACATGAACTAATTAATTTAGCAGTAAGTGAAATTGCTCTCCCTTTTTGTGGTGTGATATCATGTCACTCAACATGGATCACAGATTAGCTTTATTAAAACTAATTTGACTATCCAATACTGTCATATAAGTACAGATATAATAAGATCTAACTTGTCTTGAACACAGAGTGAATTATGGATATTTTGTACACTGACTGCTTCCTGTGCTTGAGAATTATTTTAACTAATTTTAAGAAACAAAGTACACAATTGCTTCTGTCCTAGAGCTGATAATTCTTTGTCAGTGTTTTTTTTGTTGTTTGTTTGGTTTTTTGTTTGTTTGTTTGAGGTTTTGTTCTTTGTGGTTTTGTTTGTTTTTTGGGTTTTTTCTGTTTTGTTATTAATCTGTGTGTTGGAAAGAATTTTGAATAATGAGACTACTATGGATGAAATACTTTTTTAGCTAGTTTTTGCTTTCAAAATAAAAAGAACAAGAAAATGAACTGCACTGTGGAAAATGTGTTGCAACGTTTTCATAGGAAAATATTATAATTTTCCAAACTTTATGTGCTTAGGCTGCATTTGCAAACTGTTAGCAGTCCTACACATCCAGTGGAGGGGATATGGTTCAAATCCTTGAATCAGAAACAAAAAGTAAGCTATTCATAAGCTTCTATTCTGACATTAAAAGTCTCATGGAAATAGATGAAAAGAAACTTAATCACCTACATTAATAAACAAACTATAATCTCCAACAAGCTGACGTTAGCAATCTTTAAGTGGGTGTTCTTTCGTACAATTCCACCACTGTAATAAACCACAGACTCCTAAGGACAATCAAAGCCCTTTAAAAAGACTCAGTGCATAACTTTGAATAAATGTATGGGTTTTATTACATTTTCAAAAGCACCCCCTGAGGAATAATCTTATGATACAATGCTATATTTTTTGCGAGTATAAAGGAAAGCATCTCATGTACTGCAAAAGAAGCTGCAGGAATTTAAACCAGTTAGATACTAATCCACAGATGAATAGCCTGTCCCTCTTTTGGCTCCTGTCTGTGTGGCGAGTAATGCTGCTAAAGCCTAAGAGGACTACCTGCATATACAAGAATGCAAGTGTTCTTACATATCATGCAAGAACACCTAAATTAAGATGGCAAAATCACCTCAACAAAAAGATCTGTTATTTTCCTAATCTTATACTTAGCACCAGTTTGCACAACATATACGCCAGCCTGTATAACATACATAAGACGCAGAAAAAAATATGCAGATTTGGTGTGTGGAATTACAGTTTTGGACTAATGGTGTTATTTGGCGGTAAAAAGTAATTTTCCACATATCACATTCTTTTTTTTCTAAAACTCTTTACATCAGCTTTTGTTTCCCATTATTTAAGACCCTTTTCTCTTAGATTCAAATGTTTTCCTCTGATATTTTGCAGAAGATATAGTGGTTAATAGAAAACTTATTTAATGACAAAGCAAATGCTGTTTGGTCTTGTATTTTTCAGAGTGGTCTTGCAGAAAATTTATTCTATTTTTAAGAGATAAATTAAAATTTATATAAAGAGAAGTTATATGGACTGATTAAAACCTAATCAAACTGCTTTTGACTTGACGTGTTAAACAAATGTGTGAGACATTTTAGAAAAGACAACACAGCAAATCCTGTTAATTGAAGAGTAGGATCTAGTACCTGCCAGGCATTTTTAAAAATTAATTCCTAGGTCAGCTATGTTTTAATGACAGTTCACTGACAGCTCATGTCAGCTGTCAGCTGCACTGTTGCTGAGGTTATGTTTGAATGCTTTGCTTATGTTTGGATGCTTTGCTCCATCTCTCAGGGCTATGGAAAAGAGAAGGCTTTCAGTTAAAATTTACATTGAGTGCCCAAGAGTGTCTGAATGAATGTGAGGGGTTTCTGGCTCTGTGCTCAGACAGGACCATCATTAGTTTGCTCCCCTTTCAGCGAGAGTGGAGCTCTTCTCTGCGGTTGAACATTGACTGGCAGGGGAGTAGCTCTGCAGAAAGAAACCTGGGAGTCCTGGTGGGTGAAGACTTCTGGGCTGTGTTGGGGGAGTGTCACTAGCAGGCTGAGGAATAAGGTTCTTCATCTCTGCTCAGCACTCGTGAAAAAACACCTAGAGGGCTGGTCCAATTCTGGGCTTCCCAGTCTGAGAGAGATACACACAGAGTGGAGCTAATCCAACAAAGGCTTCTAAGCTGGTTATGGACAAGAGCACAGGACATTCGAGGAGAGGGGGAAGGAGTGAAGCCACTTCAGCATTAATAGCTGAAGGTTTGTGAGGATGCTAATACTCCCATAAGCACCGAAACGGGAAGCTTAGGGAATGCAGAGGCAGCCTCCTCTCAGAGGTCCACAGCAGAATGACAAGAGACAACAAACATGAGCTGGAACACAGAAAATTCGAATTATTTTTCAATATTTTTTAAACCATGAGAATTTCCAAAGACTTGAATGAGTTCCCAGAAATGAGGTAAAAACTCCATCCTTGGCAATATCCAAAATTTGACCAAAAAAGCACCCGAACAATGTAATTTAATTGGCCCTCCTTTGAGAAGAGTGTTACACAAGGTAAACTTCCAAATAATTTTGTGATTCAATGTGTTTTTCCTTGAAGGCCTAGAAGGGTTGTTGCAATTCTTTGAAAAACAAATAAAAACCCAGGCAATCAATGAATCAATCAATCAAACAACAACAAAAAAAATCCCAACCCTTCCAATTATAGAATGGATTGTTTTCCTGAAGCATGAATATCTATGAGGTATCCCTCAAAATCCTACTGTAACATTCTGGGGACCATGGCGGTGGTGAAAGCACAGTATGTGGGAATAAAAAAGATGAAAGTGTGCAAAAATTCAAAAAATTTATTTCAAAATATCTTCTGTCTCTTGCCTCCATTCATTTTGAATCATATCACAGTTCTTCAGTGTTCATATTTCACTTGCAAGCATTTCCTATTGGCTAGCTAAAATTTACTTAAGAAAATCTCTTCAGTATCCAAAGACCCTCCAATTTCCTGCCAGGATTAAGATGAAACACTAGGAGCAATGATCTTTAATGAGCATAGCTTGAGAGGAGTACCTAGAACAGAGCTCTGTCTCAGTAGACCAAATCAGTGATTGAAAACTTTATTTAAGAAACTGATGGGGAGTAGATTTACCATTCCAGCTGTAGTGTCTGTGTCAGTTTCTTAAATTGAGTTTTGAGGAGCTGATTTAGCCCAGGGAAATGGAGAAATCTGGTTGAAGCCTCTCTTGGGGCCGCTTATACTAATTTTTTTGTTTGTGTTTAGTGCTAATGCAGAATTAGACAAACTCCACTGTCAAGATGTTAGAAGATCGATGCTTTTATTGCTTGGAATTGGAAAGCTGGTGCACACAATAGAACAGTCACAGGGAGAAGAGTGATATAAAGAGCTCTTTGATTTCCTGGTTCTTAGGAATATTGAAAAATGCTGTGAATTCAAAGAAGCAGAGTTCATTTTTTTTTTCATCAATGAATAAATATAGTATATCTGATTTTTTAAATTTAGACTGGATAAAAATAATTTCAAGTAATTGTATATCTGCCCAATGGAAAAATACATAAACTCCAAGAAATAATTCATTTTTTCAGAATCTATAGATTCACTTCACTGTGAAATGCCAGCAATACACCACATGTGCTTTGTCTTTCCTTGGAGTAAAAGTCTCATAAAATACTTATGAGAGTGGTCTTTTGTTTACATAAAGACACATAATTTTTACATCAACATCACTAATTTTTTTTTCCTGAAGAAAAGTATTGGAAGTATTAATGTTTCTCTGAATTCCCAGGATCACAGCAGTTTTCTACAATGTGCATTAGTGCAATTCTGACTTCACTGGGAGTTGGATTTGCCCAGAGAATGCAGCAGTAAAGTCCTATATGCTTCCAATCTAAAATAAATGTTTTAATTTAATCTGAAAGGTGAATCTATAAAGTATTATTACATTAAAGACATAAATCTCTTAAAAAATAAAAGGACCTAATCTCAAAAATGAATGGCAGAGTTAAGAATGAAAATAAAGATTACATGGTTAAGTCCTCAAAGGTTAGGAAATGACAAACTCCTTGATTCTGCCTTAGTGCACCTCAGCCCTACAATAGAGTATTAATTACACACAATTTTTTTATTGCCTGGGCTGAGTGCACAGCATCCTGTAAAACTTCATCATTAAGCCCTCATGTATTATTCAGTCTTCCAACCTGTAGAGACTTACAGCTAAATCCAAAATAACCAGGATTTTTTTTTTTTCTTTTTTTGTACTGGAAATAATTCCATTAAATTAATAGAACTTCCACAGCATGTGAGATTAAATTTGTTACACTGAGACCAGACATTCAGATAAACATTTCCCAAGTCATTGCTATGTGTTATATATATCTGGACCCATTAATATATCTTTCCTTATTGATGGTGATATGGGTATCTTTTCATTCTGGTTATGGTTTTCCTGCTGATTTGATAAATATATGTGATTTATATATATTTTAAATATATGTGATTCCCTAGCACACTGAAGTGAATGTCATATGTGACTAAGTTTAATGTTGTCAAAACAATTTTTATTCTGACCTACCCATCAGACATTCTGGAAAAAAAGGGAAACTATGTCCAGAGGAAAATTTCAGTAGTTAACAGTCATACTGGAAAGAAATATGAAATGAGGCAATGCTGTGATCTGGTCTGGGTCCAATGCAGATATATTTTAATTAATAATGTGAATGACTGAAAAGAGGAAAGGGTTTTTACTATATGATATCGAGAGGTTGCAAGAACATTTAAGGAAAGGACTGGCATTAAAAATCATCTTGAGAAAACTTAGATTTGTCCTGTAAAGTGCTATTCAGTAAGGACAAGTTGAAAAGTACATTTGTGTTGAAATAACTAAACAAACGCAGTATGGGTAACAAAATTCTGGATGTTGCTTTCTCTCAAGGAAGGGGGAAGTTATCCCAGCACAAATTTTTCTAGTGTTGGCAGGGTTTCAACTCAAAAGAATTCAAGAAAAACTGTGGACCGGAATGAGCAGATGTCTGAAAACAAGACCTGTGAAGCAAGATGGAAGGAATTGGTGTTTCCTGGCTCAGAAGCCTGGGAGCATGACTGGCTGTTGGAATGAAGTGAGTAACCTCTTTCCCTGTCTGTAATGGAGGTACATCATCACTGGCCCAGGAACTGCATCACAAAGGTATTGCAAAGAAGATACAAATTAGATCTTGGGGGAGAAAGTTTCTGAAGCCAAGGGGGAGGAAAACACTGGAGAGACCTGACTGAGGAGTCTGTGTGATCTACTGTTACTGACTTTTAAGAACAAAATAGCCTAAGTTCTCTCACGTATTCATGCATATTTAGGCTGATGACATGGACAAATTGACCTACTGAGCCATTCATCAGCGTGAATCTATGATTCTAATAACCCAAAACATGGTTCTGGGAATACATAATATTTATAAATATGTAACACTTATCACCAGTCATCCCACTGAGAATTGATATATTTAATTTAATAATTGGAAGTACCTAGCATGTAAAGCATAAACATGACTGAATTTAAATATAAGACTTTTCCCTGGAGCTTTCTAAGAGATATGAGCAGTTTTAATGCAAGAAAAAGGAACTTTGTTTATAGAAGTAATTTTAAGAGAATGACTGTAAAAATTTTCTTCTTTCTTAGGTTCCCAGCTTTTGATAGGATAATTCCTATAATATTGCACAGTCCAAGCAGTGGAACTCTTGAAACAGAGTATGACCTGTAAAAGCTGGAATGCATTTCCCTAGCTTTGGCAGTCTACTTCTGAGCTAGCTGCCTATGGAGCAATGAAGCTGAAAAAGCACTGTGAGGGTATGAGTAATCTCAAAGATGTGGAGGTTTTCTTCAGTATGGGGTGAATCATGCCTTACAGTCCTTTGGCTTTAGAGCAGCTCAAGATACTAATCCAAAGGTACATAAATATCTGCATTCAGTTCAACTCTATACACTTAAGAAATAAAACCCAAAATATGAATATCCTGGAGTACAAGGAAATCAGATTAAAAATAAATATTTATATGTATACACACACACACACACACATATATATATAAAAAAACATGTGAGCCAGCTTCATGTTTTCTGCAGATAGATGTGCTAAAAAGGCAATTCCACTAGAAATATGTGGTATTAGAGCAAATATTTGGTAAGTTGGAAATTAGCTCACGAATAATAATGAAAAAATTGTTTTATTTAAATATATAATGTGGCATTTCCTTTGGAAGAATACCAAAGTTCTACTTGAAAATTAAGATTATTTGCTTTGACACATACTTCAGGAGTATGATTCCAGAACTCCTAAAGCTTTTTGTGAACTTGGCCTCAAACAGCTATGAACTCATGCGGCATGAGAAATTTGAGGACTCTGAGACAGAGTTCCCGAGGGTCTGCAATACTAGAAAATTGATTTCTGAATTAATCAACTAAATAGCTGATTTATAGGTGTCAGTGACCTCCAGGAACTGTGGCAGTGCTGTAGGCAGTTCCCAGGATTCTGCCATCATTTCACCATGAATGTACCACTTTGGATTAAATATCCAAACTTCAAAACTTCCCCATTGGAAAACCAGGTTCTCTGATAAGTAGCTTATATTCCACTCCAAAACTGGAAAGAAGACAAGAGATACTCTGTGCATAATATTATCAAAACTTTCTATGGAATTTTTGTTTGTCACCACAGGGTTGATAAAGGAGCCAGAAAAAAAAAAATACGGGCAGTTAACTTTTACCTTTAAAGCCTTTAAAGAGGAATTGGTTTGCAAACTGAAACTACAGATTGAATAAAAAAAGACAGCATGGAAATTTAATGCACCTGATTTTTGTTGGGTTGTCTTTTTTGACAGCATTATCTTGAAAAAAAATGTTAAATTGCCAGAAAGAAAGAAAAGCCATGAATTATCAGTTATTAAAAGTCTCAGATACAAAAATAAAAAAAGCAAGACAAATGAAAAAGGCTGGGATCAGAAACAGCTTGTAATATCATGGAGCATATTTGGTTCATGTATTATTCAGGATATTAAAATATGATATCACTTGATTTTGGATCTTTAAATTTAAATCTGCCTACAAACTAAATGGTCCTTGATACAGTCTAGATTTTGCTAAGATGACCTAACCTGTAATTAATTTAGTCTGTGCTGAAACAGGTAACCATGTGCAGAAGTTCAGCTTTCTTTGTATGAATGTGAAAGTTATTTTCCTATTTTCAAATTTCAGATGAAAATTTCCATAACTGTAAAGTCTTGATTTCCTACTCGGTATTATTCCACTTCTTACCTGCTATCATACCAGTTGTTACCTTTATTATGAGTAAGTTTCAACTTCCTTTGCTACTAGCTGTTACTACCAGCCTATATTCATGTAACATACCAATGATTGTATTACATCCAGTGGTTCTTGATCCCTGAACAGAGTTCATATGCTTTTGAAACATCAGCTATTTCTCACTTCAAATTAGATACTAATCATTAGACTAACATGCAATATGTCCCCCTGACAACAACCAGATTAAAGTTTATGATTCCTGTTCTGTGTGCAAGGGTCAAGTTCTGTTCAATAATGCAACACTCTAAATTAGTCTTTAGTGGCAGTGTTTGCTGAGTACTCATGAACATGTTCACAGGACCTCTGGATGTAATTCTGTGTAATGGAGTTTCTGATATTACCACTGAACGATGAATTGAACAATCGTACTTTGTATTTTCTAGTGAAATTCAGCTATTACTTTCTTAGAGGTGTATTACTCCTCTGGTTAATACAGAGCAATGCGTATTCATTTGCCTTAAATAAAAACTTAACAATAGTTTTCTTCATCAAGAGCATATCTGAAACATTTTCATTCATTACGTGAAGGTTTTTTAAAAAACGAATAGAAAAATATGAACAGTATGGAATCTGTGAAAAGTGTTTCTTATTGTATTATTGTTGGCAAACCACAGTCAAAGCTATCTGTATTTATCTGATATCAGAGTTGGAAACCTCTTTTTAGTTAATCTATCAAGATAATGAATCTGTTTCCTTAGTTTAGGATGCTAGAAAAGTATAAAGCTTACTGAATATATTTATTAGCAGACTCTCTGATGTTAATGAGTTGTTCAGATCATCATAATTGGATCATGAAAAAGAAAACTACAACTTAATAGGAAATCTCTTTAAAGTGAGATTTCTGATTTTGCTTCCTTTACTTTAGTACCATTTGAATATAGGAGTATATGTGTGCCTGGAAACTACAGGTCTGGCAAAATTGCAATCTGACACTTGGGAAACTTTGCGATCACAGAGTATTCTGAGGAGGAAAGGACCCACAAGGATCACGAGTCCAGCTCTTAGGGAATGGGCCCTATAGGGATTGACCTTGGCATTATTAGCACTGTGTTCTAAACAACTGAGCTGTCACAGCTCAAAGAAGAGGAAGGTTACGGATCATATGGATAAGTGTGTTACATATGCAATATGTACACTGGAAACAAAAAGTAGAAGGACCAGCCACCTCTATATAAATAAAAAACAACCAAACATTGGTATATAAAGTCTCCTTTAGCTCATCTAAATTCAGAGCAGAATCTTTACCATTCAGCCCTCCTTTCAATACCATTAGCACCATACTGAGTATGCAATATATTGTCAGAAATCTAGAGTACAACTTATAGATCCCTCTGTAATCAGGAAATTGTATATTAAAAAAAAAAAATTCTAATTCTATTTTAACTGATCCATACCCTGAACTTTCCCAGATAACCATACTGCAGTTCCTCCAATGAATATTTAGTTTTATAATCTCTACTGAAATTCCATCTATCTTCTAGTCATTATGATAATTATGTTACAAACTGACATGTGAGTTATTCCAGCATGTTGTCTCATATAAACTAAATCACCTAAAGAGGAAAAATTTGTCTTGTGACATTGAAATTCAGTGTGAGTTTGCAGCTTAGATGTATATGCCTTGGTTACCTTTAATTTAACAAATTTTACTTAGCAATATTTGGACAGTAAGATCCATATTGCTATGACTATATGGCTGTTTAGATAAAAAAAAAAAAAGCTGTCATGGTTCTGACTACCAAATTACATAAAATAACATCTCACATGTTGCTTGCAATTAGAATTATATTTTTAGGTCATACTTCATTTTCTACTTCCTTTGCTCTGGTGTGTGGTATAATACTACTTTTTTCCTGGTGGAAAGCGCATCTTTATGCATTGAGCCAATATGCTTGGCAGGGAGGAAACAAAAGGCCTCATGTTTTGTCATTTCTCCTTCATTTTCCTTCTTTTTGATAGCCATCCACTGACATAGAAGTAGCAGATCTTGAATAGCATAAAATAGCCTCATTAGCCAGTGAAAAAAACAGGGAAAAGAAAAAAGAAAGAAAGAAGGGAATGCTAAGTTATCATGGTAAGGCTTATGTACAAGGCATGGATTGAAGGTGTGTAAAGAACTGATTTCAGGGTTTTTAAGTATGCGACTCTCCAACTTCCCAAGTATTTTTGCAATGGATAGAGGTGTGAATAGCCTTATGTGTATACCATATAAACTTCTGCAAACATTTCCTCGAATTTCTGGGTTGATTGTCAACTACAGGGATTAAAGTGATGCTACAGATAATGTTGCAGAAAAGTCCTTTGCAGTCCTGTGCAGTTTCACACTGGCCAACTTTATTTCCTGATTTGTTTACAGGTATGGATTCCAAACTTGACACCTCTGGTACATTGCGATCTTAAAATGCATTCCTATTGTCATTGTTATTTTTAAACATTTTTTGATCCCTCTGGCAGATGGGGCAGATTGTATCTAGTGTTTCTAGTGTTCTTTTATGGGATTTAAACTACATCTTTCTGGCTTTGGATGCTGTGTTCATTTCTTTTTACTTTGCTAGAAAACCCTCCAAGCTTTTGAGCCATTTTTCATTAGATAATAATAAATTTGACTTGAACATACACATGCTAAAAGGCTTAGTTTGCAGTGTCTTGACCTTGCATACTTCGTCGTCTAAACCTCTCAGCTTTATTGATAAAGGCTGTTAATGCCACAGCAATATTCAGTTCAGAATTTCATTTAATACTTCTTTCTTTAGGCACAAATCTATGACACATATGAAATTAATCTAAGATAATGTAACTCACAATAGCAGGTCAGAAAATTCCTTTATTATTTAGCAGTATCCAGAAAACCAGGAGATGACTAATAAATGGGATGTAATGAATTTTTTCCTCTCTGCCCATCCTTTTGTATTTCACAGAGTGTGCACATTCCAGACCGAATGATGCAGTGCTAGAGGAATGAGCTGGCATGGGTTACTATGACTTTATGCTTTCAGCCAGTATGTTTGATCATCCATTTGTGCAGCATTAGTTTTCTTGATGTCATTGTGCTTCTTGAAGCTGTACGGTACTTTGTCCTAATGCTTTTCAGGAGCTGGCTCTCAAGAGGTAAGCTTAATAAAGAATTTTAATTCTACTTGGATTAACTTTTTTTTTTTTTGAGGCAGGGTTTTTGGGGGGGGGTTGTTTTGGGTTTTTTCAGGTTTTTTTTTTTTTACCCAATGAAAATTAAATTTTTTATCTTCATGCATCCAAAACCCTTAAAAAATGTAATAGAATTCAATCAATTGAATTCAGTCAGTTATATCAAGTCTAATAACAAAATAAACAAGAAAAATGATAGGCTTCAGAAACACCTTTTCCCCACTGTATCTCAGCTAGATGAAGACCTCCTCACTTCCACAATGTATTAGAAGTTACCACTTTCTTGGATGTGTCATTTAGTCAAAACCAAGGCTATGATTATCAGTCAGTTTAACAAAGAATAACTAGTCACATTATTTAAACTTATCTTGTCTCTTAAACAACAAAGAGATTAAGTGCTTCACAAGGAAATAATAAACTTTGGCAGATGTTTGGATGATGGAACATATTTGGGCAGCTGAGATCCATGTGGTATAATCATATCTGAAAAGTAGGGCTAAGCAAAGCTGGTCAACATCATTAATCCTGGCAGTCAAATAATAAAAGGATACAGCCTTGACCACTGTCTTTCTTTTGATTGTACAGGAAATAAGCGTGTCTAGAGTGCTGTGACCAGTTACCAGCTTCCACCAACCAGCAGTGACAGTCACTTTCCTAGAGGCCTGGCTTGAGCTGAGAGTTTATTTAGCGCATTCATTTGTTGCCTCTTACTGATAATTACAGTGGTTTTATGGTGGCTTCCAGCAGTCTATTCCCATTTCCAGTTCTTGCTTTACCCTTGTGCTACCTCACTCAGGACTGCAAGCCATCCTCATAGATATATCTCAAATCCCAGCTCTTCAGAGGTCTGCTGTTCTACCTTTTAAGCTGGATGCCAGCCTAGCATTTATGGTTTTAGGCTGGCCCTGCAACTACTTTTGATTGTCTCTCTTGGCAGTATGTCGAGATTTGCTCCACTGGCTGGAGCTCTCTGCCTCATCACTTCACTGGTGTGCTCACTGGTCCTCACTACCCAAGCTGGTGCCACCTGATGTCTGCACGGTGTTAAACACTCTAAAAGAGTGGAGGAACTCACCTGTATGTGTTTTCCTTCAGTCTCTAGTGTAACTAGTGAATTGCTCAAAATTGACACTTCATATGAGAGTTATTCAGCCAAGATTTCTTATTAAATCAGGTGTTTTTGTGATTAAAACCCTAACATTCCTTGGGTTTTTTTCTGGGATTCATGGATAATTAGCACATTTGTGCTAATATCTAAATAGTTTTACAATCGTCTCACAGATTCTGTGGGATGTTTAATTAAATGATCAAGAAAACATTTATTAGAGAAACTCGGAGAAAGTCTTTAGAGTATTTACATAACTTGTGAAATCAGACTCTTGTCAGCAGATCACACAAGTATTTTTGTGAAATTATCCCATTTTTTTAATAGGCCTTCACCTGGTTATTCCTATGGTGGCAACTAAGATAAATTAAAATGTCGTACTTTAAAAATTACATCAAGGTTTTTTTTAGTGTTTCATTAATATTTTAATCATTTAATTTAATATTTGTTTCAATATTTTAATATCATGCTGGTGATCAATCACATCTGGTGATTAACCACCAACTATTTTCCTTTCCAATATTTTTAAAGCTGCGTATATGAAAGCATGGTCTATAGATTTCCTGTTGTATTGCCTCAATTTACCACTATAAATCATAAGAAGGAATATTTTTTTCTTGGTTGTTTTCATGTGTTTAATGATGACACAACAATCTGGAAAACCATCTGAAAAAGAAAACACTCTGTGAATCGAATGCCTCCTCCACTTTCCGATTTTTGGTGAGAAGTCAGCAGATTGGTGTCTCTATAAAGTCACTAATTTGAATTTCCTGTGGCCTAATTCTACATGCAAACTATGTAGTTCTTGCCTCTTTTTGTTGACACTGTAGCTCTCTGATATGTCTATTGTTTGGGGCAGCACAAGAAATAGTGGTGTTTTCACATTTACTGCAGAGAAGAGCATGTGATTCTGCAACTTCATCTATGTTAGGTAGTGCTGTTTTTTCTGAATAAATCACAATATGTGATTTATTCGGTACTTATGTTCCTGGTTTGTTTTGGTAGAATAACATTATTTTCACATTTTTTATTTGTGGGGAAGTGAGAATTGTGCAGGATTTCCATGACATATAAAAGCATACTCCATTTTGATGGGTATTTAAATACTTTTAAAAAATCTGTATTAAAAAGGACTTTTAGTGATTAGGTTTGTGAAAAGAATGGATCTGAACCAGCCTCCCAGAATCCAGCTTGCTGATTTAACCATTTGACGGGTTTTATTCTCAAATGGGACTTCCCAAGAATAATCTCAGATTCTACAAATTTGTATTTTATGCTTTACCTTTAGATTTAAATAGGACACCACCACACCTATGCAGAAAATCACACCCATTGTTTATTGAAAGAGAATTTTTTTTTGTTTTAATGAAATAATAACCAAGACAGTTGCTGGGTTTTCTTTCAGAGTGCAGGTCATATCTTTGGGGTTTTTATTCCTCTGCCAATACAACCATTGCAACGACATGGTCTTTGACAATCTACCTGCCACTTACAGAATTTCAAAGCACATATTTCTAAAATAAAATCATGTTATGCCCAGAGATGCCAGATACAATTACCAGCGACTTCCACTGAGATCTGAACACATGTAGCTAAAGGGAATATTTGAGTTTAAGAACACACAGATTAGGGATATGTTGCAGATCTGGTACCACCTCTATTTTTTAAACTAGCTATAGTTGACATTGATGGGATTGCTGGAGGCTTTAATTTCATTGATACTTTCAGAAAGGAGTTTCTGCAAGACTGTGTAGAGCTGGAGCTGAATAACAAAATTAATTTGTAAATAGAAGAGAAAACTACTTTCAAAGTCTTAGATTTGATCATTTAATAGACTAAAATATTTGGAAGTAATTTAGGTGCATTTTAATGAATTGAAACTTAAACTTTCACTATTGCTTATTTCTTCTATATTCAGGTAGTTTCTGATTGTCTTAGTTTTGCTCTCATCATCACACAGAACAGATAATAGCATCCTGTGAATTGCTAATTATTCTTTGCAATTCTGTTTAGACGGTTTAATTATTTTGTTCATTGATTTAATAACAACATTTGACTCCTTATATTTTCAAATAACTTTAGAATTAATGAATAGCATGGGATATATGGTGGGAGTAATAAAATTATGATAGGTGGAGAAATCCAGAGAGAAAAGTGACTTGATTCTGACAAATTAGGACTGGAGAGTTATTTTGTTCCCCAACCTTGTTTTTGGGCCATTAGACCAAATCCTATTTTCCTTATTTTGATTAATGAGGATTCAAGATTACAATTTGCTTTAGTTAACAGTAGTCTAGAAGTTCCTTCAAAAGACAAAGATGAGAATAACTTATTTCATGTATTAACAATAGACACAAATGAAAAATGAGCAAATCCAAAATGTATTTTAGGCAATAAGAAGCCTTTTTTTTCATGAGTCTGACTGAATTGGGAATTAAACTCTTAATGCAATTTGGATCACTTTTTATGGTGCTGTAAGTGAAATGCTTTTAGAAAAGGCCATTTTGTACAGGATGTTTTGCCCTATTTTTAAATTCTCACCTCCTAGAATTTCAGTGAATGCATAACATTTTAATATTGAACATTTCTAAATTATTGTCACTAATTAGTAGACAGGCATAAAAGTAAATAAATTATTCTCTCTGCAAATCATAGAGGAATCAGCTTTGTTCCAAAAGGGAAAATACAGTTAGAATTTATTATAATATTTTTGGAAAAAATATTTTCCAGAGAAAAGTCCCTCTTAAGAAAATCCCACAAAACCTCAAACCACAGCCTAATTTACTATCTTTTGTATATTTGTGAGTTACCCCATTTAGACCCATGTCAGATAACCACATTGCATTTTAAGCTGTCAAATTACTTGAAAAACATATCATTACAAGTATACACAGGTTTTGTAAACTCTTCTGTATAATATGCAGAAGAATGTTCCTTCAGTAGATCCCCCATAGTTCAGAAGAAAAGTTTGCTAGATCAAGACTATTTTATACTCCATGTTGCTTAGAATCAATTTAATATATTATCAATCTGTGGCTATGCATGCCAGTTGTCAGCCCACAGGCTTCTAGACCCCAGATTCATCTTCCTCCAAGTAAACCACAACACTGAATACTGCAAAGAGACAGATACTCAGAGCTTGTAAAAGCTTCCTCCTCTGGTGGTAGCATCACCACTAGAATCAATTCCCACCCCTCCTTCCTGGTGAGCAGTCCAGCTCCATCTATTAGCACTGAATACCAAATGAATTGTGTTTGTTCCCAGTTCTCACTGGATGCACGAAAACTCTTGCTATGGAGGAAATGAGAATAATAAACAATGTTTTCCCATTCTGGATCAATTACTAGCTATATTTACAAGGCAAATTTAACAACCCACTCAAGATGTAAACTATTAAAGTAACCTCCTTGTGGCACACAGTTTTCTCAATTGCACACCAACACAGCAACCTAAAAATTAAGTTTAAAAAATTTAAGTACCACCAGTGAAAAACGTCACATGAAGGGTTCAAAAGGAATTCCAAGTGCAATTTCTTCCTTTTTTTTCCTTTTTTAAAAATCTGTCTTCTATTATTAGATAATTCCCTACTAAGACATGGAATTTTTTCCTTTTTCTTTGGATGGAAATACACCTCACGGTTCTTATTTTGGTATGTGTAGATATTGCCAGACATCTGCTGCTGAATTTTATTCCGCTAAAAAAATCTGCTCTTCTACAAATTATATGAATTTTGGTGACAAATGTAAAGAGATAAAAAATTAAATGAAATGCTGTTCTACTACTTTCATAGTTTTTCCAAGTCAGAGAGGTGTATTCATGAGATCTAAGAGAAAAGTTCTAAACTCATAAAGCTGGATTCTTTTGTGTTGATACTTTACAGGATGTGTTCTGTGATGGGTCAGAAATGTGGTTTTGCTTGTCTGTTGTGTAGATTTTTTTTTTGTTTGCTATAAAATCCCAGATTTAGGAAGGGATTCATGGAATCATGGTTACATGCTATCTTTTCCAGAATTTATAGAAAGTGAGGAACCCTTTTATTGTCCAATCCAGGATGTTGTTTCCCACCTAGGAACAGTTTGCTTCCTTCCATGGTACTATCAGGTGTGCTGACCTCCTTGCTGGTCCTAGCTCCATCTTGAATATCTTTGTGGAGTCCAGACTTTTGCAGCGAGGCACGTCATCAGTTGTATAACAGGAGTAAAACATATGAACTTACTGTTGCAAACTTTAGAAAGAGACGACAATTTAGCTTTTTTTTCAATGTTTCTTTCTATTCTAATTGCCCTTCTACCTACCAAAGAAGAACATATGACAACCCTGTCTAAAGAATAAAAATATATTTAGATACGGGGTTTTGCTCTTCACCTCTATATGAAAGGGACTATAAAATCCATTTTCTATAGGTCTTAGACTCTCTTGAGGATTGATTGAAGATCCTTAAGAACCAGATTTTAAATAAGTGTTTACCAAGGTTGTATGTTGCCCAGGATGTGGATGAGAACAAAGACTTTGCAGCTGGTGGGAATGTGCATGAAATCTGCTGGAGCTAATGACATGTACTCTTGTTAAGTGTAAGTACCACTCTTTAGGCTCTCACAAGTGTCAACCCATATAAAACAAGTAACATAAATGCATTTGTAAGGACACAATAAGTCTGACATATTAAGGACTTATGTTTTGCTCACTTAGGAAGTTTTGGTCTGTTGGAGCCAGAAGCCTTGTGCTGGAATCACCCTGCAACTGACAAATTCTCTCTCAGACCAAACCTGAGATAATAAAAAGGCAGATCATCTTTGTGAGATGAGGGTTTAGCACTAGCAGCAGGCAGACACCAGATGCAGGTGCTCCAACTTCTGTGATCATTTGGGGAATGTTACTGTGCTACTCCTAAGATTAATGCTGCTTCATTCTGCAAGGTGACAGCATTAGCAAATTACTGACACAAAAGCGCACTGGCGTGACAAAACCTGCTGGAATGGTGCTTTCTGCACAAACCTCACAGGCAGGACTAGGATGTGAGATGCAATAAAATGCTTCATGGTGCATTGGTAAGCTTGTCTGATATAACAATTATGTTTAAATGCTCCCTTAATTCTAATTTTTTAATTGTTGCTTTTGTCATACTCATTTTTTTTGTCAATACAGTTTCATGCATTTTGATAACAGAGTCAGCCTTAACAGTCTGTTTTGCGAGATGTTCAAGATTCCAAAATCAGCTTCTGAACTGAGAGTTGTCTGTACCCTTACAGCATGAACAGCATCCCTTACAGGATGAACAGATGTTGGCATAAGCACACTAAATACAGAGAAAAATTATTATGCTCTTTAACATACTTTCTGGATTATTCTTCAGAGAGCTGAAATTAATTGCTCTTCTGTCATACCACTCCTTGAAAAAACCCACAACAGTTACCGGGTTATATTATTAAAATTTTTAACTGATTATGTCTTTGTAATTTTTTCCATCATATAACTCATTTAATGCTAATACTTTAGTAAGGAAAAAACCTCTGCCATTATATCAAGTTTAATTATATGCCTTCTACAGGGATGAAAGCATAAAAGACTGTAGTAATGAAATAATAAAAACCCCACATATCATCCTTCTGTGAAAAAGGAAGTAGCACAACTATGTAGTTTAAGAAGCATCTCTCCTTGCTTAGGAGAGATTTGCAGAGATTTAATAGTAGTGGGGAAATAAGGATGAAGTTAAGACTGAGTACTACAGAAAATTTTCAAAGTCCTATCAGTTTTTGCTAGGGAGAAAGCATGCACAAATGAGCTGAGGGGAAAAAAATGTTCCCCAGGATTTGTAACTTGAAAATTTGTCATACAATATTGATTCAATCCAAAGAAACGCCTAGAATGTGACCTTATTTTACCCTTTAGTCACTGCATTTGGAAAATGACTTTTTTTCAAATCTACCTCACCATTTTTCTGAGTTTACCAAAACTAACAAGGAAAAGTTTTTGATTTTTATTTTAGATCTAAACAATGAATAATGTTTTCCAGATCCTTGATGCCTGGTATCTCCATGAAGTATATAAATGTATTAATAAGATACAGTAATACAGAACCTTCACCAAAATGCGTGACTCATCACCTGAGAACTGCCTAAAGACATGTTCTACCACAAGACTGTAAGCCACTTTTTACAGCTTCAGCTTGTTAGTGTAGATTAAAAATTAATTAGGCCAGTCCTTTAATATACAATCTGCCTCTAAATTAACCTGAATGCAATGTTAACTTCTTCCATTACAGGATAAAGCATATTGAAATAATTAAATTATTCTTATAATTTTCAGTATAAAAATGAGTTCCCTATTTGCACAAGGTTTTGCATAGTGAGGTGTTTTTCCATTCATAGGGCTCCTTTTTTATATCCAAAACCAAATATAAAATGTACCATTTTATCATTTGATATCAGAGTACTTCAAAAGTGATGCTATTAGAATATCTTTAAAATTAATGTACTGGACCATATCTTCTCAGCAATTAATTATAAATTTGCTCCATATTTCATATGTGTCTCTTCTCTGAGTATAGTACGGCCATATTTTTTACTCCAGCTGACTTTGCCCCACACAGAAATGAAAAGAATGAACCACATAAATTTCAATGGTACTATGTGCTCAGCTGAGTGAATAATAGGAAATTTTCAATACTTTCCTGTACAGAAGTGGTTTGAAACCACCAGGAATATATTCTAAGCACATGGTTTACAATTGTTTTTTCATCATTTTGGAGATACTTGATTCTGTATGAATCTAGTATTATGCACGAAAGTCTAGATATCTACAAAGGCAATTCTCTCATAGAAATGGTTTACCAAAGACCATTGTAATTTCTTAGAAAAGTAAGGATTAGAGAATAATAAACTGCAAAGAGAATTCAAAGAATTTACCATTTTATGCAAATTCAGACATTCACTGTAAATGAAAATCTATCAGGCACTGTGAAGCCAGTAAATAATTTCATACTAGCCCAGGAGATTTGGTGAGACCATCCTGGTGTTTTAACAGCTTCTTTCCTCTCTCTGTAACATGTTCTACAACATTAGGGAATCTGTCTTTGTCTTGCATTTCAATAAAGAGTAACAAGATGTTTTCATTTTCTAAAATCAGGAGCTTTGCTTTTATGGGCTTCTGCTAAGTCCTCCATTTAAAGATTGATGTTTTCATCCAGCTTTATGAAGTTTTTAAGAATCATGATGTGTTTAACCCCAAACAAAAGAAAGCCATTACCCACTGATATAATCTATGGAGCTAAAACATGACTGTGGGTGCTTTTATGACCATTTTGTTCTACCTTGCTCTGTGCTCCAGAGCTGCTGTCACAAATTCAGCCTCTCTGCTGTCACTAAGAAATTCCATTTCATTTGATATAGCAGCTTTATACTGATCTCATCATTGTAATCTCCAGCTGTTTTCCAGTAGTGACTAAAACAAAATGACACAGGTCTGTGATGGGTTGTTTGTTTCCTTTCCTATTGTTTGGAGGGGAAATGAGTGGGTGCAAAGTAAGTTTTTGATCTCCATTTGTGTATATAAATCACTTTAATTGCTTATTATAAGACATACAGTGTATTTACTGATTTTAGGATGCCTGACTGACACTGTAAAACTTTTTTGACCTTGGCATTTACAACTTGCTATATTGCGTTTTCCAAGGGAAAACAGTCCTGCTTTGACCCATTTTGAAATGACTTGCAATTTTTTCCTTGGTTCTAGTCTTTGCAATGATGACAGTCCTGCTCCATTAATTACTCAGAGTAACTCTGCTAAAAACAGACCTTAAAAAGATGATATGGACAAACAAGACAAAGCAGAAGGCTTTGCCCAGTTTTATAGAGGATGCAGAAAACAGCATCCCTACTCAAACTCACTGTCAGCAGTTCTGAAATTACAGGCATATACTTTTTAAAGCATGCTTGAACTTATACATGTTATTGCTGATATTCTGCTTGATTTGCTGAGAATAGTGGTTTTACAAAAACCTGGAGAGTTTTGCAATAATTTAGAACTACTACAGAACACATCCAAAATAGAGCATGCAACTGGGCTTCTAAGATTTCATTATACTTTAGAGAAATGTTGTAAGTATTGCCTCTGCCCACATACAGTATACTTTTCAAAGACTAGAAACATCGTGAAAAATTACAAGGAAATGTTGTGAACTTGTTTAAATCAGCCAGTTCTAATCTTTACTTTGAGGACAAAAATCTCCAAGGGCCTTTTGTCTCTTAAAATGTTTATTGCAATTAAATAGAAAGAGAAACTTCAGACACGGAGGTGTCAATCTGATTTCAAGTATTGGTAACAAGTCACTACATGTCCTCTTCAACCACCAGCGCAAAAGTGGCCACAAACTCAGTCAAGGTCTCATCGTGCTGCTCAGAAAACACAGTTCAGGTTGAGTTCCTGTCTCATTTTTGTAAGACAATGGGAACAGTTAAGCTGACATATTGGTAAGGTATAAAAAAATGTGTATAGTGAAAAACTTTTTTTGAGTATTCAGTTGATATGAGGAATAGAGTGCCTTATTCTATCTTGGATGTGAAGTTAGCTGCAAATCAGAAATAACTGAAACCAAATATGACTATGCTTTGTCAAGTCCCCAAAAGCCAGATCTTGAGGAATGTAAAGTGTGAAAGTGAATACAATTTTCAAGAGAGCTCTTTGCCTTTCTTTTCCAGGTCCATAACTGGTAGATTCAAAATAATTACATAATATTTGCTCAGTTTGCACATTCTATGTTCTTTCCTACTTTTAGTTATCATGGTGTCCCTAAACAAAGTGTAAAGCAATGTAGTTTTAGGCTAGGGGTTTTGGGGCTTTTGAAGGTGATTCAGGGGTCAGAATTGTTGTTCAGAGAGGCTGAGTCAAGAGGAAAATGATGCTAGGCTTGGGCTGTTTGTTTCTCTTCAGTTTTCCTAGAATCTTAGGGGGCTAGAACAAAGGAACTAGAACAAAGCACAGGATCCAGTCATGAAGAACATTTTGGTCTCTTTTGTCCTTTGACTTTTTAAGGTGTAACAAAGTTATACAAATTTCTTTATGTTGCTAAGCTTGTTCATTAACTGCATAGTCAGGGGAGAGGGGAAGCTCTATACCTAATTTTTGGTGGTTCTTTTTTGTCACAGGTAAGAAGACAAAGGGTCAGGGGCTCTGGAAAAGACTTCAGGGCAACAAAGAACTTCCAAAGTGAATAACTCCCATTATCTATACATGGAATGAAGCTTCAACAATTTAGTACTCTGCTCCTAAAGGAGAGCAATGGGCAATGCCTCCAACATCCCAGCCTTGAACCAACCCCAGCTGAGGTCACATCTGGGTGGCATCAACTTCTTATGACAGTCAAAAGCATATAAAGACTCTTTGCTAATATTTACCTATCCCTTCAATCTTCAAAAAGCAGAGGATTCTCAGTTAAGATTTAGCAGCTTTTTCTTGAAAGGATCTTAAAAGGGTTCACTTTTTCTTACAGTTCACTGACTAAGTAGAGAGAAAAATTTGCCATGGGATGCTAGAGTTACAGCCTCAGATCCTCCAGAAGAGAGTTTGTGAAATTTGTCAGGGGTTTTTGGTGAGATATAGAAGCAATGTTTGCTGTCTGTTTACAGTGTAGTAGTTGACAGAAATGCCTATAAAATTGTGAAGATAGTTGAAGCTATAGCTCTATAATCAATTATTCCTGAAAAAAACTGGATTATCATTCAAATGAAAATTCTGTCTCACAACTCATTCTTGCCCCAAGCCACTTGAGAAGGATCTGCTGATCCTTAACCTCTCTACTTCAGGGATGTGTGCTCTGTTCCTGGGGGAGCTCTAGTGGGCTCAGTGCAGCTGGCACACTGTGAGACCATGGCAGGAGTAAGGTCACTGGATGAAGCACAGGGGATCTGTGGCAAACCCTGGCAGCACTGAGTGAACAGGTGCACCAGGAGATTTTAAGACTCTGCTAATTGGGTCAAATCTAACTTTCAAAAGGGGAAGAGATGTGTATCTCCAACAGCAGTCTTTAATATTGCCAGAATGCTGTTCTAAAGTAGAAATGGTCCAGAATGCATTGAATACCTGAGAATTTGTTTTGGTAAAACTACTATCTACTCTCATTCTTTGAAGTACTTGAACCTCTGCTGAAATTTAACACCTAGCTTCCTAAAAGAAAAAGAAAAATCTGAAGTATGGAGCAAGTATGGAAAATTTCAGTGTGAAAAGTTGCCCTAAGGCAAAGTCATAAGCTACTGAAAACTGGGATTTCTTAGTGGAACATATTATACAGCCTCAAATACATATTTCTTTACACTATCCAGAGCCAGAGAAAGACACCTGCATTTACTTTCAGTAGCTTATTAATGATACAGATTTTTAATTAGAATTTCCTGCTGAGGTAACAGTACAGAAAGATGACACATTATTATACAACTTGTGCTTCAACTGACAAGTACAACTTTTAATCTAATGTTGACAGTTTGATAGCAAAATACCATAGCACTATTATTCTTGACAAGTGGCAAGAAATGGGCGAAAATATTAGCTGCTTCACGAAGTTCCCCACTTAACTATTGTTTATAGAAGTTTCTTTGACCTTAGTGCAGAAACATCACTTAGATTCTGATAGGAAATGGAAATTGGAGCATCTGCTAGAACTCGTCAGTAAAAAAAGGCTTTTATAAAGTGGGGGTTTATTCTGAAATTTTTGTTTAGTAGTAAGACTAGGAAGCTTAGTTAGATGTTTAGCTCAGTTAGATGTTTTGCAGTAGGAAAGGAATGACTGCTTGACAGGTTTAAAAAGTCATGCTTGACAGAATAGTTAAAGCTGTTATACAGTAAGTCTTAAATGTTCAGCTTTATTGGATGACAGACTGAAGAACAGAAAGACTATCAAAATAAACCCTTTTTTAATATATACTCTTTTTTCCCCTACTTAATAATCCAAGATCAAACATATATTTTAATCACAAACCCTCTGAACTTTTCAGCTTGTTCAGGGAAAATAGAACAAATTTAATGTTCTTTTCAGTGCATTTGTCAGTCTACGTACTGAAAGTGCATTACATAGGTGTGTGAGCAACAGCAAAGCTTTTTCTTAATTATTTAGGGATAGTGCCTTTGGGAAAAAGCTTTTGAATGGGAATTTTAGACTTTGTAAAATAATTATAGTTGTGAATTTCGATAATATCTCAAAGCTTTCTCTCACATTTATGTTTATTACAAAAACAATTTGGGACAATTTAAAATTATCTCAAATTCTGTTTTTTGTTTGATATTTCTACATATTCAGTAACATAATAAAGCACATTTTCACCTACATTTGTCAACATGTCTGATTCTTTATATGAGTTCTTCTTTTTATCATATTTTTTATCATATTTTAATGGAGAGCTCAGTCTTGATCAGCTTGAAAAAAGGGTCATGTTGCACAAATTTCTTTCAAAAGGTAGCATTATTGAGGATGAAGTTATAATATTAAACTCTTTTTACTGGTAATGACACGATATTCCTCAGGAAATTTTCATTCTTTTAAAGCTTTTGCTGTAGTACTCCCATATCAATCAATAAATACGGCAGGTTCCTTGAATTGCAGCTGAGGTGTTCAAAAGAAGTGGATTTTTTTCAGTTTATTTTATTACCTTTCATATTGATATTGATATTAATTTTAGTATGATTATTATAACTATATCTCAAATCTATTTTTTGTTTGCCCTTCACTACCAATCATTAATTCACACTGAGGGGAAAAAATTGCTATGAGGTTATATTTAGAAAAATAAATTTTCATCTCCACTTTTTCTCAGCTATATGAGGATGTTTTTGTCAGTGATAATATTTCTGCCTTAGTGTTTATTCCTATATATTGATTACAATGCACCATTTACATATTCAGGACTATTGATTGTACATAAAAAGGTCATTCATTTGATGTTAAAATTGTCCATAAAATGAAGAGAGAAAAGAGATTCTTTTTTGAACTTGTAAAACAATTTTAAAAATGCAGTCTTTCACATCCATCTCCCATGTTACTTCTAAGGTTTGTTATGAAAACCTCTGAGACTTCATTTTTTTCCTCGTTTAATTTTCCCAGTCACTTGGCAGTAGGGGAGAAATATTCCCCTTTGCAACTCCCATTATTCTTCATTTATGCTGCAACTAGAGCCCTAGTCCAGGAAATAGCTGAACACATCCTTTTTTCCTATTGGGCTCAAAATATCTTCATGTTCTCTCTTAAATATAGGTTAAATTTTGTATACATTTATATACTGAAATATATATATATAACCCTTAGAATACATTGTATTGCAAAACTGTTTGATACAATGAGATAGAACAAAACCTCTATATGAGGGATAACTTCGTCTATACAGAAAAAAAGAAATTAAAACAGTGTTAAGGATTTATTTCAGTGGTCTATGTACAGTGCCTGAAATCCCAGAAGATTCCACTGAGTTCACCATACTTTCAGAATAAACCAATTCCAGACATAATTATGGACTGAGTCCATAAGTCTTCCTTTCAGCTGGATTTATAATTAGCTTGTTAGTCCTTCTACAGCCTAAGAGAAATGACCTTTTTAGAGTCAAGATATCCTTTCTCATGATAGCATCGGCGTTATGAGAGTAAAAAATGACACTAATTTGTTTATTGGACTTGCAGTCAATTACAGCTTTGCCTTGTAACATGATAAGATTATTTTTTAAAGCCAAATTATTAAAGAGTTAGAGAGTATTTCTCTGAGAATATTATCGCCCATGAGAGAAAGTATAGTGCAAATCACGTCTGCTACTGCAGGCAGAAATTCATCCTACCTTTTCTTTCGTAACTGTGCAAATATTTCACCTAAAGATCAAAAGGAACAGTATCACTGGAGAAAAAAGGATTAGCTGCATCAGAAAAACAATATTAATTTGTCAGTGATTTTGCTGACATGTCAAACGTTTTCAGGAACTCTCTGGCAACTTTCTCCAGCATCTTGGCCTATGGTCACTGGTGATTCCACAGAAATGGAGATCAAAACCATAAATGAGGACCTGGCCTACCTTTAACTCCATTATAAAAAACTATTATGTCATAAATATATTTTCTGTTCAGAGGCTCAGATAAGCAAGGAACTCAGGACTCCAAAAAACCTCAGTCTGGCCTGCAGCCCAATGCTTTTAAATGGTAAAAGCTAGGCATAAGCCTAAACATCCCACTGAATAAGTGTCAGAAGAATGATATTCTTCAGTTTTTTCTTTTTTCGAAACACATTGACTTTTTTTTTTCTGTGTGATATTTTTGTTTCTGAAATTGCAGACAAAAGAAAAAGCAACAACTAGGAGGATGAGGTGATACAGGATGCAATTTTTCTTGTTCTTAGTAATAAGTAGTTGAGATTTTCTCAAAAGTCTCACATATTTCCGAAGTCAATCCATCTGAACTCTGTCCATTTTTTACTTTTGCTTTCTTTTTTTTTCTGAACTTAAGTGGTCAAACCCTGTTCAATAGAATTCAAAAGATTCAGTTTTTATAAATTCTCCTATCAAGTTGTATCCAAAATACAGAAACAAAAGGTACAATTACTATAGCTTTGTAGGAAAAAAACATAAAGAAGAAGTCAAAAGGCATGCAGAACATTGCTTAATATAATGGCAAAGTCTTTAATAGGAATTCTTTTTATTGGTGCAAAATAAATGATTTCTTTTAGCTTCATAAGAGTGGCTGGGTGGTGAACAACACTTTTGTCAAGAAACAAACTGTTTTTCCAGTTGCTGCAGAAACAGAATAAACCAGAAATAGAGCATTATTTTATATATATGATCAATCTCTTCATGGTCCTTGAGGCTCATTTCATAACAGATTTCTGCAAGGCTACACCACTGAGCCTGTGATGCATGTAATACAATTGGAGAGCCCCAATACAATTCCAGACTGGGAAGATCCCTGTTTGTCTTCAAGCTCACATTTCTAACATCAGGTCTAGATTTAATGGCTTTGGTAACTTTCAAAAGACCAATCTTTTGGTCTGATCTTTGAAAATAAGTTTTACCTGTAGCGCTATCTGTAGCTAATATAGGTGCTATTTTCCTTTGGAAACTGAGGGAAATTACAAAGCTCTGTTCCATATATAGCTTCCTCACACATAAGCAGATTTGACTACTCCCACTGCAATATTTTCTCCCAACTTCAAGTGCAGGAGAGTTTATGCTCTAAAAGGAAATACTCTGAATTGCATTCAGCTGCCTTGAGCTGTAATAAAGAAGATCTTTCTGGACACCTCAGTGGAAGCTAAGCAGTACTCTGCAGCTCCACAAATGAATGTAGGAAGATATGAAAGGTTTCTTTAAGCAGAGAGTTCAGCTCCACTCCACTGCTCCTCCTTACCCTTTCTCACACAGACACTTTCAGTATTCACAGAAATTTCATAGTACATGTAGATGCTCACAATCATAAAAGACAAAATCCTCTGTAAAGAGAAACCTCATTTTCATCTAGCTGCTGCCCAATGTACTGAGAGAAATTAATACTTTCTGGAAATTAAAAATGCTTCTCTTTGCTCTGAAAACGACTTTTTTAGGCTTAACCTTGGAGTGTTAGTATTGCAAATACTCAAACAATTGAATTGTGCAACCTACATAATAATGTGAAAAATAAAAGAGACTGCTGTTCTGACCTACCTGCATTTAGAACACACTTTAAAGTTTGTGAAAAAGAAATCACACAGACAGATTATTGGTGAAGAACAGACAGAAAAATTCCTCAACTATCAGCAGCAAGAACATCAATTTGTATTGCTAATAGAATAAGTAATGCTTCATCTGCAATTTTCACCATTGAAAAATCTTACCATTTGACTGATTTAGAAAGCTGCAAAACATCAGTATTGATGAAAAACAATCAAAAATAATTTCACAATTAAAAATATCCACTTTTATAGTAGCTATTTTTAATTTAATTAAAAATGTAATTTTTCTACACTGGCTTGAAAACAAATTTGAATTTTCAGAACAAATGACAGAATTGATTTTACAATTTGTTTCATGTTCTCACACCATCTTAGATCCTGGAAAGCAAGTCAGGAAGAGGAGTGCAATGAAAATAGATTGAAAACTTCAGGGGATTTGATCTCAGATCTGTATCCAAAGCCAATATTTTTCCTAGGGATCATTTGAGAAAAGTCTATTTGAAATGTAAAACTATCCACGAACCTTGGACATTTACACCAGTTAATTTATTCACCTGCACTTCCAAGACAAATGATACAAATGGAATTTACTCTTATCAACACACTGTAATTAATGGCAGAGCTCAACTTTTTGCACTGAAGCTTGCCAGGCAATGTAGTTCATACAGCGAGATAGAGCAGGATAAAAGTTCACTTAATTTTGCTGATAATTGTTCAACAGGGTGTGTGACACATCTGAGAGAAAATTCAGGAGCAATGAAGTAAGGCAGAGCTGATGTCAAAAGCTGATGATAGATTAAAAACCCATCTGGCAGGTATATTTTTTTTTCATTGCTGAGGGGATATTATGTACAAAATTGAGCAGAGAAATCACTACTATATATATCTCTATTTTAAGATCAACGCTCAAAAGACAAAAATTTATGGATTTAAAAACTTTGTCTGGGCTCCCTAGCACAATCTGCACAAGGACTTTCCCCCAAACCAGAAGAAGAGGAGCAACTTGTAGGAAAACCTTTGACTGTTAAGAGCCTAATTTATAACTCGTTTAAGGATGATCACTGATAATCCAATTCAACAACTGTAAAAATGTTCATCTAAGAAGACTCTAAACTTATTGATCTTCAGCAGTAAAATACCAAAATATCCCACAGAAAAATAATAAGAATAGAATAGAATAGAATAGAATAGAATAGAATAGAATAGAATAGAATAGAATAGAATAGAATAGAATATTTTGTATGGAAGGGACATAATCTGAAGAAACATACCAGTCCTGCTGCCTGACCAGTTTAGGACTGACCTAAAGTCAAAGAACAATGTTAAACTCATTGTCCAAATGTCTTAACATTGAGAGGCTTGGAGCATCGACTTCCTCTCTAGAAAGCCTATTCCAGTGGTTAACCACCCACTTGGTAAAGAAAAGCTTCCTTAATGTCCAAATCTGACCCTCCTCCAGCACCACTTTGAACCACTGTTGCTCTGAAATACTCTTGCACCTACTTCAGTGAAAGGTACTTGCTGACATCTGTCATCTTAAGGCACTCTGTTATTAAGGACAACTTCATAATAGGAGCAATTTTTTGTGCAGAGGTTAAAATTCAACTCACCTATCTTTGGCTGACTAATTAAACTTAGTCCAGTTTCTAGACTAAGCTAGATGTTTAGGCTCCTTTTTCAGGATTGATGAATGACAGCCAGCTCCAGTGGATGAATCATCCCACCTGCCCAGATGGATACCTCATCCGGGATTAGGTGATTGGGCTATCAAGGTGATTAGCTTTGCTGTAGAGAACTCACTGTCAGACAGCTTCAGCTGGTCACTCCCACTCAAAGTAAGGCTAGGCTTTTATACCTTTAGACTGCAGTAGAAGATGAAATTACATGGATTTTAGGCAATAATGGGAAAGCCCAAAGACAGGTATTATAAGGAAACAAGAAGTTTTCCTCTTTGCCACCTGTTTGATGTCCCTGTGCCACAAGTGATCAGACTCAGTTTGGGGATCCTACTGCTAATACTGTGGCCAGCTCCCCTGTCCCTGCTGCCTCATTCTCATTGTTCCAGAATGATCAGAAACCTCCAACAGGGAAAACTTCTTTTAGGAGCAGCTTTTCCAGACTGTAAATGAAAGACAGTTGGTAAATGCTACAATACCAGCCACCAAAGGATCAACAGTTTCCTCAGCACTCTGCTGCTGCTTCCTCACCAATTTCATTATCTATGTGCCTTGCCTTACTTTCCAGGCTTCTAATGCCTTATTGTGCTGTTTAAATATAATCCAAACATATTAAATTATTAGACCTTACTTGTCCTCAGTGAGGTCTCATTTTATTGACAGGAAATAGCTGTTTTCACTTCATAGTTTTGAATATAATTAATTCATTTGAATATAATTAATTCATTACAGACTAGAAATCAAGCAGTATTTTTGTTACAAGCCCTGTAACATTGTACTGTTACATTAAAGTATATGTCTTTCCTATGAGGTATCTGAGTCTGCCCTACAAATTCAGTCAAAAAGAAAAGATTTTTCCTTAAATTTGTACAGAACTTGGAATAAAGGGACATTCTGAACCTGGTTACTTAACTATAAGCACACCAGGTAATCAACAGAAACATTGAAACTTTTTGAGACATTGTTTGAAAGCAGATCTTTTGATTCCTAGAATTTGAAGCTTCCTTCAGACATTTCCTTCCTTCCCACAGCTTTCAGGCTTGTCACTCTGTGGAAGAGACTGCTGTACAGTCTATTCTCTGTGAAGATGGGCTTTGTATGCTCTGGGTCATAGCTTCAACAGTAAGCAGCTTTGCCCAGAAGCATTTACTAAAAGAGCAAAAGATAAAATGGAAAATAAGGCCATATACCAAATGAAAAAGTTGTATTGACTTTTTTACTTCTTTTTCACTTTTGCATTCTCTGGATGTTTATTATCTTTTAGATTATAGACTGTGTTGGTGAGGGATTGTGTACTCCTCCCTGATTTTATTGTATATAGCACTGTCTCTGAGCAAGACTATACTTATAAAATGCACAATGCTTTTGTGTTCAGTAAGACCTAAATAAACAGCACTTTGTGGCCAGACAGGTATACAGATGCCTGAGGATGAAGAAATAAACCAGTTTTTTTCCTGAAGCTGAGAGCTAGACAAGTCTTTTCCTTTCTTTGTCAGCAGCAGACCTTGATGACTAAATACATCATTCTATAATAACCAAGAAATGAACAATGCTGCAGATTTCTTCAAGGAGATGAGTCATCATATCTTACATGAGGATCTGTCCTGGAGGTTGGCATGACCTCAGTTGAAGCTGAATTAATGGTATTGACCTTTCTTTCATTTTCTGAATACTACAGACATCAACACTAATTTTGATAAGGTTCAGTGAGATGTGAGAGATTTAAAGCCAAAAATGTCTGAAATAAAACCCAGGCAACACAGATTCAGAAGCTGTCATAAGACAAAGTTGTGCTCTGGATGAACAGTTTCAGACAAGGTTTAGGCTACAGTAAAATCTGAACTGGTGCAGTTTCTATAATTTGCTCTGCCAAGTATATAAAAGAAGGGCAGAAACAAGTTCCCAACTCTAACTATGAAGCAGAGAAAAAAAAAAATCCAACCAGTTTTAAAGAAGGCCATCCTGAAATCCAAGGGGGAAAAAGTTCAGTTAATATTTTATTCTTTCTATTATTAATCTCTGTGAAAATAAAAAGGCAAAGAAAAATATTCTGAGTTATTTCTGTGGCTAAAATTGACCCCCAAAAGCTTGTGAAAAGCTGTGCATGCCCATCTTCCTAGCAGAGGCCACAAGAAAAAGAAAACAAAGTCAGAAAGTCAAATTGTGGGTTCATTCTCTCTTTTGTCTAAATTCTGTTAAAAAAGATGGGCCTTTCTGTCACATAAAAGCAAATACGAAGATGTAGACATGTCCATCCCTCCTGTTACATAACTGGAGTTGTATCACCAGTTAAAATCCATTTATACAAATTTAGAAAATTACTTTGTAACTTTCTCTGTGTTGGAGAGCTTTGGATGGCATTAGTTGGCATTATATGACAGAAAATCATATGTTAAAATGCAGGCTATGCCAGATTAGCAGCTATAGTAATGACTCCACCTTTTTCAGTACAAGAACCATTCAATCACTGCTAGTGGTTTGATTTCTCCTGACTGCTAGAGGAATTAGACCAGATCCATCAGTAAAATAAATTCTACAACAGGCAAGCCACAGCAATTAAAACCTCTTGGTTTTACAACTTGAGAAGTAAGAATCTGTTAAAATATCAGAATATCTTTTAGTAGAAGATTAAGCTTTTATTAATCTGTTTAAGGAAGAACATTTCTAAAAACCATCTGCCTATTGATCTCTGCAACACGATATCATTGACTACTTTTCCCTCTGAAAATTCCCGCATATATAATGTGGATGGAGCACCATAAACTCTAATTAATACTTTTTCAGATGAGCTGAATTGCATGCAGAAATATAGGTGAATCCGGGACGAATAAAAAGTAGTATTATATGGTACTTTGGAGCTGTCCAAGCTGCTCTTCTGCTGTCTTGAAATAAGAAGCCTGGCATATCTCTTAGAGAGTCTGCAGTGAGTCAGTGGAAAATGAACAAAACCCCAGCACACCCTGCCTCCCAAATATGAAGCTCAAAAACCCCCAAAATACTTTGCATAAGTGTATAACAGCTAAAATTCTTACTTTTAACTATTGTAGAGGTTCATTCCGGTGCCCTGTGCAGCTCTGTCGTGCTTGGATTCTGATAGCATGAGCATGGTGGTAGAGAGTCCCATTGCCCAGAAATGCACCAGAAAATCAGGCTGAAGAATTTAATTCAGAGGTCTGCTCTCCCCACACTACTTCTGCAGTTATTCAAGAGTAGCTGAAACCTCTAAATGGACACTCAGAGAAGGAGACTAACTTAAATGATACAACTCCATTATGGAAAAGTTTACGGAGGTGTTTACAGGGCAGCCAAGCCAGCTGTTTGAGCACTTGAAGTCCTGGGTGCTCACGAGACCGGAGAGTTTGCACCTACATTTTTGTGCAGCCAGCCTTGGAGAAGGCTGTGTTTCAGCAATGAACAACCGAGGACAAGGTCTGGCACCTTTGGGCTGTTCGATGCCAGACGCATAAAAGCCCTGTAACAGCAGGTGAGATGGATGAGGTCTGGCACTCACCCACACGGCAGGTAAATACAACATGAGTTGTTTTGTAAGGCATGTAGCATTACCTCAATTTTCCCCAGGTGTGCCAAGGCATTTGCAGAACTGCTTCTGCATTTGCTGAATCTGGCCACAAACTATGGCTGTGGAGCTGTTTCTGTGCAGCAGAGTATCTTCAATCCTTCTCCGTTTCTCAAGTCCATTGGATGCTTAAGAGGCCTCTAACTGATTTATTTTGCCTAATGATACATGAGGTGTCTATGATACATTTTGTTCTTTCATCAATGAATGGTTTTCATTTATTGGACTAACTTTATAGCTCCTGATTGGTCATTTAAGTGAAATATCCATTCATTCTCTCACACTGCTAACAGAAGCATTCATAGTCAGCACCATGACTCACAGTATTAGCACAATAAATTCAGTTCAGTGGGTCATTGCTGGATCTGGGAATCGAGTCTGAGCTGATCTCCCTTGGTATTAGTCAGTCTAAAGATTCATCTCCGCTGAGATAAAAAGAACAGGCTAGTGCCTTTCAAACTGAGCATTTACATTCTGCTCCCAGTTAATTTTCTCTTTCTTCAAGAACGAGTCATCACAGACTATATCTTTGGTGTGGTTTACCTTACTTTCTACTGATATGTGCCCTAAATGACACAAACTCATGGTCAAGATTAAATAAAAAAACCCCATAAAAATGCTTCTTTATTTCTACTACATTTAGAAAGAATTAATCAGTTATGAGTACCACTATACCAATGTACCTGGCATTATTCATTTTGGCAGATAAACCTGTGCTTATGGAGATGTATCTGAATCTGAAATAAGCAAGGAAAATATACATACTCTTAAAAAAGCACTCTGGAGCAGGCTTTGGGCATGTTAAAACGCATTAGCAGGGATTCCAGTGACAGGTGTACCAAAGCCAGTGAAAATTGCTAATTAGAACTTTTCAGGAGAGATAAAAGAATAGGCAAGATATTACATGACAATCATAAACCAAATGTAAGTTTAGAAATAAAATGTGTGGGAAAAAAAGACCAAAAGAGTCAAGCTTTTCTTTTGCTACATTATGTTATCTACCACTTGCAATTGTTATAAATGTCACTTGCAGGCTTCCAGCTGTTCTGGAATGGGTTTGTTTTTAAAGCACTGACTGAACAGAATAATTGTTTTGTAATGTTGAACTGTATGGTGTGTTGGTTTTGCTTCTGCTTTTTAATGTATTTAACTGGAAAATCAAATAACATTTATGCCTCATATACCTGCAATGTGATAGGGAATACACTGAGTATCTAATGATTCATATTCACGTCAGTGATTTGTCTAAGCTGTATATTTCCATTGTACAGCACATAACTCCTATGCCTCTGATCAAGTTAAAGCACGCATGATTCAAGACTTGTGTAGGTTTTAGCTATTGTTCAGCAGCTAAATTTCTATTAAAAAAATTCTTTATGTTTTTATACAATGTTGGTGTCTACATTACAGTCTTCAACTTCGGCAATACACTTTCTTAATTAGTATAGCACTTTCAGGCTGCAATTTTGCTTTTATGACCTGCTTTGATGATGTCATCCATAAATTCCCCTTCTCCTTTTATTGTTGTATGAGCTGGGTGGCCTAAGGCCCTGATTTTCTTCTCATGTTAGTTTTATTCTGTAAAATAAATCTAATGTCTTCAGGGAAGTTACTTGTGATTTAAACCCACACCAGAGGAAAGCCAAAGCTTCAGGTTACAGCAGTACAATCAAACACAATTGAATTGCAGTGACTTAACAAGCTGCCTCCTGTCAGCTGAGCAGCTATAAGGATCCAGGAGCATGTTTTTGGTCCAATTAATTATGGGAGAGTATAACTTAGCTTAAATGAATGAATGGGGGTGAAGACAACATAAGACATCAGGAAAAATAAGTTTTCTAGGCTACTTAGTGCTTAACCCTAAGGTTTAGCTTTGGTCTGTAACCAAAATCTGTGAACTGTACTCTGGGAACCAGGCTTTTACAAGTCTGTTGCTCTCATCCTGACACCAGGCTCCTCCATCACCACATTACAGGCTCCCATTTTACAGCCAGGGAAGCAAGCACCCACTTTTAACTGTGATTTATATGACTTGTATTATTAGATGATTTTTTTTTAGATGAGGTGAATTGCATCCTAGAGCATATTAACTCTGTTAAATATAATTCTGGTAACTGCCAAAGGAGAGAAAGCTGACCGATTTAAATACAGAGTTATGCACTGGCACCTGTTGAACTTCACCTGAGTCTCATATAAGCAGGCTTTATTTACTCAATGTAGTAACTGGGACTGAAGTAAGGAGCAGGTTTGCTTTGATCTTTTTTCTGGGCACAGAGGGAGTTATTTGAGATACCTAGTTTTAAACATGTAAAATATAAAAACAAGCTAAGCAAGCTGTGTGGAATCACTTTAGAATCAAAGGGAAAAAGTCCCTTGTAGAGGTAAAAAAATGTGACTTCTTATACATGCATACATATATATATATATACACACACACATACATATATATAGGTCTCTTCCCTATATAAGGTAGGGTATCATACTGTAGAGGTAGCTTTGTCTACATTGACTTAAAATGTTAATCTGGGTAATAGGGTCAGATGGAGACACTAAGGAAGAGGAATGTTGCAGCATTAGGTAACTGAAAAGCAACACACCACTTCTGCTTTATGTGTCCTGTCTTTTCCTCTTCTCCTCTCATGCAGATTTTTCTCTCTCCACAGGTTGAGTGGAATGCCATAACATTTTTTTCATTCCGTGTAAAAATGAGAAAGTACCTGCAGTTAGCAAAGTTTTTTCAAGTGAGGAAAATTGTAATTGTAGTGATCAAACATGGCATTGTGTTGGTGACCAAAGATAGTGGTAACTTTGTGTGCCTCTTCCCCCAAAAAACCTCTTTCCTTTTCCAGCTCTCTGATGAGTGATGACACCAGAACACCAGGTGGGTATTTCAGGAGGAACTGTCTGGATGTTCACATAATGAATGTATTCCAGAAATGGAGGAGCTGAGATGTTTGCTATTGACTTTGATGCACATCAACCTGCAAAAGGGTGTAAAATTTTGCTGGAGACTGGGTCATCTAGTCTGCTAAGGTTTCAGGCAGCTTCCAGGTAGATTCCCCTCCAGCATGTCCAGCTTGAAGATGAGAAACACTCACTTTTGGATGTGTGAGTATAAAGCACTAAGGTCCTGTCAAATATACTTGTGGCCACCTAGGTGCTTTGTACCTTTGTAATTATGAATCCTGCAAAGCCAGAGGCTGTAAACCTGTACATTTCCAGCTGAACCTGCTTATATTATAACCCTTTAGACATAGCCTGTTGGCCAAATCAGAAACTCGGTGGACTGAGCCACACCTGGACTTCTCTGAGAAGTTTTGCAAGCAAGTGGGTCTCACTGAAGCTCATGACTCAAGAGGAGGGACCATGACTGGATTATACTAAGATGATTTGTAGCAGATAATGAGCTGTTTAGATACTGCATTGGCAATATTTAGAACTTTATTAGCAATAAAGCTAATCATAATCATCCACATAATCACTGAAACCTTCTTCTTGTGCCTGGGCAGGAACCTCCTCTCAAACACTGTACTGCAGGCACACAACATTGACCTGGCATGCCCTGTTAAATCTGGTGAGCTTCTTGCCCTGGTCAACAAATCTTTCTACTACATCCACCTAGAACTTACAGGAAAAGTAACAGCAAAATGGTAACAGATAAAATCAAATGAATAACTGACTGTGCAGATGAAAAAAAGACATTGCGGGCAGCAAAAATTCAAAATCAGTAGGAAAAAGTAGCGCACAATCCTGCATCCTTTACACAAGAAGCTTGCAAAGAATTATAAGACCTGGACTTTTAAAATTAATGACAACTCTTCAAATTTGATCTCTATAGACTCATTACATCAGTAAACAAGAACTGCATGATGTGAAAAGGGAATTTGAATTTTAATTTCACTTTGTAGTTTAATCCATCACAAATAGCTTTAGACAAAGTAGTAAAACATCATAATCTCATCTTTTCCCCATCATAGTTATCAGCATTCAGTAATCCAGAAAATTGCTTTTCTAGAGTATGTAGTATGGCTTAAAAACATGAATTTCCATTTCCCAGTTTGACTGTATCCTCAGCTTCAGGAAAAAATAGAGACTAGAGAAAAAAAAAACTTAGATAAAATATACTAAGCAGTTTTGTTTACCTACCAGAGCACAAGTATTATATTTTAGAGTTTTGTTCTCTCTAATTTATTACTTGAAAACATTTGCATAGATTCTAAGGAAAAACATGGGAAGATCACAGTGACAAAAACTCTAATTAAAAATCAAACATTTTTAAAGGTTTGTTTTATTTTAAGCAGTGAGATAAAGTCATGATATATTTGTGTGGATTTGCATTTTATGTGTGTTTGTAAAGCACAGAGGAAAAATGCAGCCTTCATGCTGATAGAGATTGATAGGATATTACTACAACACTCGGGACATGAATAGTAGTAAAGGATTATCAGCAAACAACAGTCTAGCAGAAGTAGTCTTGAATAAAACGGCATGCAAATCTCTGAAGTAGACAATGAATGTAAGAGGCAATCATTAAAGATGAGAAACTCTTTAATGGAGAGGCTCATAGGAGAAGTTTCCTCATATATCTTCTCACTTTCTGGTTTTAACTATTCATCTGTGGTAAATAAAGCTTTCTTTCTCGTTCATAAAATTTCAGTGTTGTATTGTTCTCTTATCAGTAACAGTTAAGTATAAAAACATACTGAAAGAAACCACAAACACTTGTGAAGAGCTATGGCTCCCACAGCATACCTGTGTGTGCACGATTCCTCTTGGAAACATCTTTCAGAGGTTTACACTTCTTATGCCATTACAATTTCATTTGAATTTTACATTTTCAATGACTGCTGCATTTCAGCAGGCTTCTTTCTGATACTAACCACTCTGTGCCTTGACTCAGGGACTTCACAGTTGCACATATCAATGAAGGTTGCACTACCTTCAGGTAGTTCAGCTTAGAGAGGCCTTTTGGCCTTCCTGCACATCACACTTGGTCATAGGCTTGAGTTGCACTTGCCTAGGGTTAGACTTAGTCTAGGAGGTTCTTTGGTACTGCTATGCTCGAATGTATTTCTTAAACAACTACTTAGACACGTGAAAATGTCTATTCCACTAGATGTTATGTTGCTCCTCTTCTCCAGAAGAAAAGACTATACCAATACTCTAATTTTAATCTGTAGAAGCTAGCAACTTCTGGCCTACATTTGCAGAAGTTTGCTGTTCCCACTGTTCCTGTCACCAAGTTAACAGGTGTAGGCAAAACTCCCAAAAAAGTTATTCCCTTTTTCTTTCTACACACTGGCTAGACAGAGAGAAAATTCTGCTTAGGGAAGACATAAGAAATTAATAACCTCCATAAATACCTTAATTGACAGACAGTGTACCTTTGCATTTCCTTTACTAAACTTATTTAAAAGTAGTACAGGAAAATCTTGTGAGATTTGAATTATTACTACTGTTTGGGTTCATTTATTGCAGGAACAAATCTTACAAGGATTTGTTGCCATGATCAATTTCCAGTTTTATTGGCAGAAGCCATCTTGCCCTAGAGGTATCATGTTTCAAAGAGTCCAGTGGAATCTGGAAAGTTATGGTGCATTTTTTGTGGTGCTGTGCTCCATAACCTTTCTACTGAGTGGTGTGCATTTGTGGGTCTGCCAATTTATTCTTTTCAGCTTTCTGCCTACTCATATAAATAATACATGTGAGGAGAGGAAGAGGGCTCAACTCTCAAGAACTACAAAGAAGGTGTGCCTGTCTCAGAATGGGATTTGGGAGTGCAATATTTGAAAAGTGATTACAGACTCCTCAAAAGAAAAAAATAAATAATAAAAAGGACCCTGATATTACTTTTGAAAAAGAGCTCTGAGACTTAGAAAAATACCTAAACTGATAAAGGTAGAGGAAAGAGAAGCCAGCAGTTTGCTGCTTTAATCCTGACAGCATCCATTTCATCTAATAAAGGCCTGGATTTTCTGCAAACGTCACACTTCTATCTTCAGTAAAATTGCAGAAGTAGAATATTTGGACACATTTCTCTTAGGTTAAGCTTTTCTCACAAAGAAGGGAACATCATGTTAAATGGAAACAAATATGCTCAAGAAACTCATATTTTAATTTTCACAAAAAGAAATATTAAAGGCTTAAGTAGCTAGTAGAAGCACTAAACAGAGACAATCATTACAAGTTGAGATACCTTACTCTAAGATGCACTCCCATCCTTGTAGGTTTTGGTCACTTATTTTAAACACACATACCTGACCACACAGATACAATGCTCCTACATGAAACTGCAGTAGACTGAGCCTAAAACCTTCAAGGAAAGTGTAAGTCAGGCCCATGAATCCAATTAATATTTGGAAAATAGCTGACAGTGCTTAGAATTGAAATCATAATTCAAAATGACCCATATACCATGGAGGTTCAAAATTCAGATTTTTTTCCCTGGGTCATGGTAGGTGTTTGAAAGACTTGAACAATGATTTAATATTTTACTGAGAAAAACCAATCTGCCTTGCAAAGATCAGAATTATATAAAGGTTATGATTTTCTAATTGTAGATCATACTAGGTATTTAAATTTTTTTTCAGCGAATTTTCCTCCATTTTTATTCAGGAAGATCTAGAATCCTACAACTTTTCTCACTTTCAGATCTCAATGCTTTTTGTCTTCTATATTAGAAAATGACACTTTGCTGGTAAATATAACTGCTCATCCATTTCCTTTTGTGTTTCCTCTCTTAAGTTTAAGATGAAATCTTTTCCCACAAATTGTCCAAAAGGTAGTTTTGATTTTCTTCTTGCCTATACTAATTGAACAAACAGAGAAGTCATCCTTGACATGTAAAACAATATTAAAAGTCTTTGAATTATAACCATTTTTTCTAGTAAGAGCTATGTGAAAATATGTCCACCACTGACAAAATGTTTCATTTTTAGCAGAATCTGAAGCAGTACTTCCTCAAAATTTGAGGGAGTGTAATTGCATTGCATAAGGCACCACTCAAAATGATTTGTCTGTCCCATCAAGACCTTCCCATTCAACCAACACCTTCCAGCAACTGCACACTAAATATGCTCAAATTTTTTTAATTATGTGAAGGTTTCAAAATCAACCCTCTTTGCAGATGTATATTTTAGACTGTTTAAGTTGAATATTAAAGCCTAGGTTTTTTTCTATGGGCATGGGTTGCATAAGTGGGTCAGTTGGAGCTTACCAATTTACTGAATTTGACTATGCCGAGCCTGAGTTTTGGAGTACGTCAATGGACTATTCTCAGTTGTCTTTAAACTATTCGTCTTAAAGAATGACTGACAAATCCCTCAGACCCCAGGATGTCAAGCCGCACATGTGAAAATTTTGTTACACAAAAAGTAAACCAGAGTTCAAAACAAAGTAGGATGGTATTCCACAAACATTATTTAAACAGGTAAACAAAAGCAGTAGACTGTGTTAAGACCATGATGAAGTAAAACTTCCATGAAGTAGCCAACTATCATGAAGTGATAGAAGTAGTGAATACGATCAGTAGTGTTGACCCTTCTCCAAAGTTCACATCTGACCAAGCAGCACCAGTTGCAAGTTAAACAATTGAGCCTTCACCTTGAATTCCTCTTTTCCTTTTGAAAAAGAAGAGCTCCCGTCTCACAACAACCATGTTTGCACTCTGCAAAATCCCTTAATAGCAACAAGTTGTTAGGTAGAATTGGCACTAAATTGTGCTGCTTGAACAGCAAGACCAAGCTGGGAATGAAGCTATGGACATACATTGACTGTGACAGCTGACTTGGCAAGTGAGATCCTGGAGTTCTGACCCCGGGTCACCTATGCAGTGTTAACACAGCTTTAGTAATCTTGAGCAGAGAAAGGCAAGGTTTTACATTTTGCAGTGGGTGTTTATTATTAGATGTTTTAAATCTAAATATAAGATATAGCTGCTCATTGTTTTCAGAAGCATGGATTTTAGCTGACATACATCTAATCACCGGCGTGTCTGAATAGTCTGAAGAAGTCACCCAAATATCCCTTGTGACATTTCATTTTGAAAAGACATTCTTCTCCCAGAGTTTTAGGAACCACCACTTCAGCCCAAAATCCAGAAAAAGGAAGTAAAGAAATCACAATTTCTTCAAATCTGGATCTCAATAAGGTGCTAAATTATTGAAAACAACTCATGAAATTCTTTGTTTGATCTATGGTCTGATATGCAGTTTTTACAGGCAGGCTCGAAAAGCAAAACAATACAGAAAACAAAAGGAGAGATAAAGGTTACTATGTCAACAGATGTATTTTAATACTATCCTATGTGGCTGTTTTTAAGATCAAGAATTTTTTGTTAAAGAACAGAATTCAACTTTAGTGCACCAAAAAATAAATTTTTGTTTAAGGTGTGGCAGGGCTGAATATCATTGCTGCAGAACCAAACTTTAATTTCAGTCCTAACTTTACATAACTTTTATTGACATTGGTTTCCTCTATTGCTTTGGCAGTATACCTTCATATTCTGTTGTCATTTTTTTCTTCTCCCATAAGCAGTAGCATTACTGTCATCTAGCTGAGTTCTTCAGCAGATGGGCAAGTGCATGAGCAAACCCCAACCATACCTTAGATAGAGATGGCCTGTTGTGATGACTGTGCAGTTATGTTTTAATTCAATTCATCAAAAGAGAGAATTTATTTTTTATTTTAGTACTCAAGACAGTGGGACAACTGTTAAGACTTTTGAATCTTAGATAAATGTCATGTTAAGATGGAAATGAATCAAAATTCCTCAAAATCAAAATGTTTTGGCCCAATGTTTTTATAGGTGATCCTGGGCTTGCCCTCAGCCCAAATGTGGTACAAGGCAGATGCTGATGAAGTACAACAGGCACATGCACCTTGTTTTATGGGGGGTTTATAAGCCATGTCCCCAAGTCCAATTCTGCAGGTGCTCTGGCCCATGGGGCATCTTGTTTTCCAACAACTGGCAAGAGGTGTCTTTGTTAAAGGGAACACATCCCATCAAGGTACCTCTGGATGTCATCTACTGCAAAAGGAGACAGCAGGGAAGCTGAAATAGCATGATCCACTTTCACTGAAGTGGATACACTCTGTCACCTTTCTTCCTTTCAAATTTCAGTGTTTTCTGGATGAAAGATTTCAATTTTCTAAAAGCTAGGGCATGTTTTTCTCTACTTCTCCTCTCCTTGTATGATTCCTAGGGACATTTTTATTATGTTTTTCCTCTTAATTGGAAGGCAACCATTTTTTTAAACTTATAAATATTTTGTGAAATAAAATCACTAAATTTTACTCCTAAATATTTTACTTCAGTCGTAGCGGCTTATTTTATTCTAATGCATAACTAAATACTTTCCTTGAATATTTATATGAGAGGGTAGTTTATAGATATCTGTGGTGCTGTTGTTTTCTAGGCAACTGTATGGTTGGTATTTGGGTTTTTTTGGTTTTGATTTCTGTAGGACCTGTAATATCACTGAACAGTGAGGAATTCTCCTTCTCTATCATCTTTGCCACCCATTTGACTATCTTCAGCCTAAAGTAGAGAGAGGAAGGAAAAAAAATCATAATTTTTTTATGATCGGAGGGAGGCCATAGAGGTGGTGTTTCCCTGCATGCAAGAAAGGCACCAGTCCCACTCTATCTCTGGAAAGCAGGTATTTTGCTGAGCTCTTGCAAAGATGTAATTTGGCTCCTACCAAAAGCTCCTGTTAGCATCCACTTTTGGAGAGGACTGTGAGAGGTAAGACAAAGACTACTGTGGATTTAATTAGCATAAGCAGCCTGATAAACCAAGATGCCTTAGCAAGAACAAACAGCTTTGAAGATTGCGACAAGACTGACGCCAGGGAAAGAAGATTTAATCACGTAGAAATGTTACAAAATGTATAAGTTTCTTTGTGTGTTAACCCAATCAATGTAGTAAAAAATTACTAGTCTTCCTAAAATGGTATATAAGCATATGTAGCTCACAGTAAATTTGGATTCTGATCACCAGTCAGCAGTCCCCATCTCTCAATTGCCGATATGGACAGAGAAGTTTTTAACTTTAATTTTTATTTTTATATTCTAATATAAAATACAGACAACTCTGCAAAGTATTATGCACTTTACAAATATTTCAAAAGCTAAATATGTGGAGGTTTTGATAAATATGCAGAGATTTTAATGCTTTATTAATGGTTTAAGTATTTCTCTGTAAGGATCTTTCAAATAGGAGGATGAGGAATGCTCAATGGAGTCACCTGACAGTGAACATTTGCAATTCATTTTGTGCACAGGACAGCACACAACTTGTAACTCTGGGTCTTTGGTCTGATCTCTGTTGAGACCAGAAATGTACTTCGAGGAGAAGGACTAAAGGTCTCTAGAGCTGTTAAGAAACAGCCCTGACAGATTTCCATGAAACTTTTCAGGTGGAGAAGGCAGAAATCAGACTCACTTGAGTTTAGGATACAGAATTCCTTTGGACCTCTGGAGACACTTATTCTCAGGTGGCAGGACTGCCAAGTAATGCATCTGTGCCTTTATAAAAAAATTAAATACATTTTTTCCTGCATAAATTTTTCTGCACTGGCTGATTCAGGTGGCTGTGATAACTGTTTCCCTGGCTCTCAGCACCAGAATGGGAGAAACTCAGGTAGCTGGAAAGACCAAACCAGTTACTACAAAATGTTGTACAGGTTATATGGCCAAATTGTGAGACGAGGCTGGAGAGCTGCCCTGTGGAAAGACATCTGGATGCTTGGATGGATGGCAAGTTGAACAGTGTGCCCAGTAGTGTGCCCAGGGTGTCTTCCCAGTGCAGCAGCCAGGAGGGCCAAGCATATCCTGGGGTGCATCAGGCACAGCATTGCAGCTGGGAAAGGAAGGGGATTGTCCTGCTCTGCTCTGCACTGGGGCAGACTCACCTCGAGTGCTGGGGGCAGATTTGGGTGCCACAGTACAAGGAGGCGATAAAGTTATTAGAGTGTATGCAGGAGAGAGTGAGAAGATGGGGGAAGGACTCAAGGACAAGATTTATAAGGAAAGGCTGAGGTAATTTGGTTTGCTGAGCTTGGAGAAGGCTGAGGGCTTGCCCTCCTTTCTTTCTCAAGGGAGACAGAGGAGGGGGAGGTGCTAATCTCCGTCTCTGGTGACCAGTGATAAGACACGAGAAAATGAATGGAAATAAACTGGGTTCAGGTAAGTTCTGATTGGACATCAGGAGAAATGTTCTTCACTGAGAGGGTAGCTGGTCATTGGAATAGGCTTTATAAGGAATTGGTCAAGGGATCAAACCTGACAGAGTTCAAGGAATGTCTGGACAATATTTGTAGTCATAGGTTTTAGATTTAGGTAGTCCTGTAGGAAGAAGGGAATTGAACTCGGTCATTCTTCCGGATCCCCTAGAATTTAAGATATTTTATAATTCTATGATTCTAGGTGAGTGTAGCCAGGGAACACAGAGAGAGGAAGAAAGAGAGAAAGGGAGGTATACTAGCGCAGTCCCCTGTGAAAATGCAGCAGAGATGAAAAAGAAAAATTTCAACCTGGGCACATGGATCTTGCTAAAAGTGTGTCAACCCTGAACTGCTAAGTAGTTAAAGGTCCTATGCAATATTAGCTTATTTTGCTGGGAAAATAAAGTTAAAATATTTAACCAAGAAAAAGCTGAGAACTTAGTCTTGAACTTTGGTTTAAGCTCCTAATTTTAAATGAAACATCTACATTTCCTTTAAGTTAGCAATAACTGAGCTGACTGAAAACCAAATGTGTCCCCTGCAAAGACAGCAACATAATTCATTTGTGTGATAATATGTACAGAAACTGATTTGCCTTAAGAGGGCAGACCAATCAGACAGCTAATCTCAGGACAGACTTTTGATTGTTTTTTACGGTTATTTAATATTTATCTAATCTTTGGATTTAAAGGGATACTTTAAAAGATACAACATTTTGGCTGAAATGTTCTAAGAGTGTTTTAAATGGCCACATTTATTCAGATCAATACAACAACTTTTACTTCCCCTTGTAGAGTGTCTGGCAGTATAATGCCCTGTTTATAATTCCTCCAAGAATACCACATAAAGTTATTTCAAATAAAAATAAAACATAGTTTAAAAAGTAATTTAAATTATTTATCAATATAATTAAGCTGTATTAATGCCCTTTATTATACATATTAAAAATTCTCAAGGATTTTCATTCCTTTCATCTTTATTAGATGTGTCATAACTTGTTACGTATTTTTATGAACTATTGATGAATGTGAAGTGCTCAAAAGCAATTTTTCCCTTTTAGTTATAATGACTATACAGGGAATATATTAATATTTGAATAGGTAGTTATATTTCTAGTTAGTATAATTTCTAGTACTTTTCCTTAGCATGCAGTACAAAGGCAGCATCCTTAATGCGCAAAGCCTGCAAATACTTGTAGCTGAAAAAAAATTTTACGTAGTATATAGCATAATTACCTATGCCTCTATCTCATAAAAGTAATAGTATTATGACAAGATAAATTGAACAGAATACATTGAACCATTATGATGAAATAGGCAGCAGTTTCAGTGTTAGAGACAAGTTCATGGGGAAGTTGATTTTTTCCATGAAGAACTTAGGGGTCTTCTCCCTTAGATTAAAATATTTTATCTTTTAAGTTAAACTTTTCTTTTGGAGAGTTAATTACTTTCCTGCAATAGAAGGATAGCAGCATAAAAATTAAGTAGATACTTAATTAAGACTGCTGGTAGGAATTTGAAATATAAGCCAACCTGGATAAAGTTTGAATTTTATTTTATGGTGTTTTTTTGGTGGGTTTTTTTTGTTTGCTTTTTTGTTTTGTTTTTACTTTCATTTTTTTATCTCTTATTTTATAACCTGGGTATTGAGAAAGTGTTTTTAGGCCATAGACATCTTCTGATACTTACTGCTGCTAGTGTATCAGGAGCTCTAAATCATTTATGCTATCTTGTGCTGACCAGTCCATAAAACTAGTAGCATATACCTTCTTAAATTGCTTAACTGCTTTTTAAAGTTTTTAACAGCCCAAATGAAGAGTATGAATATAGGCTATACCTAAGTGTTAGTGTTTTGACCTAAAAAACTTGGAAAAAAGACAGAAAATACCCCGTGTTTAGAAAGTGGAAGTAATTACGCCTCATTAACTGCAAGGCAATTTGGGTTTTAAGCTACACGGACATTAGACAACTGAGAGAAAAAAAATATGATAAAATTGGAACTGGAGCCTTCAGACAACAATATTCTTCACTTCCTAACTCAAATTTATTTGCAGCTCAGTTGCCTGGTTTAGGGGCAGATTCTGAATTGTCTTATATGTTTGCACAAAGGAAACATAAGACCAGTCACTGCTCACGTGCAGAGGAACTAAGGAGTTGCCTAACTACTTGCAGTAAAAAACATTGCTTTTAAAGGGCCATTTTATTTCTTTGCCTCTAGATGTGCTGCAAAATTCAAAAGCAGTATCCTCACATTGATCACATTAAAACCCGTATTCATGATTTCTTCATTAAACACAGCAATGAAAAGCAGGAATGTACAACGTTTTGAAGTTATTTTTATAAAAGCTCATGCTGATTGGAATTTAAATAAATAATTTTAACAATGACTTAAGCATCTTTGACCTGAAATATTCCATATTGGTGTGGGGAAAGCCAGGCAAAAACGAGACATAAATAAACTGGAAAATTTTATCAATGAGAAGTTGGGAGTAAAGCAGTATGGACTAGCTTCTGGATTTAATCGTAGAATTACCTAAATAATAAAAAGATTTTATCTCTCATATTTTAAATTTTTAATATAGTATTCAATTTGGGTATTTTTTTCTTAGAAATATATCTCAGTGCAAACTTAATGCAAAAAAAAAAAAAAGGAAAGGGAAAAAGAAAAGGAACAAGAAAAAACAGTTATTAGAAGAAAGTTATTCTAGCAGTGGACAGTAACACCATTCAGAAACTCAGGCGGTAAAGAGAGTAGTGGAACCTATTACTCCAGAGCAGCAATAGCTGTCTTAATTTTTCTCTCTCTTTCAGATTCCTGCCCTACTATTCCAAGCTCAGCAAAAGAATTCCCTCAGACAGCAGTCTCTTTCATTCTTTGCAGGTGATTTACCTATTCCACTGTGCAATGAACAAGGCAGAGATGTTTGGGAAAAATAGTAAATCATAATATAATTAAAGATGTTTTCATAAGCCACAGTCAACAGAGGCAAATGAAGGCTTCACAGAAGACATTATTATTTAGATATTTTGGAAGAATGAAGTAACTCATTTCTGTGAGGGTGGTGAGGCACTGGCACAGGTTGCCCAGAGAAGTTGTGGACGCCCCATCCCTGGAAGTCTTCAAGGCCAGGTTCGATGGGACTCTGAGCAACCTGGTCTAGTGGAAGGTGTCCCTGCCCATAGCAGGGGGCTTGGAACTAGATGATCTTTAAGGTCCCTTCCAAACCAAGCCATTCTGTGATTTTATGATTCCATTTTACCAACTGAAAGATTTCTCAGGCCAGAGAAAACCAGTAAGTAAATACAGTCTTTAGTCTGCAGGCTATTCCACAATAGAGGAAGTATTCAAAATAATATTCACTCCTGGGAAAAATATGACACATTACAATATACTCTTTAGATTCACAAGGAAAAGATGCTGCTGCAAGTGTTTTATCCAAAACAAAAAATAGAGTGGGTACAGCTCCCAGAAGACAGCATTTAAAAAAGGAAATACTTAAAACATAAAAATCAAAAGAACATCAAAAGGCAAATGGCAACCTATTTGTTACAGCAGCCCATCCACAACCTAATTGCATGACAGATTCATCCAGAGGAAATTTAAAAGATGCTTACAGGAGTGTGTGATGGAAACCTTCTGGGAGATGGATGCCACATTTGGAAAAACAGACTTTATGGCTGGAAATTGGATTTGCTGTGATTGTTGTCCAGTGATAAGATGGCTGAAAATATGGTTGAGTGTTCTACAAACAAAATTCAATTTCTTCAGTAGTGGCAGCAATTTAACAATATGTTGACTGGAAGGATATAATGACAATATAAAGCCTCCTTGAGTATTTTTGAATTGTACTTGTTCAATAAAATTATCTTGCCTTAGACATTTGGCTTTCTTCAAACTTGTTTTGTGTTTGTTTATATTACACATACAGTTATTTGAAATATTTTCCCATTAAATGCAGGCAGTTACTTCACGGCCTCATCTTTATCATCTTTATCTTTATCTTTTTCTATCTTTATCTCTCTTTATCTTTATCTGTGTTTTTCTCAAGAGATGAGTTTCTAGAATGCTCAGCTGGATGATGAATCAATGTTTGAAAAGTTCTTAGAATATCTTTTTAAGCACAGTAAGTACCATAAGAAGTTATACATGATGATGTGTCCCTGGCTGTTCATTAGAGTGCTTTGAAGGAGAGGAAAGGTGCTGTTTGAAAACTTGATTTCAAGTGTAGTTTACTAATTACACCTTATGAAAAAAAAAACCCCAAACCATGAGGCACCGGATAGGCAGGATTTGTACTCCTCTTTTTTATAACACAGGGATTAAGGAATACCAAATGATGAGGTAGATTGACTGGAACGAATTAATGCACAGTCTGTCTCCTTATGCAGCCCTCAAAGGCTGGGAAAAAAGCATTTCTAAGTGTCCATGAACCCAAATGAAAAAGGAGGACACTGTGGGGTCACTGACAACATTCACACAGAAGAAGGCTAGGGATGAGTGGGCTGGTCTCCAGCTACAAAATTCCCTGACCAGCTCCTAAAGTGTACATGGCAAGACGCAGACAGTTGCTGCTAAGTCATAGAGACTGTCTCTCACTGCATAATAATTTTTTTTGTGCCTTCTGTGCAGGATCTCCCACCACAACTCTTTTAACTCCTTTGCATGGAGTGTAAAAGTATTGTCCTAAACTTGTGATCAGAAAAAGAGAAGTGGATTATCCCTACTCTTGCAAGAAGAAGCAAAGCTTGTCACTGAGGATTTATCTGAAATCCAATTCACCCAACTGATATGCAGCAGCATAAATTGTTTAAATTGGTTTCCACAGAGCCCACTGTATCCTGCTACAGTGTACTTACTGACAGCAGGTTTAATTTACTTGGAAATTGAAAGTACAATCCACATCCTTCATGCAATGCAAAACACTGTGCATATTTAATGAGCTAACTTTTTTATACCCTTACTGTGTAAACTGAACCTTTAAGGTTGATTGAAGTATGATTTAAATGTAAATCTGTCTGCCTACATTTTTATCTTTTAAAATAGCATTAAATACTCTTTACAGCTATTCAGCCTAGTACATTCCCTTGTAGAGGGGAGATAATTATATATAATTTCTGTGTGAAATTTCATATGAACTGCCTAATTTTCTGAGCGGGTACAGCAGCATATATTAAAGCACATCAGAAATTATTCCCTTTGTTGCAACATAAGATAAAACCCTGATGTGAAATTCGATACAAAGACTTGGTTGGGATTGGTTTTCAGGTATCCTGATGTAATTTTGGAGTGCAAAACAACTGAAAAAGAAACAGACAAAAACAAACAAACAATTCCAAAATAATTCTGAGTGCAGAAAGTGAAGCTTTGAAATGTGTTTGCTCAGCAGTGGGTGCAGCTCCGCACAGTTGTTATTCTGCAAGTGGTCTTCATGGGAGGTGGGGTACAAGGCTCATTTTCATCCTCTGAAGGTTGTGTCTGATATTTCCCCTTTCCAAAAGTCTTCCTTGGAGAATTGTGAAGACAACAATTTGCACGTCAATGAAACAAAAATTCTCCCTCTGTGTTACTTAGAATATCAGTAACAATCTATACTTAGGAGTTTAAGGTAGATTGGAACAGATTTGAGAGTGACTTTTGTATACAGGGTGCCTGAAGGAGAAAATTACATCCATTCTGAAAGCAATAAATCGCCCCTGTCATGACTGAACCCCTGGAATCCAGCATCTGGAATTCAGAATCCTCTCCTTCTCCTGTTATGGCTCTACAGATTGGTCTTACTGCAGAAGGCACACCATTTCTTCAGAAGTGAACAATCTCCTCAGTGGGAAATAAAACAGATGTCTTACAGGTAGTCTTGAAAACCCTTTGGTACTTCAGGCATAGGTGTTTGTTGTTTCAGCATTTCTCTTCTGTTTAGATTCTTCGTATTACTTAAAAAATTCCTTAGAAATAAATGACCATTGAAAAATAATCCTAAGGGGAAAAAATATAAATCTTAACAGTAGTTTCAGTACTTTTTCTGATTTTGTCAGCCTCTTAAAAATGTCACTTTTTATAAAGTAAGCTGTCAGAAGATATGTCTGGCTATAAAATAGTCTCATTACTTTTAGTTGTGAAGAAGTGTAAAATATCAGCCACAGAATTCACTAATGATTGCATGCTGTATGTAAGCCTGAGGAATACAAAAATGGATGCATTGATTACTTTGGAACAGGTTGAACTATTTAAGAGAAGGAACATATATCAAAACACACCACCGTGGACTTGCAATAGAATAATCAGAACTAGACAACCCTCTTCAAAGACTACATTTTAAAGATCTTTCCTGTCAGTTGTAAGAGACAAACCATAAAAGCATGATCTTTTTTCCCATTCTGCTTGTTCTTTTTCAGCTCAATCAGTCTTTCTAGAAGATTCTCAGTGTGCTTATAAGCCTTTCCAGAATACTTTGTGCTAAATACTGTACCTATAGGCTTCTTTTTCCTACCTCTAGCAGCAGACAGCCGGAGTTTCTACATGTTAGCATGTTTCCACTCCCTCAGCAAAGAGTAATTTGCTACACTGTTGGATTACTATCTCCAAGTTAACATGCAATAGAGGGCAATAAAATTGTTCGGGTCACACTGAAAATAATAAATATTATTTGAACACATAACACAAGATATTCAGTTAACAAATGTAGTAGGAATAAGATTCAAATGTCCTTTGAAACAATGCTGCAAACCTCTGGCTAAATATGTGTAGGAGTATTGAAGAGACTTTATCGAGGTGATTGGAAGTTAAAAGGCAAAAAACCCTACACAGCAATATAGGTGTAAATGCCCACCCAAGCAGGTACACCCAGGCAGTGAGGAGCTCTGTGGCCCGTTGCATTACTTGGGACACTGGGCTCTACCTCACACCGAGAGCCTGAGCCAGTGCTTGGCTCCTCAGTGGATGGACTCGCTGCTCCTCCTCCTGCTCTGCTGCCTAGCATAGACCCATCCACCACTGAGAAACATATAGTGCTGAGGAGAGCATCTCTAGACCTCCTGACAGCAACTGACCACCAAATGTAACCATTTCACTGTTACAGTGTAAAAGGCAAAATGCAATCTGTGCAGGACACAAGCATGGGACACCAAGAGAAAAGTAGGCTGGATAGGTATGAGTGTCTCTGCAAGGACATCACCATGGTATTTTCCATGGGATGCAGTGCTATTGAATGGACTCCTAGGCCCTCCAAGGCTCCATCAGAGAGACAACTGCGATGCCTGCACAGATCCGAGCAGGTCTCGGCTAGCTTGGTTAAGTCCTGAGCTGCAGCATCACAGTACTCCGTGGGGGTCATTTAGCCAAACGAGGCTGTGGGGGAGGCATAAACCCTTCCCAGTACAGCTGCGCTGCTATCGACACCTTCCTCCCTTTTCTTTGGAGGTAAAAACATTGTTTAAATTATGAGAGTCAGGATTAAGGTTTGTGAAGACCCACTCTAAGACACTCCTTCTAATTTTGAGTTCAGATCCACAGCATGCAAATTACAACCTTTTTTGGTAGGATATTTGGACAAAATAATGAATGTTCCTTCCCCTGCGCCTTTTCCTCCACCCTACAAATTTTCTGAAAACATGTTCCTTATCCAGGTTTAACTGGGTAGGATTCTGACCTAATCTAAAGGCAAACTTCTAGAGAAACTTAATCAAATATTAGCATTTGATCCTATTGTCTACTGACTATTTGGGCAGAGCTCTAGTACACTCATCAGGAATTATCAAAATCCACACAGTTGTTTCAGCTGTTGGGTGCTTTAAGAAATGTATCTGGGAATTTTTTAATACCTCTTCTACACATACTTGTTCCTGTTCAATAAAAATAAATTAACTCATCTCAAAAAGATTTTTAAATTTCCAAGTGTTACAGATGATTTGAACAGAGAATAAATGAGACCTCATAGACCGCATTTGCTCTGTCTTTCTGAAAGATAACCAAACATTTTATTTTTCACTCTATAAAAAAATCCCTTGAAAATATCTTGTTGCATTATTCCTTAATGTATATGATAATTACATACAGAACACCATCCTCATCTTCCTAAATGAGATCAAGGATTACAGTGCTATGTTATTTGACATCCAGATGTATTTTGAATGTAAAAACATATTTTCCTGTTTGAAAGGCTGGGATTTAAGCAGATAGCTATCAATACCATTAATAGAATTACCTGCATAAATCCTTTTATTTTAAATTGACTCCACAATTTATAAAGATTTAATGTAATTTTTTGGCTCCGTATCTTATTTGTCATATAGAGAACTTTTTACAAAAAGTCTTTACTCAGCTAAGAGAATTTAGTACATCTTGTTTGCTACTTAAATCTGATATATCTATTTAAATAACTTTTGTGGTCTCCTCTCCCATTAATGCCATACCACAGCATGTTCAAAAACCATGTTTGAGCAAAAAATGGTATTTAAAGAGCTTGTCGTTGAGTGACTGGTAACACAGTAAATCCCATCCAAGTGACAAAGCTTGTGTTTCATCTTGGGTGCTGCTAAGCTCCCCACTGCATGGCCAGAGTTCTCGGAGGTCTGATTTTTTATTATATTTGGAAATAATAAATAAGATTTAAAATAGCAATTTAAAAAGGTGCCCTATAGATCAGGTATTTTAGGTGTCATAGTGAGAAAGATGCATTGCTGTCTTCTGCCTGAGGCCATTGATTCATGTCCTGGGGAACCAAAATGTCCACAGGTATGGTGCAGGCAGAGAGGAAGAGGGCATCCTGAGTCCTGGGATCTCTTTTTTCTACACTTGCTCCAGCTCCTTCTTTTAATCCAAGCAACAAAGACAACATTTAAGGCTGCCATCGATGCAACAGTAAGTCACTAGGGATCCAGAATCAATAAAACGGATTGTCATCCCAGAATCATCAAACACCAGGTTGGAAGGGGATCTTAAGGATCATCTGGTCCAACCTTTCTTGGCAAAAGCATGGTCTAGACAAGATGACTCAATATCCTGTATGGCTGAATTTCAAAAGTGTCCAATGCTTGGGAATCCACCACTTCCCTGGGGTGATTATTCCAATTCCTTCTGTTCCCTTTCCACAGAAGTACTCCCCTGCTGGGTAGATCCCAGCCTGTGCTACACCCCTGGACTATATTTTCCCAAGTGCAAGATCTTGTTTGACTGGATGAACTCTTATCTCTTACCACTTTTTCAGCCTGTCCAGGCTTTTCAGCAGGGTGGCCTCCCTTCCCAAGTCTTCAGTTTGGTCTCATTGGAAAATGTCAATAGACTACACTTGATCTTGTCTTCCATGTCATTTATGAATGCAGCAAGTAGTGTTGAGCCCAATATCTCTCCCTGGGGATCCACACTTGTGACAGGTTGCCAGTTTGGAACAGACCAGCATGTCTGGTGTTCTGGGTGAGCTGGTCAGCCTCTTCCCCACCCACTGCACAGACCACTTGCCTAGACCATAAAACATCATGTCTCCAGGAGGAGGCTGTAGGAAACCCTATTGAAAGCTTTGAAGAAATCCAGGTAGACCATGACCACCACTCGCCCTACATGAGCTGAGCACACTACTTTGTCATAGAGGGCAATTGAGTTTGTCAGGCCTGGTTTGCCCTTGGTGAATCATATTCATACTTAAATGACAGCTATTTCAAATTGCTGATGGTATCGCTGTGTTTTGTCCTGTAGATAGACAAATACAGGTGACAGGGGGATTGATTAAATTACCTGTCTTATGTGCAGTAAGTGCCAAAACCATATCCCTTTTTTTTTTCCCCCCTAGGAAATCTATGAATCTAGGAAAATATCGCACAGTTTTTAATTAATTAAAAAAATTAAACCACAACAATCTGATAAGTGCCACAAATGAAACATTTTTGCCTTTTTATATGAAATGCTTACTTGATCTGAAAGCAGTGAGTAAATTCCTTTTTTTAATTTTTAATTTTATCTGCACCTCCTGCTTTGTTCCTCCCTATTCTCTTCACACAAGGCCTGAACAATATAACAAGTTTTTAATGGATCTCCAGTCAAGCCCAAAGACATGCATGTGGGAATTTTCATGTGGACAGCCTGCAAAGGGTGTTTTACCTTTACTCTTTTCCCAAATAAATAATTTTAGGATGGTACCTAAAATGTAGGCTTTGAAGTTTATCATGCAATGTCATGTTAATTCCACAGGCATTTAATAGTTGGACAGTACATGACTGAATAAAAATCCAGGAAAATCTACTGAGTTTCCAGAGGGTTCTAATGTAATGGTGCTTCTTATTTTGGAAGATCTGGGGAGATACAATTTAGTAAGGTCATCTCTTTCTCTGCATTATTTTCAAAATGCAGCTGCTCTTGTATCTCATGTTCCAAACATATTTGATCTTTTTTTGGCACCCCCCCAAAAGAAAGTATAAAATTAATGCAAGATACTTCTTCCACCACTCAATATTCAGCCTTACAGAAAATGGCTTCTTAGACTTAGTGAATAAAACATATTCCTGATGTGCTCAAATCCTGTCACTGGCATAGGTGCTCACAAAGGAAGCATAGCATCTGCTCCCACTCTGTTGCACAACACCTAACCCCATAAAGAGCTGCAAAATGGAGAGCAGAAAGCAAGTAACATGTAACTAATTAACATCTCTTATGTCTCTGATTGTATCTGGCACAACAATGACATGATTTTTATTTGGTTTTAGTACTGTGGTTTGTTTTCATTTTGTATTTTTTTTTACTGTGGCCATGGCTCTGCTGGTATTAAACTGCACACACCTGCAGAAAGCAAAGAAAAATATATTCCTATACCATCTAATCCAGTTCAGACTCTGGTCCTACTAGAAAGGAAAAAAATTGCTTCCTCATTACTGTTAGCCTCCTACTTTTCCCCAGAGAGCAGGGAAACCTCCCCACATAGCTGCTATTTTGCATTTATCTGTATACTCTGAACAGAAGGGGCATGAAAAGGCTGGAATAAGAAAGACTTATTTCTGCCTGCTCTTTGTCACGTTTCTTTGCACCATGCTGCTCTGCAGGAGTGGTCATGCTGCTTTGAGGAGGGCCAAAACTCAGCTCTTTTGTTCTCAGAGTCTGTGGCAATACAGGAAGAGTGTCCAGACTGACAGGGCAAGATTACAGCCTGCAGTAGGACACTCTGCAGGTCTCCCAGGGCAAAGACAAGAGAAGGGAAGCTGGATGAAGGACCCAGATGTCAGCAGAGGACTGGCCCAGGACTTGCCCTGACCAGTGGAGAAGAGAGGGAGCTTTGTCCATCAGGACTTCACGACTGGCACCAACGACCCCAGCCCAGTGTGATTTTGCACAAATACAACACGAAGCCAACACAGGCATTGCTGACAGTGAACAAGGAAACTGTGGAGGAGAGGCAGGAAGTTCAAACAAGACTGCCCTATCCCAGGTCTAAAGATTTGCTGTAGCCACACAAGTTGGGTCTTATATCAGGCAATCCCACCTGAGTGATGTGATCTCATCGCCTTCAGGCTGCTCAACCAGGAGTGCAGCAACACTCTGCTGTCCATCAGAAGGGCCAGGACACCCAGCCCAGTCCTCTGCTAGACTTTGAAAGAGATGGAAAGGGAACATTTTCCTTCATTTGCCTAAGGACCAACTAAAACAGTTGCAGAATGACGGTACCTTATTTACTACATGTAAAACTTGAGTATAGTATTCTGCATATCATAGTAAATCTTTATTTGTCCTTCTATTATACAATGTAAAATCTGTATTACACAGTTGCATAAAAAGGTAATAGAAACTATACAGAAAAGAATGAAGAGAGTATTTGTCCCAAGGATTTTAAAAGGAAGAAAGTGCAATTTAAAAAAAGGATTATGTGTCCCTTTTTAAACATTTTTTTTTTTACTGAATGAGTGCAATGTAAAAGTCCTGATACAAAATTTATGCCCAAGTTTGTTTTTTTTTTTTTTTTTTAGATTCAGCTGTCAAAACTTGTGGGATCATAAAAAAGCCAAAACATGTACTTCTGTAACTATTCACATATGACTTTTTATCCAGTTTTAAATTCACATTCTTAAGTCACAGACACCTGTACCCACAGTCATGCATGCAGAACAGCTACGATTTTTTAACTTTGAATTTTGTCTTGCTTATTTCTACCACATATACTATGATGAATTTATTTCTAGTCTACGCATTTAAGTTTTCTACACTTTTGAATTATTTCTGAAAAATAATGTGCCTGAGTCATTCTGGGGAGAAAAAAAAAAGAGCAGAAAGCACAGAAACGGCAGCTGTACTGCTCTGTGAGTCAGACAGAAGTATTGGACTGGCATTTGCTTGCTGCTCCTCCCTCACCCTAAGGAGGTCCAGCAGTGGGAGCCAAACAGATGGTGCAATGCTGTTCATTAGCAAGACTCCCACAGCCACATTTAGCAGTCAGAGAAGGTCAGGAGGGGTGCGTGGCACCCCCAAGAGTGCAGTGAGAGGCATTTTAGCAAGACTTGTCTCAGGTACACTACTCTGAGCTGGGCTCGGAGTAAGGATGTATCCGATGTCCGCAAACTGGAGTGGCACAGAGAAAATAATGTTTTCCTGACATTTCTCAAAGGTCATATGGTGCTTTTTTTGGCTAAAAACATTTAAAAAGAGAGTAATGATCAAAAAGAGACAAGGGGTTGGGAGAAGCTCAGCTTCTGCTTTGCACAGTTTGTTTCATCCCTCACAGAAAAGTGCCATATTGACTGTCTATCAGGCTACTTTGTAAATACAAGAAGTAGGACTGATCTGTTTGTTCTAATCACAGTAAAATACAGATAACATAGTAAATGACATGGGGTGTAGTGCTTGTTTATAGACTGACTTCTGCTGCTATAAATAAATATTGCAGAACTGTAGTCCATGTGTTCAATTGGCAAGATCGGTATTTTGAGGAAATTTAAAGAGATTTTTACAGGATTCTCAAGGCAGCCATCTCAACAGACAAAAGGTGACTTGGCTTAACTCTTCTGGCAGGGTATTTCATTTATAAAACTAGCTTAAGCCGATACACTTTTGGATATGTCTTTATTTAGTGTTGGGGAGAACATCGGACATGCTGTTCCCTCTTGGCATAGAGAATCTCACTGTTGATGGCCTCTGTAATACTCAGTCATTAGGAAAGAGTACTTCACATTGTTTTACATTTTCTTAAGAGTATATTCTCCTTTACTGAAGTACAAGGAGGCAAGAAGAACTAAGCAAGTAAGCATGATGTTACCTGGATTTTGGTACATGGTAAAGTGGAGCACTTGCACCAAGATCCAAAAGATCTGTACAGATTTCCAAGATTTGAAAAAACTATATTATAATTGGGGAAAAAAACCTCAAACCAGTTCTCTTTCTTGCACTTCCTCAACAGGAGATAGCACTACTTCCATAGTTCACAGGAACACAGGAAAGATAAAGGTTTTTTTAAGGATGCTGTGCTCTGGAGAGAAGGCTGCGGTAGATAGCAGGAATCACTTCCTGATCTATCCTCCTTCAGGGTGTAGTGGGAATGTAGGAATCAGCACAAGAACAGAGGACAAATTAATTTTGTGCTGATGTAGAGTACCTGCAACTCTTATTTCTAAAAGAAGCAAAATTTTATAAAAAGCAGATGCTGTCTTCTTAAAGGTCTGGTTGTTGGGATTTTTTTGTTGTTGTTGTTTTTTGTAAGATAAGACTATTAGTCAGGGTGAGGTGGGAAGGTGGTAATTTGAGACACCTAGTCATTAGCATGTGCCATTTATATTGCTACACCCTAAAATTCAGATTTCCATGAAAACAGATTTGCCTGTTTCTCACTTCTTGATCTGTGCACAATGTTTAGACACAAAAGTTGAACATCTCAAAGTACTGTTTAAGTACAGGACATTGTATACATTTCTGCAGTAGAGAACAGCAGAATTTCTCAAAGTGTCCTTATGTTTTCCTATTATGGTGTTTCATTCTTCACTTACATTTGCTACAGAAAGGAAGATTATTTCTTTCTTTAGTCTCTTATGAATGGTTTTTTTACCACTACACACAGACTTGTTTTATGGAATCTATCAGAGATGAGAGGAAGGAAGAAATATTTTATTGCTTTAAACATCTCATGCAAGATCAGAGACGGGATCAGTATAGGGAATGAATTACTTCCCTGGTCTCCAGAATCTGTACCTTCATAAAATCCAGAGGAGGAAATGGAGAAGATATGCTACCTGCATTATGCTGGAGAGTAGATACTACATGCATTATTCTGTAGATTAGAAACATGGAACATTTTCTGAGTGCTATACTCACTTTAATTCAAAAAGAATGATACAGTACGAAAACCTAAAAAAAACCTACAATGTGGCATTGATTTCAACTTCAAGAGCCAAACACTCAATTACTTTCAAGAAAAATATTGTGCAACAAGGTCTTATCTCTTAAATGCAAAAATGAGAACTAATGTTAAAGATTCAAAAATCATCAATCAATTGCTAATGTGATTATTACAACAGCTATATTGCATATTTTGCAATGTACATTAGTGCTGCAGACTAATACATTAGGATTTAAGGTAATAAAGAGAGAAAATAAGCAAATGCTGCATTTATACAGTGAAAACCACAAAAAAAAGAGAGAAAAGCTTTTGTGCTATATGTATACTGTGGGAGATTTTGAACATGGTGTCATGAGCACACTGCTGTCAATCACTGCAGCAGGCTGGCTCTTGTGAATGCTCGTCTGTGTGAATGCTGTCCTCAGGCCCCCTGACTACATAGCTACCCTGGCTCACCCTAGGATGATCACTGGGACTGTGCAATGGTGTGGTTTTCTCAGTGCCTCGAAGTTATCTCTGTTACCTCAAAGGGTATCTGCAAATGTCTTTTGAAGGCAATATGGAACTTCATGCTTCATGAACCTTCTCCAGGCACTCGTAGAAGACAATTCTCTAAGTGGAGGAAAAACTAAAGACAGTGTGTAAGGTAACTGACTATCAGGGCATTGGGTTCTCAGACAAAATGAATGCGTACTTAAAATGTAGGAGGAAATTTCTCCCACATCACTAAAAGATAATTAACATAACAGGAGCAAGAACCCATACATTTTGAGAGCAAATATTAAAGGTGTAATGGAAACCATTTGTTGCTGCATGCAGAATAATTCCTCATTTCTCCACAGTTTTCCTTCTAGAGGTGCAGAAACTGGTGGTATGCACAAATTGGCTAGACATGAGCAAGCTGAAAAGGGGAACTAAAAGCCTGGCGTGCCTTTGAAAGTGAAAGGTTTGTCTTATCCACTTGAGAAGACCAAGAGCATCCTGGCTCTCATAAAGCTTTTCTCCCACATGTAGAAGGGGTCAGAAAAGAGGAGGAAGGCAATGTATACAGATCAGCTTTTGAGATATGGCGCTTTTTAATTGGTGGAGCTTGTAATATCAGGGGTCAGCTGCACCCACTGTGAGGGAAAGGAAACAAAAGGAGTCTCCTGTCAGCACATTGCAGCACTTGTGCTCCATCTGCTCCCCATACAGGAAGGACTGGTCAATGCTGTACATGCTGCCAGCACTGAACTCCTGTGCTTAACACAGGATGAAGGGCTTGAGCCATGCAGGCTGACAACAGTACAGGCCCTGTGCTTCTCCATACCCCTGTTTAGTCCTTAAATCCTTTCTGTACCACCCATGTACCATATGACTTTTAAGGCTGCATTATCATAAGTTTTGGAATTGATTAGCCTAATATTTTTAACCCTTTTTCTCTTAAGCTTTGTTGTCATGTATTGATTTGTTCTCTGCCCTGGCATTTCCCTGTAAATATGTTTAGGCAGCTGATACATTTCAACTCATCATTCAGTGAGAATCTGAGACAGACCTGAGCAGCAACAATTTGTATTGATTTGGCTTCCAAAATTTACCTTATAGAAATTGAATTTCTAGACAGTTTTGCATTAAAAATGGCCTCGTGAAAATATTAGCATAAGGATTATTTTATCCTTGAAGTTATTCTCCTAACATCTCTTTCCTTTGTACCACAGTGGCACCTCCGCACTTTCGCCACTTTCCACAAACTCATCCTCATTTTTCTGCCTCTATCCACTTTCTTTCAATTCTCCCAGCTGTTTTCATGTGATTATCTGTGAGTTGGCATTTACTGAGTAAGGCAAAGAAAGGCACATACACAGACAGCCAGATGCTTTTGATTATTGCTATTTACAAAAGAGACCAGAACTGTGCGTATCACGGTTTGGAAACCTCTTTCTGTATACTGAATTCTGTGTATTTCTTCACCACAATCCCTTTTTATTTTGCTTAAGGATGAGCAGTTGTATTTTCAGACCTTGTCATTCCTCGGTTAACAGAAAAGTGCGAGGTGTGCTTGGGAGAGGCAAATTCTCATATAGGGAATCTATGGCTACCTTGGTGCATTCTTATTGTTGAGGACACAAAGACTTGAATCTCTGTGGTCTAGTGCCTTGTGACAATTTTACTCTGCACCAACCTCTGTGAGATTTGTCCTTCTTTTTTCCTTTTTAACACACAACCTCTTCACAGCAGATCGTGAGATCTTCCAGAGGAAACAAAGCAAGGTAAAACAAAGCAAACCAACAAACTATAAAACAATAGCAGCACAGTGCTTTCAACATGCAGCTCAGCTGTCGCTTCTTTATTTCAAAATTCACATGATGTAGAAATGCAAAAGTCAGATTCGCCTGTAGCATAACCCACAACAGGAAGCAGCATGTTTGCTATATCTGAACAAAAAGATCAGCTGGATAAAGATGAAAACTGATTTTTTTTCTTAATAAGAAAGCTAACAGTTATGTTGAGAGAAAGAAGTTACTTGTTTGTACACATGTGGGCACATAGCTTTTATGTTGGGTTGTGGTAATGTAAAATAGATTCTTAATTTAAAAGAGAGGGCTTAGACAAAGAGCACTCCGAAAAAAACCACTCTATCATGATCTCTGATCAATAAATGAAATTTATAAGATTAGAAAAGGTCTCTGTGTGTTTGCAAATGAACAATATGCCATGACATGTATACAATTTTTTTCTACCCATCATGTGAAATAATGGTTGTTTGTAAGCAGGATAGTCCCTAATTTATTTTTCTAATAATCTAGTCACTGAGTAGCTATAATACTTATTGATTGTGATTCTTCCAGTTCAATAACATATTGTCAAAACAATCCTTGAGTTGTTCCATAAAACAAAAGAAAAAAATTATGAAGCAGTATTTGCTGTACAGAAATATCACCAAATGCTTTTTAATTATGCAATCATTATGTAATGTTACCAAAAAAGACTGGAATGTAGTCCACCTAATTTTAGTCATCCAAAGGACAGATTTCAGTCTATCACCTAAACTCTCTTCTTATCCACAGGGTAAGATGAAATGAACAACTTTCTGAAGACCACAAAATCACAGCATCATCAAGGCCATCTAGTCTAACCATCAATCTAGCACCAGTGTAATCACCCCAAACCACATCCCCAAGTGCCACATCCCGACGCCTCTTGGGCATTTTCAGACAGGTGACTCCATCACCTCCCTGGGCAACTTATTCCAATTCCTCACCATCTTTCAGTGAAAAAAAGTGATCGAGCCCACCTCACTACAACCTCCTTTCAGGTTGGGGATAGATAAAAATATCTCTTTGATAACTATAGCAGTCAGTGTTTTGGTGGTTGCTACCAGCTCATAGTACCCCAGATAGCCCAAAATTATGCACTCTAGTATAGAATATTTATAAGTAAAGGAGTCCAATCCAAATTTCTCCCCATATATTTGGGTTAGTTTATAACCTCAAACATATAAAAATATTGAACCTGTCTCTCAGCATCCTGACATTAATTTTAAGAATGTGAGCATTGAAAAAAATTGTTTCCCTTTGTTGGTTTCTGAACTTTTTTGGGTACTGTGCTAAGACTTCAAATGTTTCTTAATGAATGTGTGGGTTGTAATTAAAACACTTTTACTTAATATTTTTTAGATCCTTCATTAGGATATTTCTCTGATAGAAGGGTATTTGCATGGAGAATCTTGTCTACAGGAACAGGAATTCAAGCAAAACACAAAATATTACAGAGATAACTGCTAAAACTACAAATTTCTTACAGTTTTTAGGAATTTGAGCAACTGTACACTGATACTTGAAAGAGGCTGAAGCTTTGTTATGAAGCAACACGGTTTACGTAATTCTGTGGGTTCTGGGTGCTGAACTCCCTTACCCTGTCTCATTCAATCTTTCCAGCCTCTGCCCTGTGTTTTTGGCCAGGACCATGACAAAAAAACCCAGTGCACCTAGACTAATGCCTTAAACTCCTCTCACCTTCTTATGCACACTACATAGAAAACAAAAGGAGTGTGTCTTCCTCAAAAGGAATTAACAACAGAAATATATTTTCAACAAAATCAATTTATATTTAATTCTGAGACAGAATTAGATATAATTGAAAAATATTTCAGGTAAGCAGGTTAGCAATGGGGTGTCTTGCAATATCTAAAATTTTATTTTTCTTGAGATGTAGAATAATTGCACACTTCTGTTCTCTGAGGTTTTATGAGAAATAGCAAATAAAGCAAACTCAAATGTTTTCTGCCACCTAGACAGGTGTTACTTTAAGCTAACAAAAGAAATACCAAAAAAAACCATCCAGAGAATAAACACAAGCTTTGCTCACTAAATAGTCATTTGACATCCCTTTTCACAGAGTTTGCCCCTTGAGCAAAGATCTCTGTGATAAGTATAAGCTCACATTGTAAATGCTACTTTATAGCCAGCTATATTGAACTGTGCTAAAGGCAATATTTGTAGTTAATATTACTGTGCAAATTTCTTGCTGTTTTTGAGCTAGCTAGAAAGACAATGCTGCTGATGTTTCTATTAGAGTAAGATTTCTCTCCAGACGTCTGCCCATATTTTTCAAAGCTACTAGATTTGGATTTTTAAGTTATTGTTATTCATTTATTGCTGATTTTTCTGTGCTTGAAGAAAAAGACTTTGCTTTATCTATTAAATTGTCTTCATCCCAGGAATTTTCTCACTTTTAGTCTTAATCATCTTCTCCATGCCCCTGGAAGAGGAGGTGAGCAAGTGTCTGTGTGGACCTGAGCTGCCCACTAGGATTAATCCACAACAAAATTGTTTTATGGTCAGCCAAAGTGAAGTATAATGCCTTAAATTCACTCCAGCCTTGGCTATTACTTAAAATATAAAGTTCTTACGAAGCAAAACTCAACACCAGATCCAGCCTGTTCTCTACTTTCTGGTTATGGAAACAAGAATGTGCATGAAGATAGAATGACATTGATTTCCATTGCGATTTACACAACCAAGGATATTCTTACAACTGGTCTCACTGAAATTGCCCAATCAAAAAAGTCATAGGCATATTCAATATTTATGATAACTGCAGATAGGCAAAAATGGAGTAACCTTCACTTTTGTGGCTGAGATAGTCCAGCTTGGAAGGACATACATTTTCTTTTTGCAATGTGGCGATGACTTTTCTGTTACAATGTTACTATTATGTTACAATAAGTGACATGAGTAGAGGCTCCTGTTTAAGTGATTGTACCTCAAGATTCAATAAAATACTTAATCACTTCTCTCCTTCTACGTTTTAAGATTTCGACATTTCCGTGTTCCTGTTCTTGACACACTTTTTTCTAGAAATGCTACAGCCAAAATTTCAAAGGGGAAATCTAAAGCCTACTACCAAATCTGTGTAGTCCACATTTTCAGAGATGATCACATATTTTTATTCACTTGTGGGTACAAACAGTTTAGGTATCTCATAATCCAATTTTCACTTATGGACACACAGCATGCTTTCAGAAATGTGCTTGCATGTGTAATTAATAGATATGGGGTTATGCTTACAGCTTCTGCCAAAGCATTCACCAGAGAGCACCCTGGAGAAGGAGATGAAAGCAACCAGAGCAAGAGCCAGACAAATTGGAATATGGGGCAGCAATAGCAGGAGGCCAGAGCAAATCAAAAGTTAATGCAACAATCTTGGGAACAAGATGGGGACTGTATCCTTGGCAAGGTTTAGAACAGGTCCTGAGATTGGCATGAAACAAACTGGTAATGGTGAATTACCAAGATACAGTTCTATCTTGGGATTTGTGGAAACTCTGTAAATCATGTTTGCTTTTCTGTCATGGTTTATGATGTCATTGAAAACCCTTGATGGAAATATAACCTCATAAGCAAGATTTCCTCTGTTTAATCTCTGTCTTCGGTGTATAATCAACAAATATTTGTTTACAGCAAGTCTGACTTACTTCTAATACATTTGAACTCAAGGACCTCCAGAGATGAAAAACAAAGTAATAATCTACAGCTTTCCAAGCTCACTAGAATACCTTGTCACAGTGATGGAGGGTGGGAGGGAGTGCATTTCTGCTTGTGTGTCAGTGAAAGAAAAGGAAGGTAGACAAGTGCAGGGCTAGGTTAAGCATATGGGAAGCAAGGAAAACACATTTTGAAAGACTTGCAGTCACACAACTCCTTAAAGTCTGCACAAGATATTTGGCTAAATTCCATGCAACACTGAAATTTGAGGGGAAAGACTTTAACCATTAGCTGTGATATAATTTAGTTTGAAACCTTAATGAGAGAGGGAAAATAGCATTTGGGGGGCAAGGCATTTGCATAGCCCACTTCTTCTGCAGGTGTCTAATTGGTAGTGATACCGGTTTCATTAGAATGCCCAGCAGGTTGTGGAGCTATCTAAAATGTCACTGAAGATAAATGCATTTTGTTATCAGCAAATGTAACTGCTTGCACGGGGAACAAATGCAGAATATACTGTATGAAAATTAAGCTGCATCCACCCTTTCATCCAGCTCTGTAGAAAAACTGGAACACACAAAGTTTCCCTGTATGTTGCAGGGAAACTAGCTTAAAAGATACAAGTACGGAAATCTAAAGCTGGGATGAGTAAAACCAATCTACAAGCTTTAGTAGTGTTGTGTTTGCTGCAGTCCTTGCTGGGGCAAAAAAGGCAACAGAATCACAATTTGAAGTTAGTGGGCTTCTGTATTTCAAGATGCAATGTAAGAAGGTAAAGGGGGTTAATACTAAATCCTGTGTGCAGGAAATTAATTCTTAGATATGCTGTTCTCTTGCAGGTGTGCAGCATTTTTGCATGGAAGATACTAAGGATTGTTGCCTGAGGAGAAAACGGTCTTGGGCTGGAAGTGGGTAAGAAAAATAAGTCACAAAACCAGAAGTAATTACTACTTCTGGACCGCTTCTGTCCCTCTACTCATTGTTAAAATTTAGTGTGATAGGAAATACATATGTATAAAGCAAGTGTAATCAAACACAGTACTGGCCTTAAACCCACAAACATTAGCAAAAGTAGACAAAGGCAACCAGCCAAAGTGGAATATGGAATAAACAGGTAGCACAGAGTTGCAAAGCTGAAGTATCCTAAATAAAGTCAATGTTACACACCTCTAACATATTGTCATCTTATGTTCCCTATAACCCCTTTTGGGTTTTTGGTTTTTTTTGGTCTTATACTTGAAACTGTGAACACTTTTGCATGGCACTGTCTTCCTGCCATATGTTTGTAGAGCATCTGGCAGAGAACAGACTTGGCTGGTGGCTGATACTCAATCAATACTGCTGATACTGATGATCAATAGGAAAGCATCTGGCTATCTTATTGTTCATAAGAGGTGGAGTTCTTGGGTGTTTTGGAGGGAAGCAAAGAGGACCTTGTTTTGTATTTTTGTTCTTCTAACAGTAAGAAACTTGAAAAGTGTTATCACAGATGGAAAAAAATCTCTGAGTTCTCAGCATGCTAGGTGTGAACACTGGGAGGCATTTCCATCAGTCAGAAGGTGATTTCTTTTAAGAATCATAACAGTTTACTTGCAGTTCCAGTAATAGAATATATTGGTGTGGGTTTTTTTATTTTTTGGTTCTGGTTTCTTTTTTTTTTTTTTTTTTTTTTTTTTTACCTTCAGGAAATGCACAGGAATTTAAAATGCAGAGACAGACAGGCACCTCACTGACTGTTACAAAGGACACCTTAGTAGAGAGATGGAGAACCTGATAGATTTATTGTGCCCATGTTTGCTTTCAATAGCCAGGGCTGCTCATGTCTCTCCTGGGCTTCTTGGCTGAAAAGAAATTAAAAACCACCAGAGCTAAATGTGCCATTCCCTTTGAGTTCCCACCAGTCTGAAGATTACAGGAGTTCTGTAGGCCACTACTACTAAATTTTCTGCAGGCTTTTCATGCTTTATACCTACCACCTCCCTACTGTGACCTGCCATGTTCCTACACTGCATTATCTGTCTTTGAAAAACTACTATTTTTAATTACAGCTAGTGTTTCACAGAAAATGTAAGAGTGTTCTGAATTCCACATTTTGTGCATTAATTAGCCAGTAAATAAATATTTAAAGCTCTGTACTTAACTATGTATTACATGAACTTCAGATTAGTTTTATAAGAAAAAAAAAAGGCTTACAGCATTCTACTGTCTGACCTGATATATTCTCTTTCTGTATAACTCCTTCTTTCCTTCTCCTATTTTTGAGCCTGCTGGCAGATTTTAATCAAATTTAACAGAAACATTTCAATATTAAAATCATACAAATTTCATGAAGAGACAAAACAGAGAAGAAGAAAAACAACCTATCACTACACAGAGGGAAGGTTAAAATGTGTCTAAAGCTTTCTCAGTGGGCTGGCTTGGTGGTCCACCAGGCAGCCCATGTACCAGGACCAGACAAGCAGCACTAACACAGCTTGCAACTCAGCAGAATCAGCTTTTCTTGTCTAGCCAGGTAGGTAGCAAATGTGACAAGGTGCTGAGCATTGTGTAAGTGCTTTTCTTTTGGGGTTTTGTTGTTGTGTACTTTTTATTTGTTTGATTGTTTTTTGTTGGCAAATGAGGTATTATTGCCGTGGAGAAGTGAGGGTAAGGATGATGTGGGGAAGAGCCAGAGTCATTCCTGGAGGCCACTGAGGGAAAAAAATGAGAGTATTGTGGAAAAATAAGTCTTTTGGTCAGAGGGCAGGCACAGTAATAACTGTAAGGGAATCAAAATCACAGGAAGTCAAATCTTATGAATTACTCTGCCTATGTAACATCTTCTTTTGCATGTCTCATTTGTATTCCGTCCTTTTTGGATTCTACATTTGCACTTTGTTTTTCTACATCTAAGATTATATTCTAAATAGTCAAACTAACCCATACGCCTTTTTAGCTATCAGCATAAAACAAAGCTTTCCCAACTTCATGGAGGACTGAGTGTATGAACATATTTTGTTTGTCCAAACAATGCAATAAAAAGTGTATATTTATTGTGTTCACTAACTAAGGAGAACAACTTTTCTCAATGAATACAGTCATTCTGCCAACTATTCCTGAACAGACTGTTAATCAAATCTCTACATTTGTGTATTTGTAGTAGTTTATATGCACAGTTTTTAACCTCCTGTAGAATTTATTCATAACTGGTCAGTATGATTATTTTTTGTTTAGTCTGTGCACTTTGATTAATCACCAAATCAGATGGTATTATTTCTCCTCCAAGAATGAGTGACCTGTGCATTATAAACAGGAAAATTGCCTTGTTTGTTAATGAATTATACATGAATATCCACTGGTTTTGATGGCTCTTGTGATAAAGACAAAAAAAGAGTCTTTAATAAAAGGCTATGATGCTTTCCACCAGCAGTGAATACTCTATAAACCTATTCTTTCTAGTATTCACGATTCATTCCCTTTCTTGGACCAGTCACATGAATAAGGTCTTGTACAAATGTTTGTGAACAAAAACCCTGTGAGTGTGACTGAAATTAATCAGCATATATAGTCACAAAACACAGACAAATATCTTGTTACTTGGTGCACCTCCAATTCAAATACAGTGTGTGATTAATCCTGCTGGCTATTTTAGACAAGCTGAAGTTCCTAAAAGTAGGAAAGCAGAACCGTTGCATAGTCCTTGAAGACAGAGAGAGCTAGAATTCTTCACAGCTGAAGTTACACAGGAAGTCCAGCCCTGCATTGTTCATTAGCACAAAGTGTGGGTATCTTATAGCACACATTGCATTTGAAAAATGTATAGCATATATGAAACTACTTGTTACAGTCAAACAGATTTCTGTTCCTATTTTCTGCATAAAGCAAGAGATCTAAGGGGTGTTTAAAAAAAAAAAGGCCTATATTAAATTCTGAGCAATAACAGTGGGTGCACCAGAGTGTACACAAAGGACTCAATTTGGAAAAAAAATTTATACTTGTCATGAAATATATGCTCTAGGAGACTCAAGAGGAATACTGCTTGGAAAGAGAGCAATAAATTAGAATAAAAATGCTTTAAAATGCATAATTATCATGCATTAAGCTGAAAAAACAGGGGATAGAAATATCCATGCTCCTCAAAATGTCAAGTTGAACACCTTGCTGTGAGCCAGACTGCTTAATGTAAGTGTGGCTTTCAGTTCTGAACTTCTAATGCATAGAGGACAGCATGACAGGATATTATAACTTTATAAAAAGGACATGAAAACTGTAACATTTCATTAACATTAAATCAGTTATTAACATGTCTGAAGAATTACATTTTTGAAGTCTGATACTTTGTTCAATGAACACAAGTTAAAATGTCACATGCCTGAGACCACTGCTGTGCTCAATATCTTAGTTAAGGATGCAAAGCCAAGGGTCTCTGTATTCAAGAATATCAAAGAAAGCCTGTTATTCTTTTCCTAATATAATAAATAAATCTTGCTAATCTGTGAAGTATTTTAAAATATAGTATATTTTGTTCTTTTTCTTTCTGCTCCTGAATCATAGTAAAATCTGGCAAAAAAGATTTTTATGATGCCTTTTGTGATCAAAATTATTGCCTAATATTTCAGGTTTTGTTTGTTTTTTTTTTTTAATGTCCATATAGCTGTTTAAAAAAAGACAGTTTTGTTCACTCTGGGCTTTGGGTAATTGTCCTTGCTGACTTTGGTGTTGAAAAGCTTAATTGTGACACTATTATTTGTGATGAGTGATGTCTCACTTCATGAAAATAATCCCCAAAGACATAAAAGCAAGTAGAATCAGACTCCACAACCAAACATGTAAAACACACCCAAACTTTTTGATTCTTGCTTCTAAACATAGCATTTACAGAACAGCTATGGAAGCCCAAATAAGCCTGTATAAGTCTGTTCTCTTTCTCTCTCTCTCTCTTTTTTTTTTTTTCCCCTAAGGATAGTTTGATAAAAGTAATCAGTTTAATACAATGACCTTGCTTCCAAGACCTAGGTTACTGAAGATGATTTTGTTTGCATATGTAAATGTAATTATTTCCTGTCTGAATGCAAATAGCTGCAGACCAAACCTCAATATGCAGAGTGAGCAATGATTCAGGGGTTTAGGTAAGATATCAAAACAGCTGTACATCCTCACTTGTCATGCATATCCATAGAAAAGTCCCCCCTATGAATGTACATACAATCAAGGCTTCTCCTTTGGAACTTGGTTACTCTTCTATTCACTAGGCAGAACAATATAACAGAGATAGGAGATGCTAAATGCCACCAGGATTTTGGGAAGTTGCAGAGTGTTTTACTCCTTGGAGAAATATCTTAATATTACCAGAAATGTAGTTTTTAAAGTCAGAGGGGAGTATTAATGGGATTTTCTGCATAATAGGACAAAGAATTTCAGACTGTTCCACCAAGTACAAAGATACTGCTCAGTGACATTCTGCACAGAATCCAAAATAACATACAACATTGGTTTAACCACTTCAAGTGATGAAGGCTCCTCCAGTTCTTCAGGGAAGGTTAATTATTTCTATTTCATAAACAAACCATTTGAATTTATCTACCTAAAATTTTCAATCATAGATTTACTGAGACTTTGGCTTCTCCTAGATTAAAAAAATATCTGCTAGGATTTTTCTGGTCATTATAGTGGAGTGAACATACTGAATAAATTGAGTTTCCTATACTTTGTGCTATGTTTTATTAATCACTCTTTTCCCACTGCTCTCTTGTTGTTTGCTATCCTAAAAATGTCAACAGCAGAACTGCATCCAGGAGACCAACAGCCATTTACAACTGGAGTGTTCTGTATCCACAGGTTGTCTTTATCCTCAGAGCTACAGTATCAAACTGAGACTTTCTTTAATCTCTTCTGCCTCCAAATTTTGTCTAACATCAATGCAATCCAAAATATTATCTCACAGGAACAACTTACATCTTCTTCTCTTGGATGCATGACTGTGGATTTTGTATTGTTTGCATTTCTTAGATGAGTCTACTTCACCAAGCAATCCAGATTAATCCATAAAGCTGACTTGACTCTGGGAAATTTATTTATTTGCTTAGAATTTGGTTTCAGTCCTAATCAGATCCCAACTTGTGCCCAAATTAGACATGGAACTGGAAGGTCTGCTCCAGGGCACTGATCCCACAAATGACCCTTTATGGCTTGTAAATAAAACAGACGTTTTTACATACCTTTGTTTGCAGTAAAACTATCAGGAGTGTCTTTTCTTGAATGTACACCTATTTGTTATCCTTACAATTTTAAAATATAGAAATAGTTGCTTTATTAACTTCAGAGAGGGTTTAACAATATTACATTTTTGTGAAATCATATCTAAATCCCAAAGTTAAAATTTATACAGTCGTTCAGGACTTAAAATAGGAAGCAACATCCAAATCCACAGAGAAGAAAGCTTGCATAAGTACTTGCCCTTGGCTGTCTGTAGAGTAGGTAAACTTCCCTGCAAACAAATTCATAGGCTGTCCAGAACCACAAAATGGAGGTAAAAATGAAAAGCTTATCTTGAGAATCTTGTGCTAATTCTTTTTAGGAAACTAACTTGGGCCATGAAGTGCTTCCAGGTGCTTGCAGCAATGATCAGGCACAGACTATGATATTTAGACTCTGTCTTTCAGAGGGCAGAGAGGGAAGGGAAGGGAACACAAACACTGGCTGCTGTTGAACCTGCTGTAGGTCAGTGGCTTACTTGGGATCTGTCCAGAAAGGCTGTCTCCTCTCAACTGCTCAAACAGAAAATTAAGTTCCCCAAACTATGAGATTTGTGTATACACATCAGTCTGACAGACAGGCACACATGATGAGGGGGGTTGCTAGCTCCCAGTGATTGTATTTTCCAGCTTTTCTAGGCAAGTTTCCACTCTGTGTGTGCTGAAATGTGCCAACAACATTATGCAGCAACAAGGTCATGCATATAGATTTTTTTCTGTTTTTTAAATTAGTGAATTGAAACCAGTAATTTCAGATGTTATTGTCAGTTCAAAAATAATGATATGACTGAGTGGAATAAATACTGTATATTAACCTTTAATTTACTCCTGGGATAACAACTTTATCTAAGACATATCAAAGGAATCCAGCTCTGACTGCTACTATGAGGAAAATGCTTTCTCCAATCTTTCCAGATTATAAAGAGCAACAAAGGAGTGATTTTTGGTTTCACCTTGACAATAACCCAATTTTCCTGTTCTCTTAGAAATGTTTTCTCTTCCCAGAGTTAGAATTAAAGTAAAATCTCTCCAAGTACAGAGACTTTAGAATAGTATATGTGTATTCTACATGCATTTATGTGCATATCCTGGTCTGTATTTGGGATGTGGCACTGCACATGGTTTTAAATGATGTTGTGAATTACATGGTTCATAAGATTGTGACAAAAATTGTGTGAAGGGGTTTTGGCTGTAAATGTATCTTTTATATTTTTTTTTCCTAACTAGCAGTTGACAAGCTTGTTAACCTAAAAGGAGATGCTGCGTCTCACTGAATCCAGTTGTATAAATATTTTAGCATCATAAATGTTTTCCCTAGTGCTGCAGCACATGGTGGTTTCAACTTCTAAGCACATAAGTATAGTTCTTCTTTCAGCTGAGAGGGGAAGTAAGAGAAAGAGAACAAACATTTCTAGTGGTGAAGGGTAGGCAGGTGAGGCTCAGTAATGTCAGAAACCAAATGATTCTTTAACAAATGACCAGCTTGGTGCTTCAGCTGATTTTTTATTCCATTTTTAAGTCCCATTGGGATGCTAAGGTGCGTTTCTGGAACCTATTCTTATTTTTAGACTGCAAGTATGTTTCATCTAGATTAATTTATACAATCAGTGGTAATTCCTGATGAAAAGAATTTAATCCAGACAGAAAATCTTGCTTTCGAAGTAAGAAATTGCTGCTAGGTTTTCTTAATTTTCAATGAGATGCTAAATACAGCCTTCAAGCACAATTCAGAATGGGCTTTAGAAAGAAGAAATAAAAATCTTAAGCAGATATTATCAGCTTTTGTGTAAACTTTGGTAAGGAAACATGCTGCTCCAGCTTGCAGCATCAGAAAAATACTTACTTTGAGACGATATTTTTGTAGCCAAATGTAAAGGGTTTGTTATATAGCTTTCAGGGCTGCTATACAAGAAGACAGAAATAACATTTTGTGTGATAAATGTAAAGCTTTATAGCAGCAAATCCTTACATCTGTCTTTGCATAACACTCAGTTTCCCATTCACTTGTTCCAGGAATGGCAACTGTATCACCCCATGCCACAGTCCTTCCCTCTTCTGGGAAAGTCTGAGGTTTCCACTGACTCAACAGAAGTGCCACACATCCCCAAGAGGCCTCCTTGGCTGTGTTTTCTGCCTACACAAATGAGTGAGTTTATGAAGTGGAAACTTCTCTGATTTTCACTTCACTAATCTGTACCAACCATAAAAAAACATAAAATCTGTGCTTTTACAGAGTTTTCAAATTATTCATTTTGTTGAATTAAAGTCTCACAGGACTGAAAAGCCATTGTTTTAACATTGCAAACTGCAGAATACATTGAGGACCCTAACCCCATATGTCTGATATTGTTATACTTTATGAATAAGAACTTGGTCTAGCCAGTTACAGAACAGTCCTTAAATACTGATAAAACACACTTTTTGTGTACTTTAACCCAGGGAAAGCAAAGCTTTCTGGTGCACTATTGCAACACTGGCCTTTTAATACTATATGACTTGTGATAAATTATTGATGACATTTTTCTAAATAATGTATCCTCATCAGTTCAAGAAATTCAGTAAAGCATGGTAGAACCATCTGCCACTAGCTTGAATCTGAAATATGTGGTCCTGTACATTTAGAAAACTGAGCACTGCTTGCATTCAACTAAACATTTCTGGAGTAATGAACATAACCCTATTGCAAAATACCCTAAGTTGTAAGAAACTGGATCCACACACAGGAGCAGGGCAGACCACATCTAAACCTTTGGCCTGCAGGATTATGAACTGGATATCCTTGCCTTCAACCCTGACTGTGGCCATGTTCTGCTGTTCATCTGGAGGGACCTTGGACATAACCCATTACCTCTTGTCTGTCAGCAAGATTGGTGCCATGTGGACCTTGCTTGGAACTATTCCCAGGTCCTTCAGGTGCTTGTATTGTGGTCACCCAGATTCCCTCAGCTCATTCTCCCATGCCAGGACAGCCTTGCTTTTGCTATCCCTTCTCCAGCCTGTACCAGATGACAGTTTGGACAGCACAGCCTGCCTAAGAGAAAGCAAGAGATTGATACCAGTTCTGAATGTTTTCTTTTGTTATGTTTTGAAAGCTTTCAGCTTCATCTTGATGTTTCTTGCTTGCATTGTACAAAAAATGTATAAGACTGCAGTGCAAATTTCATAAAATAAAAGCTATCTACAAAGATACTACAGTTACCTACCATTACAGCTGTTTACACACGTAGTCTCTTTTCCAGGTACCAATTTCAATCCTTTTTCCTACCTTCTGCTTATCCTCCCTCCTGAAAATGAGTTCAGCTCTGAAACTTCTGGACTAACTTGCTTGTACCAGATATACAACCATAGAGGAAAGTTAGCAAAACTATCTTCATCCTCAACCTTTTTCTTTTAATAACCAAAATTATTCTTCTGCTGCATTGACCAAAATAATATCATTTTTCTGGCATTATTGCCACTGAGGAGAGACAGCTCCCAATCTAGGACAGTTTTTGCTATTTTAATGCTTTAATGTGTAGTGGTATAACACAATCAGAAGCCTTTGAGGCTCAGACTGTTGTCTTTTACTCATTTTAGCTCAAATGTGAATGAACCAATCAGGATTCTTCAGTCTCAGAACCTCAGCTCCTTTGTTATTAAAGGGTGCCTGCTTAGCCTGATATTATCTCATCAGCTTCTTTGCAGTGTCTGTGATTCCTCTAATGAACATTTCATAATACTCTTCAGCATAAGAAAATGTTTTGACCTTTTGGTCATTCCTGACAGCCATTGTTGAACTTTTCCCATATTCCTTTTTCTGTGTTTATGGGGTGCTCGTCTCCTTGGAGCACTCTACCTACCCAGCTAAGGTTTTTTGTTCACATATAGAAATCACTTTATCCTGAGGGGGCTGACAGGTGTGAACAGGATCACTGGACTCACACTGATATTTTCTACACATTTTGCGAAACTGTTTATGTGCAGTGCAGAACCACTTCATGTGAGCCCTTCTTTCTTAGAAGGTTGTAGAAGTTCCAGCATGGCCAGCATTGCCTTTTCTTCACTGATTTTCCATTTTCTTCCCTCTGAGGTGCATTATAACCAATAAAGTACTGCATATTCTAGCGTCTTGTGCTGCACTTTGGGATCTATTTCATATTTTTCTTACTGTCTTAGTGGTTATTTCCTAGCACTATGCTTTTGTTTTCTATTTGCAAACTGTACAGGGCCCTTTTAACTCTTTTTCAGTTTGACAGTATTTTGGTACCACATTGAAATTAAATAAATGGATTCCTCTGTCCAGTTCCCCAGTGCTTGATGCCACTGATGTTTAAAACATCTATAAACCTTGACTTTCTCAGGAATTTCTTATCAAATTACTGCATGTTGCCATTGGCATCATAATGTTTTCTTATTGTAAAACACTATGACATGGTCATGCTCCTTCAGCACAATATTTCTGCTTTTCAGTGTGGCAGGGGTTACAATGCATCTGCCTCCACAAATCGGCTGCAGTGCAATTTTTCACTGATCTAATAGAATAGCTGCAAAATAGTTGCAGCTGTTGAAAGGATGTCATCCTTTGTAACAGATGAGATGTTTTGGGAGAATGCAAAAATAAATATTCTATTGACATAGATGCTAGGGCACATGAAATATCCAAAACCTATTGCATCAGTGTACTACAAGAGTTATATGTATTTCTCTGTATATATTTGTATATTACAGCGCATGGGTGTTACCTCTTCCTGTATCCGTAACTTCCATAGAGATTACCATAATCCATATTGCTTTGGTAGGGTAGGGGACATTAAATCAGAGCAAAGAAATCACACTCTAAGAAAATGAGTTTCTAGAGGTGCAATAAGCAGTGTTAGGAAGGCAAGGTGTGACTGTAAGCTGCTTACTGTTCTGTGATCTATTTCCTCTCTTCTTTCATTCTGAAATAAAATATATTGTGCTCTAAAAGCCTGGCCATCCCTGGCCACCTTTGACACTGCCTGGAAGGAGCACTGCTGTTGGTGCTGGTCTCACATAGCCCTGCTGGGATAATCAGAATACAAGAAGCCTTGAAGAAATGGCTAAGATTATTTCTCTCTCTTCCCATCACTGGATAGCAAGTGAATGTTTTCCTTCCAGTCACACTGATCCTAAAGATACCTGTAGAGGAAATTGTATGACTAAAAACTCAGTGCCTCTGTCCTGCTGCTAGAGCTCTTGAAGCTTAGCCAGAAGCTCTTGTTCTCCAACAGGGAATGTCACCTTTTAAGTTTTACCCTTCGTAGCTTGGTCACTCTTGTTTGGGAGCCACTTTTGTGTAGCTAAACTCATTACTTTGAAGTAATGCCTCCTAGAAATTGGTGTTAGAAATCTCACATCTGATTCTGACTTTTTGAAAACTTTGTACTCTTCTGAATTGACTGGTACAGTTTATCCTAACTGAGAAAAGAATATTAAGGAGCAATATTAGAAAGATAGAATAGCCATTCTACAGAATGAGTCAGACAAAAAAATGCATCCTGACTTGTGTCCTGTCTCTGTCAATGGCCAGAATCAGGTGCCTTGGGAGGAAGATAAGAAAGGGGCGAGCATATTGCCTTTAATTTCTAAAATACTCTTACAGCACAGTAGATTATATGTGTTCAATAATCCTTACAGAATTTATTCCTCATGATAACAGTTTTTTTGCATTCAAGGTAATGAAAATTGGTAAGGTTTATCTAGAGCTATTGAGGCACTTGAAAAAACTAAGAAACAGCTTTGACAGATGTGTTAGAAATTTCCCAGGTACAGCCTTGTGGCAGCTGTAGGGATCAGTAACTTCCTGAGACCTATTTCTGGTTCCAAAGAAGGACAGGTTGTTTTTTGTTTTTCAAAGTCATCAGCTCACCCTTTATTGATGAAATCTCTCCAAACCAACCTTTTAGTTTCACTAACACTGAAGATTTCTATTAGAGATAAATACCTCTGACTTTTTATTTTTTTATTATGGGATGAATTGCTTCTGGAGAGAAGTTTTGTTTCTCTTTATTCACTACAGAGGGAGTTTTCAGGGATTTACATTTAGACCAGGCACCCAATATCAGTAGCAGATCAATTTTCCTTAGAAGACAGCTCATATCCAATTTACTCTCTCCTGCGTGGCAACACTCCAGTGTTTGCCAGCCATTTGATAGCAAGTTATATCTAGCCACACTGTCTCACTGACTTCCTAATCTGTCCTTTAAAAGATTAAACTTCAGATTGAACTTCATCTTCATATTCTCATTTTTTACCCTCATCTCCTGTAATCACTACAAACACAGATTTAATTTTTGTTACCACCACTTTCTTGTTTGTGCAAGATTGCTATATTTTCCTGGAAATAAGGATTACAGGTAGTCTGAGTCTTTCCTGGATGCCTCCTGCTCTGTTCTAATATGTTACTTTCTTTCCCTATTAATCACCCTTTCTTCCTTGCTGTGAGAGCTTCTACTTCTTTCATGCATTGTGCACTATGTAATTACATTAGAGGACCTATTCTTTATAAGTCTGAATTGTTTCTTTATTTATAAGAGCTATTTCCAACAGACTGGTGTCCTGCCTCTTTTTCCAAACCTTTTTCTTTTTTTGCAATTAGTGTTTCTTCACCCAGATTTCAAGCATACTGCTCATGTACACTTCTGACACTGGTCTAGATGTTGGGAATAACAACCTGAGGAATCTTACAGCTGAGGAATCAGTTTTTGAAATAGAATTACTGAAGCTCATAAAACTAGACTGATGTCAAAATGGGATTGATTAAGCCACCATAGCTGGATCACTACTTGCACTAGAATATGAAATCTTGAGGTGCGTGACAGTGCTATTTAGGCACAAACAATTGCATAGGGGCAAGGGAGCCTTTCTGCTTCAGTGACTACTCTGTCATCATTACAACAACTCCAGTTAGATCCTTGATTTTCACTGCTACAGATAAGTCAATTTATTATTGCATTTGATAAAAGAGACTGTTAAATAATAATAAAAAAGCAGCAGAAGATATAATTTGTTTCTATGAATTCTAAATCAGTCAACAGGAGTCAATCTAGTCAACCCATAAGACTAGACTGTACTTGAAAAGCTCAAAACCTTTCAGTGGTTCAAATTTTTGTATTCTGAAAACTGAGATCAGAATAAGAAAATTAAAATGTCAGTTTTTACTTTGTAACAGGGGTTCACTGGTATACATCAGAGCACTTCTTATTTCAAACACTCGGAAAGTTGGAATCATGTAAGATCGAGTGCTGTAACTTGAGAATAATTATATTTTGTATATATGGTTAAGAAAAGGGATGATCAGAAACCTGATGAAGTTCAGCCAAGTGAAGGGCAAAGCCCTACATCTCGTGAAGGAAAAACCAAAGCACCAGTGCAGGCTGGAGGATGACCATGTGGAAGGAACCTTTGCAGAAGAGGACCTGAGGCCCTGCCATTAATACACTCTCATACCAAAGAAGGCCAGTGGAACCCTGGGCTGCATTACGAAGGGCACTGCCAGCCGTTCAAGGAGGGTGATCCTTTCCCAGCTACTCAGCCATGGTGGAGCCACACCTGGAGCTCTAGGCCCAGTTTTGGGCTCCCTTATACGAGACAGGCATGGACATATGGACACAATGATGATGAAGGAATTGGAGCATCTGTCATATGAGGAGAGACTGGGAGATCTGGGACGGGTCAGGCTGGATAGGAATAGGCTGAGAGGAAAAATGGTGCACAAATACCTGCAGGGAAGGTGCAATAGGACTGAGACAGGCTTTATTCAGTGGGGCTTAGTTACAAGAGCAGAGGCAATGAGTACAAACTGAAGTGTGAAGGTTCCCTCTAAATATCAAGAAACACTTTTTACTGTGTTGTTTACTAACTACTTGCACAGACTATCCAGAGAGTTTGCAGAACCTCCATCCTTGGAGATATTAAAAACTCACTAGGCCTGGCTCTGGGCAAAGTGCTGATTCTACTTTGAGCCAGGGAAATGAACTAGATCACCTCCAAAGGTCCCTTTCAGACTAAATTATTCAGTGCTTAGGCCATTCAAACTTTCTGCTTACGTAACTTTTAGGTAAACTCCAAGCAATGCTTATCCAAAGGATAACTATATTTGAAATACAGTATTAGCAGAGATCAAGTGCATCAACATTGATGTCATGCCATCCTGCAACAACAATCTAATGAACAGTCATATACTGTCCCTTCCATACAAAAAATCCCAAAAACCAAAGCAAAGCAAAACTGAAAATAGCAGGATTTTATCAAAGTACCTTATCTATCTCGCAGTGATTTATGCACCTTATTATTTTTTTCTCCATGCAATATTTCCCTAGTGGGAATACATAAAACAGCCTGGGGACTAGGGCTTGAATTGGTCTTCTCCTCTCAAGGGAGGTAACCTTTTGACTAAAGAGTTTGATACTTTTGTGTTCCTTTTTGACTCATAATTCTTGTATACTTTGCTGCTCTGTTTCCCAGCCTTGATTTACTAATTTATTTCCCAGCTATTCTGTACCCCATCTACTAAAGAAATTTTCCATAAAAGTAGCAGATGAGGATTTGAAACGATAAAATCTGATTAGAGACCTTTTACTCATATTAAACAAGGAAAATATTTTCATTATTACACTATTTGTAAAGATAAAGGCTATCATCATTACCCAAATAACCTTTTCCAGCAGTAGACTTTTTAAAATGAACAAAGCATAGTCTGTTGGGCATTTACCTAAATTCTGTACAATTTAGCTTGAATAAATTTTTTAGGCCCAAATTAGAAACTTACATTCTGACTGATTTTTTTTTACTTGCTACCATAATTTTTGATATAATCTTTTGCTTGGCCCTTTCTATTTTAAAATAACTTGAAACATTCAAGCCTCCTTGTATTGTTTGTTTAATTTTCCTTTTAGAATTGAAGGGTATAATACGAAAAAAATATCTCAAAAGAAAAAGCTCAAGTTTTTTATGTTGGCTTTAAAATTTAAAACTATTTTTTAAACTGATACAGTTATGTAAACAAAGTGATATATGCGAAATAGTAGTGCTGTAATTTTGTCTTTTGCTCAAAAAGAACATGTCAGGATGAAATGTTTCAGTCAACATTTCTTTTCTTTTTTTTCTTTTTTTTTATCTTTTTTCTTTTCTTTTCTTCATTAAGTATCAAAATGAATGCCACAATAGGAGTTAAAAAGGAAAAAATAAAATAAGCAAAACATTGGTCTTCCCAAGTATTCTGAAACTGTCATTAGCAAAAGAAAAACCCAAAAAACCAAAAAAATCAACAAAAGATGAAACAAAAAACTCCATGACTTCTGTGGAAAAATAAGGACATTTAGGAAGGCTACATGTTAAAATTTTATCAAAAAACTTTTCAGCTGCTAACCACAGTTTCTTTCTGATATGTGGAGATTTGCTACTTATGCAGCAATCTTACTTCAGCAATTTTAGACTGAGGGAAAAATAGTGAAAAGGAGTTCCTCTCATCCAAAGCATGATCCTCAGCTGAGGCTGTGCTAATTCACACCCAAGTCTCTAACTGAAATATCTCTATTGATCACACATATATGACAATAGTAGATTTCATCTCCTGGAGTCTAAAAGCATTCATTCTTAATTTTATGCACAAAACAGTATAATGAAAACGAATATTTCTGCTCATGTTTTTTACATTAGGCACATAACTCCACAGAACAGGTTTGAAGCCAGTAGGTCTTTTTACAGTGTTTTTTAGGCCAAATAGAGTATTTTAAAGCAGAAAATGGCTCATGAATGCAAAACCTGCTTTTTTCAATATCTGACTACTAGGTCTTCCCCAATACTAGTCACTGACTTTGAGGGGCAGTTGCATTCAGTCCCCATGCCTGTGTACAAGCAATGGTCATACAAAGATGTTTCAGTCCAAATATTTCAGAACTGTTTTTGGTCTCCATGTGATACAGCTTCTATCTTGCAGAAAAACTGAGTTATCATTTCTATGCTTTTGGCAGGTAAGGAGTTCCCGTTCAGTTGACTTGAAAAATCCTACAAAAAAATGTTTAAACAGCAGCTGTTGTTAGATAGTTCTACCAATAGTTCCAGTTACCTTAGGTGCTTGAAACAGCCAAGTAGTTTTTAACCTTCCCACCCTCCGATTGTTACCTTTTTTGCTCAGTTATTGAATTCCAGAAAGAAGTACAAGACATTAATATCTCTGCTGGTACAACCAAGCCTGAATATTATTGAGTTTTCTTATTAAAAGTCGAATTTTCATTACAATTCCTTTCTTTGTCCCGAAAAATCATGATGATGTATTGTCTGTTCAGATACGAAAGTGTTGCAGCAAGTGCCTAGGAGGTAATACAGCTTAGGAAAAAATACATACAATGGCTGGCCCAGAGGTAATTTGTACATTTGTTTCCTTGGAAGGCCATATTTTTAACAAGAATTTATGCACCTGAAGCATCAGTGAATTGATTTCTTTGTGACATAATAGACAGAAAGGTTGTTTTGCATAATCTGATCTACAAGGACATGTAAGTCTGTCAAGAATGACAGGAGTTGGATGTTTCTTTAAAATTCAGTGGACTGTCATGTGAGAGTAAAAACCACTTCAGCAAAAAAACCCATAGAATAATCAAAGGGAAGTGAATGACATATTGTAAATTTGGCTTATGGTTCGATCTGTAGAATTACAGATACCATCTCCCTATAAATCCCTCATCCATCTGAAAACTGTGCGCTCTGATTTTCTTTTACGAGAGATGCTCACTCCTAGCTTCCCTTCTCTGGAGGAAAGAAAAGTCAATAAATAAATTAATTTGCCTAATCACCCCTGGACACCACTTCTCTGTTACATGAGAAAGCACCTTGCTGTCCCTGGCCCCTCCTGTCAGTGAGTGGTACGTGAGGGAAACTGGGGAAAGGCTGCCCAATGTGTGAGCTGGGGAGATGTTTCCAATGTCTTAGCTCTGACAGCTCTGTGTGAACTGTGCAGTTGTGAACAATGTTTTTAACTGCTTTGTTTCCTTTGTGACAGAGATACAGCTGCTTAATGCAGAGGCATGGACACCTCTGTTCCCAGGGCTTCTCTTTGTCCTGTATGCCAACCTCAAACCTGTCATCACAGCTGTGCAATGCTGTATGATGGCCCACAGGGGCAGACACAGTGGCTGCTCAAGGAACAGTCTAACAGTATCCCTCCAGATTTGACACAACAGCCAGGATTTGAGACAGTATGTGTGAGGCCAGTTTGCATCGGGGATGAGGCTGGCTTGCAGTTAACTGTAGGTGACTACAAAGCCATCCAGTTCTGGCTCTGCCAATATTCAGATGTATACTTAATTTTGACCTCTTATTTGCAGGAGCTGCCCCGCTGGAATCAATGAGATTGTTGTTGTGCTACAAGACATCAATGCTGGCAGGGCCAGTGTGTGAGATGGGCCCTGTTCAAGCAGGCACTCAAGTCTGTGTCTGCCTTTGCCTATTCAACAAGTCCCTTTAATGGTCCTCAAGTGTGTGCCTAAGTGCTTTCCTAAGCCTGAGCAGTGATAACTCGTATAATTGGGGTCAATGAACAGAAACTCTGTTAGCAGCCATGTAATGAATGACATTTTCTCCATGTCAAGGCACAGATGAAGTGTTTGAAAGCAAGGAATGGTATTAACCATTCCTATTATGTATGCAAAGTGCAAAAATGATACCTTGAAGTAATTGCACTCTCAAAAAGAAACTTTTTTCTTTTCTGTGAAACCATTCTATTATATTTTGTCTATATTTATCTAGAAAATTGAAGATGTGAATTTTCTATATGGGTATCAGTTGGAAAAATAAATTGAAAAGTACTTCTCAAATCAGGGGCAAAACACTAACATACAGGAAGTGTGTAAAAAAGTTGAATTTGTACAAAAGTAATTTATCTGATTTTCATCACCAAAAATGGAATTAGGAATCAAACTGTAGTTATTATTATACTTACTAATAGAATTCAAATCAAAAGCAATTGTTTCATATTGAAAGGTTGATTAAAACTTCTGCAAAGATACTTCAGAATCTTTTTTTCAAACCAAAAAGCAAAAAAACCCCCAAAACTTAAAAGTATAAATACAAAAATGATGATTTGATGAAAACCATTTGCTCTTTTTGACCCAGCTGGTTTCAATATGTCTAGACCATAGAATGCAATTTTTAACAAAATTATATAAATTAATTAAAGACATCAAATTAGTCAGCTACAATCTCAGTACTAAAGTTAATTTAGTTCAGTTACCAAAACAATTTGAATATAAAGTTATCTCAGATATTTCTAGTTTTAAATTTGCTAGAAATCAAAGTCTGGGTCATCAGGAATGGAAAACAGACAAGGCCCTTGCTCTCTAAATCCCATGCAATGACCTGCCATGGAGTTATGGTTTGCATAATTCATAAAAACAACAGAGAAAAAAATGACAAGTCCACAACATTACTCTTTGTGTTAAAAATGCAAAGGCCCCAATGGCACTGCAATGAGTTCTCGTCATTCCAGCAATACAGATTTTCCATACAAGTTAGAAGTGATTTCTGAGTATCTGATCATAAAATTATATGAAGCCTTGAGGACAACCAAAATTTTTGAAAGACATTCAGTCTGTCTTCAAGTGTCAAGGTGTAATTCAGGTAAAATTTATTCTTCAAAATTTTTTACTTCATGGTTTGAAAGTGATTTAGGGAGCACTTCTGCTAGATCCCTCAGTACACTTGGATAAATGCCATCCAGCCCCACAGACTTGTGCATGTGTCTATGTGGGGCAGCAGATCACTGACCATTTTCCCTTGGATAATGGGAGCTTCATTCTGCTTCCCATCCCTGCCTTCTGGCTCAGAGGGCTGAGTACATTCATGTTGATGTTCAATTCTGCTACATTTAACTTCTCTCTTAAAACACCGATGTGCCTGCTAATGATCTTCTAGCCTTTCTGCCTTTTCCCACCTGTATCTAATTCTTTTCTTTACAGAGGGACTCTTGTCACTGTAAAGCAGATAGATCTTGTCCTTCAGTTTCCTAAGCGATGCAGAAAGAAGTAAAAGGAAGTGGATGAAGTAAAATGAGGGCTGTAAAGCTGACAGAAGTGATTTAAGTCCAGCAAGATGACCCAAGCCCCTCAGCTGTGAGGCACTGTCTGTGTGCATGAAAAGAGGAAAAATCTGTCCCTCAAGCACATGGAGAAATGAGTTACTGTTCTTCTGCAAGAGAGGAATTAATAACAGCCAAAGAGAGAGAATTATGCACTGGCTGCAAAACTTCCCTGTAAATTGATAATTTCTAAATTACTATATTACTAGATACTCCCTGTAGAACTCAAAATCCTAAATTTACTCCATAAACATATTTATTCCAAAACCAAAAAGAAAATACCTTTGTAAATTAAAAGCTCACCATTCTGCAAGTAGCATTCAGCATTCATAATCTGGTTTCCCTGCAAAGGGAAGCCAGGTTTTTGAGTCTATTCTGAGACACTGACATTCTCTTGACCTTTCAAAATATACTCCCTCTTAAAAGATCCGTTTATAAAGGTTTAAATTTATCTGAATAATCCTAATGTGAAGGATTTGAACCAGAATACTCTGCTGGTACTTATAAAGCCCTTTAGGAGATCCATCATGGCCAGGTTCTGATTTCAAGAAACAAACCCAGTGCAAGATTAAGACACTTAATTTTGTGTCTCATGTATGTGTCTGCTTGTGTAATAAATACCTACATTCCCAATGAATGGGTCTGTAAGGCTCTGCTACAGTCAATGGAGACACAGTCAATGGAGCCTAAGGAGTGATTTAGATGACAAGGTGTTGGAGAGCTGGTTCTGGAGGAAAAGCCTTGCTGTTATCCCACAGTGGGCTCCACACTGTTAACAACAACACCGACATAGTTGCATAACATGGCACACAAGACACCTCTTTATAAAAGGTGCCTAAATTCTGGTGCCATGATATTGAACTAGAGGCCTTGCCCAGGGCACGGTAGGGTTTTCCTGACCCAGCTGGGGTAGTGCTGCTTGTGTGTAGCTGCTCCCATAGCCTGTGTCAGAGCTGCCCAGCCAGCACTGGGTAACCACATACCACAGAGCATTTCTATGGCCACACGATTTCACTTAGCTTGCTCAAAATCGAAGAACCATTTTAGATTTGAAATCTTCCAGTTTCCAAGATTTTTCTCATTCCAAGGGTGAGACAAATTTTGTGATTTTCTTTTGGGATGGGGCTGGAGGTCATCTCACTTTTGGCCTCAGTTTATACTGCAGAGCAGGCCCAGAAATACTGCAAGGGAGCCCTTTCAGGCAAAAAAAACCCCAGATGTACTCTAGAAGCGTTCCAGTGACTTCTCACTGCTGCAGGCATTAAAGCCACAGGGTCTGACCCTGAACTCTTCATACTGTGTGAGTCAGGTCCTCAGCACCAAAAATTTTGCTCTCAAAATCTCCTACCGGGCTGCACTTGTGTCTAATGGAGTTGTAGGGCCAAATTAGGACTGAGCTCATTTTGCTGCCCCTGTATTACAAAATATGTCCTAGGAAACCTGGATACAGAGCTCTGCATGGGGTATTTCAGGAGTGAGAACAGCTAACTCTGTGGATCACAGTATGGATTTTTAGTTCAGATGATATGCCTGATTAACCATCTGGCATTACATTAGTTGTTGAGTTATGTAGTGATAGGTCTAATGAACAACTTGGCTGACTACAAGTTGGACGTTGGAAGGTTGGAATTTTAAGCATGTAGATCACAAATGAAAGTTGGACTTACTGGGTTAACTACTAGAACTCTAACCTAAAAATGTCACACAATGAACAAGCATAGGTCATAAGTAAAAAATAAAACAAACAAACAAAAAAAAAAGGTATATAAAAAACATCTTGTGTTAATCTTATAATCACTCCTATGTTAAGTATTTCTTTCTCTTTGATACCCACCTCTTTCTGCCAGGTCTTCAATGTAAAAGTGAGAGAGAGTCCAACCCAAAATTTGCATTTCCACAAAAAGCACCAGGTGTTATACTATTTGCTATTTATGCTAGGGATAAGTTCCTTCTATCTTTCTGAAGTTCTATCTGCAGTTTCCACTGCAGTAAAGAGTATAGATCCACAGGGCTTTGGGAAGTTCTGTAATAAGATGATCATCAGGAGAGAAAAGGGTATCAGGGTTTGGATACGTTCTCTGAAAGATATTATTCAATATTTTAGCAGCGGCTTTGAAACACAAGATGCACAAACAGAACAGAATTAGTCTATTTTTCATATAAAAGGAGTGCATCCTTTGCAAGGCTGTAGTTTTGTGCTCCCTCATGTACAAATTCCCTCTGTTGAGTTCTTTGCTGTGGAATCACTCTTTCAAAATGGTTGAGATATTTTAGCTTCTTGACTAAGGCATCCTCAAGAGTTGTGAGACTTTTTGGTTTTGAATACTGTTACAGGAAGTGAAGAACTGAATCCAGATGACCTACCTTCTAGGTAGAATACAGGCACACAAAACACAGAGCTTAGGTGTGAAGCAGGATCCTCAGTTAATGGCGGTTCTGGATATGTGCAGGATCACTGAACACTCAAGAGTTTTTAAGTCAGTGATGTGTCTGATGGTATCTTTGTGCTCAGATGAACCTGAATAATAATTATTTTGTTTAAAGCCATAATTTGTACTTTTGTTGCTCAATACACGTTGTAAATAATCACAACCTTCATAACACCTAAGCCACAGTTCTTCCTTTATTGCTGCCTATATTTTTTCTGCTTGCCAAATCTGTTAGCAAATCTGTGAATGTAAGCCTTCCAGTCACTATTTTTAATATTGATTTTGTTCACTTGAAGGCAATTGCATTAATATAAAAAGAAATTTTAACTTTTTGATCAAGTTGAAGATTTTGCCTTCTAGCTGTTTTTATTTCATACAGTACAGATTGATCTCTGCAATGTTTTGGATGCAGAAATGAATAAAAACTACTACTGAATACAGCAGATGTGAAAATGTTGCTGAAAGGCCTGAGAAGAAACATTAATTAAAATGTGACTATGTTTCAATAAAGACAATGAAATAAAAGTGTCTTGCAGGATCATCAGACTCATAAATTTTCTGCTCATCACTAGACAAAATTTCAGTCAGTGACATATTTGATCTTGTGGAATTCAAAGAAACCAATTTTCTGGGTTTTTGGAGTTCAAAACAAATTCAGTGAGTCTCATGAAGGATCAGTGTTTCTTAGTTCAGTTCTCCTTCAAAACAATCCCTTGATTCTTTCTCCTTCTTTTAAACTTTGTAATGCAGAATTGAATAAATATACAATTTTTTATGTAATCACTGAACAATAATCACATTTATAATATTGATTATTGCTTTTACAGTTAGAACTGTTATATACCTATATATAAAATCTGAATAATAGCATAGCATACATTATATATAGACAGGTAGTGTGATATAACTGCTTATTTTTCATATTACCTTTTTGACTTTACCAGACTTAATTCCCCAAAATTTTACAAGTCTCCCTTCTCTTACCTTTTCATTTCCTTCTCTTATAGTCAGGATATTTTCTTAATCAAATCCTAGTTCTGCAATTGCATTTATAACAATAAAAATACTGTTATCATTACTTTCAGAGTTTTAATTGGTGATTTTTTTTATATAGATTAAAAACTGACTAAGTCTTATATTTAACTTTTCTGGGATGCCCAAGGACTGGAATACTTCTTTCCTACCACTGTTTTAGACTAGTCTTGCTCACAATAGAAATATTTTTTCTAAAAGGAGCTATTCCTGACTTTAACATAGGTTTAATGCCAGCAATTACACACACATACAAAACAAAACAAAACCAAAACCAAAACCAAGAAAAACCACAAACAAAACCTCAAAACCAAACAAAAACCAAAATGAAAACCAAAACAAAAAAACCACCGAAAGAACAACAAAAAAAACCGTAAACAAGCACGTGATTTGAGTTCTACAGAGGAATTTTCAGTCTTTAGGATAACCTGTTTGATAGGTAAAGTGAGAACTTTTGAATGATACCTAAAGAAATAATTTTGCCTTTCAGATGATATTTAGAACTAAAGAATTATATTCACCATCAAACTTGGAACCCATGCTCAGTATTCTGAATATCTATGATTTCAGATACTGACTGCAATCAGGAACCCTGATTATAGGTTGAAGTTCATAAGATCTGTTTTCATTTTCTCTTTGACTTGTTATTTTAAACTTATATCATTAATTTTTTGACAGCAAGAAATAGATAGAAATTGTTCCGCTGAAGAGCATCAGACATCAGTTTTGATGATATTTCTATGATCTCAACAATGTTAAAGTGACCTGCACAGTGCAAGTGCAACTGCCATACTCCCAATGAGAAAAGCATATCTATTCTCAGTGAAATCTACTCTAGAAAAAATATTGATAACAGGGGAAGAAGGAAATAGCAGGTAAGGTAATTATGCTGCCATGGTTACACAGAGAAGAGAAAACTCACAGCAAATTTTAATACAATTCAAACCAATAGCATTCAACCAACACATAGAATGTCTATGTAGAATATTTTCACAAAAATGTGTCAAAGTCAGATTATCACCTTGACTCTGTCTGCCTAAACTTGTGGGCAATACATATGAGTCAGAATAAAGTTGTGGCCTGGCGGGAAATGCCCCTAAAAATAAGGAAACAGGCATATCAGTGTCTTCACCGGCTTCATAGAGGTTAATCCCTGATAGAAACTCTTTCTAAACCCCATGTAGAGGGTGGTGCTGAAATGGGAACAGCATCTAAGAGATCCCATCACCAAGGTGAGCCACTTACCCCCTGGAGTTGTCTGAATGATCCTGGGCACTGCGGTAGTTCAGAGGAAAAAGGCTTCACATTTTTGAAGCTGCCTATTCTATTTTGAAGCTGTAGAGGAAAGGCTGGAGAGGTGAAGGGACAGCACCGAAAAACTCACAAAAGCAGGCTTCTCTTGAGGAAAAGGGATTCAGAACTAAGGCTCTCGTTCATAAAAACAAAACCAAAGAATAACTCTCTCCCCCTTCAACTTCCTGATTACATGATATTAGATTTGCAGAATTTCTTTGTTGGAGACAGACTCAGGCAAGAGAAGTAAGGTCCCTTGGTTCTTCTACTGATACGATTTGAACATTTTTGTGTTTCTGATAACAGACTAATCTCACCAAGCCTTAGGAAATATCCTCTTTGGAGTTTGATTAAGGTACATTTATACACTCTAGCAATAGTAGAATACATTAAAATGTTTCTGTGAAGTGACAAGTGCACCTGTCCACTCATTGTAAAACAAAATAAACGCATTTTAGGATAAGTAGCTCCTTAAGAAACACAGCTTTTGGCTCATGCACCATTTCCATAGAAAAGGAGCCTGCATTACCCTTTGTTAAACTCAAGTAAGTTTCCTAGCAACCCAGTCATTATCTCTGTGGGGTATTAAAAGACACCAGCATTATAAAGAAGTTGAGTCTTGACAGAATTGTGTTTTTTGACCACAGTTAATCACCAAACCTGCTGGCATCAGTCCGAAGTCCTCTTCTTCAATAAGACAAGTATCAACAAAGTACTTTGTTAATGTTAATGCATTTTATTTTCTGCTACAGGATAAAATCAGATTCTATATGTCTAGTATACTGTGCAAAGTAGAGAGCATCCTAAACAAAACTCCTTCAAATTAACCTCCTGTTTTGCATGTCCAGTGTCAAGGACAGCCAAACACCACATCACAAAGGTGACTCCTTAAGATTTATTTTATGAGGTAATTAATGGCCTAAATAGAAAACCTCTCTGGAATAAAACTCTTCCTTTTTTTTTTTTTTTCCCTACTTTTGGGCTGTGTGTTTTGCTTAACTTGCTGGTTTGTTTTTAAAACAGTTTTTCCAGCTCTATAGTGTTAGATAATAACCAGAAATTTCAACTAACTCAGAACTGACTGCCAGCTCCAGGACTGGAGCAATGAAGAATATAATTTGCAACGGAAATATTAGGATCATTAATTTATGTTGCCCTGTGTGTATGGTTATGCTATTAATAGATGAAAGACATCTAATGAAAATAAAAAGCAAGCAACAAATGGACAAGTGGAAAAAGATTCCCCATTATTACTTCAAAATCTGAGTTGAAATATATTTATCTTTGTATAAAAGAAACTCTTGCCTGACAGTTCTCAAATTTATGGAATGTACAAATAAATGATGACATTCAAATTTAGACATCCTTTACTTTTCTAGTAGATTATTTGTGTTTGAGCAAGCATGTTCTTGAATAAACATAGACTTCCTCTCCATATAAAATTTCACTAACAGTTCAAAATATTAGGATTTTACAGTAGTTGCTTTTCCTGCTCATTAGAGGTAGGTACAAACCAAACTGAAAGAAATGTCACTGCAGACTATTGTAAAGAATTGTATTAGTTTATTTGTAGTCCACCACTTAAGGAAAAAAGAATTAGAAAAAAAAGGGAAAAAATAGACAGCCACTTCTTTCAGACATATATAAGGGACAGCATGAAAAAGAAGCAGCTAATTCAAAACACCCTTTCTTCAGAAGCTGTGCTACTCCAGAAAGAAAAGGAAAAAGAAACCCATGTGATTTGTGAGGAACCTAGGACAGCAGTTCCTGTATTACTCCTTCCCTTAAAAACAGAAGAAAAAAGTGGTGCAGGTTTGCTGAGCCCTGAGCTTTTTGAAAAGGTAAATCTCCTACCTATTTGTATCTGAGTATTTGGACTCAGTCACCTTTGAAGGAGTGTTTTTTGGTCTTTTTTTAGGTTGTCTCTATCACCTTATGATACAATAAAGATTATTCCCCTATAAGGCAGGAATTTTATTACAGAGATGTTTATTTTCACCACAATGATTCCCACAATACGCAGGCAACATGACTACGAAACAGAAACTGCAGACACCTCAAATTAGCTCACTAAGGTTATGGACTAATGTTATGGTAATCTATAGCTCCACTGCATGCGGTTGTTGAATAGAATTTAAAAGAAAGAAAAAGAACCAAGCACATATAGACCTGGTCTGTAGCTTAATACAAACTGAGAATACACTTTTAAACGAAATGACCTCATTAAATTTTAAGAGTTTGTTTTTTCTTGTCTGATTATTACTCTGAACAGAATACTATGGTTTCTGTGACTCGTGCATAGTGCCTTAGGACAGATTTCTTTTTGATGTACGCTGCATTAGTCATACTTATCTATGAACATAGTTTACATATGATGCAACCTCTACATCTACTGCAGTGTTCTAGAAAGGAAATATTAATATTTTACTCGATTCTGTAATTAACACTAGTACATAAACCCATGCAAATCCAAAATAGCTTTAGGATTCAGGACCGGATGATTAAAAAAAATTCTTCTCCTCAAAGTTGTTTCATGGATACTGTTAGACATAATTTATTATGGCAATAACAATTCCTCTAGTTCTTGTAAGAAGCATGATGTAAAAGAAGAAAAATACGAAAGCTAATGGAGAGCCTTTTCTGCAAGACACAAAATTAGCAGTCATAAAGAAAGTTAATAGTCTTTGCATGCTGAGAATATAAAGACCTTCAGTTATCAGCTTTCTCTGAAGAAATTAAAAATCACACCAAATGAAGTGATTCCTGATTGGCTCACAGATCTTGACTGCATCTTTTCTAGTCTAAATTGGCAGGTTCCATGCTAAGATTTGAATGGGTGCATGTTTAGAGGCCAACTGCAAAAAGAGAACTTCTTTATTAATAGTTCAAGACCAAACTAAAGTGCAAACTGAGGAGAGGATGTCCAAAAAAGGAGCAAAAGCATCTGTCCTTTAAAAATTGAGCATCATTACTCTGACCTCTTCATAGATAAACAAGCGTGACGTTCTGAACCTGGGGAAGAATAACTCCAGACACAGTGTGTATGCTGGAGGATGACTATCTGGAAGACCTCTTTTAAGACAAGAGGGACCATGGTGGACATCAAGCTAAATATGAAGCAGTGCTACGCCCTCATGGCAAAGATAGCTGACAGTATTAGGAAGGAACAGTATTAGGCTACATTAGGAAGAGCACTGTCAGCAGGTGAAGGAAAATGATTCCTCCTCTCCTCCCAGCACTGGTGAGGCCACTCCTGGGGTGTAGACTGCAGTTTTCAGTTTCCCTGTACAAGGCAAATGTAGACATATTGGAGAGATTCCAGAGAAGGGCCACAAAGATGATCAAGACTGAGCTGTCAGATTAGGAGAGGCTGAGAAACTGACTCTTCAGCCTAGGGAAGAGAAGGGTCAGGAAGATCTTATCAGTGTATATAAATACTTGAAGGCAGGGTGCAAAAAGTCAGGGTCTTTTTGGTGGTACTCAGTGACAGGACCAGAGGCAATGGGGCCACACTGAAATACAGGAGACTCTTTCTGAGCATCAGGAAACACTTTCACCAAGAGGCTGACAAAGCACTGGCATGGTTGCCCAGGGAGGTTGTGGAGTTGCCATCCCTGTAGATATTCTTAAGCTGTCTAGATGGAGTCCTTGGCAATTGGACCTGCTTGAGCAGAGTGGGTAGATCAGATGACCTTTAACATCCTCTTTCAACCTTAGCTACTCCATGTTTCTGCAATTCTGTTTCATATCCTCATACACATGCATCATCCTGTACCATTCCCTCACCTCCTGAGGAATGCATCTTATAAAGGAGCCGAAATGGAACAACATTTTGAATCATTACAAATCCAGCAGGATGTTCTAATAGAGAAATAAGGTCACAAAATGTCAGAGTAGGAGAAATACTAATCCTTGTCTTTCTCACTCCGCATAGTAATAACAAGAGAATGCTTGATCTTCTAAAAAGAGGAATGCAACTTCCCTGGCATTCAAAGTCCTCTTCTCCTGCTTGTCTCACTATTATTCTTGTGAGATATAAGGTTGTTTGCTTTCTCTCCCTAATCTTAGTGCCGTGAATGTTTTTAAGTCATCTAGCTTTGCAGGTAGGTGGATATTTGGGATTTAAAAGTAATGGAAGCATTTTTTCACATGATTGGCAGCTGTCAGATTATTTTTTTAGGAGCTGAACTGACAAATTTAATGAAATTGCAGATGAAAGTGAATAAAATTTTATGTGCAAAACAGAAAATAAAATGCCATTGGGAATGCATGAAACTTTTTATTTGTTTTGGCTCCTTTTACACAATTTAAGAATATCCAGGTCAGTGCTATGACCAGAATGGCCAGTATCAGATGACTTATAAGCAAGAAGTTTCCCTTCCTGCTCTGCTCAGGAGAACTTGACACACACGTAAAGTCCAACTATAAGTCCACATATGAGACCAGTTCCAAATAACTGCTGAAGTTATGCTGTAGAATCATTCTCAGTGCTTTTCTGCAGTTCATGCAGAAGAACTTTCTAGGAAGCATGATAGCTTAATTAGCTGAAAATGGAATCATGCACCTCAAAAACTTCACAGTCATTACCTCTCAGTGTGGGTGACTAGGTCTTCCTTTAGGAGATAACAGACATAGTTTCAAATACCCATATATAAAGGAGAGGATGGAACCAGGGACCAAGATTTCCTTGATCCCTGTAACTAGACTGCGAGGCAAAGTGTTTCTTTCTTCTCAGTTTTGTGCGTCAAACTGAAGCATTTAAGAGTGAAGTTGTGATTTATGTCACAATTTGTAAACACCTGTGTCTAAATTGATTTTGCTCCCTAACACTCATCCCTTGACCCAAAAGGTGTCCCAAGGTGTTAAGTACAGGCTGCAGAACACCTTGAAATATGTATAAAGAAGCAATTTCTGTAGCTATGGCCAGTTCAGAGACTATCTTTTTAAAGCGTCCTGATGGTGCACTTGATCCAGTCAAGTGGCAGCACTGCTTTAAGCACCCCTGGGAGATTGCTTCTTGCTGCATGCAGTTCTACAGTTAGAAAAACATGTCTATAAAAGAAAAATGTGCCTAAATCCTTCCTTTACTTCCATTCAGTCACTCCTGGTTACTTCTCTTTGAGCCGCCCTACCTGATTCCTCTCTCATTTACCCCCTTAAAACACTTACAGATATTTAGCATGCCATTCATGAATCATTATTGAGACAGGCACTCCATATTTAGCTCTTCTCCTTTCCTCATAAATCAGTTCCTTCTAGACCCTCAATCATTTTTATTGCTCTTTCATAACTGCTGATAGTACTCATAAATGAAATGCCTGTAATAGCACTAAGCAAGAAAAAGGGAACAAGAGACCCAGGATGGAGTTAATAAAATAAAAATAAAGCATAAACTAACTTGGGCATCCTCTTTATTTTGGCAATCAAATAGACATAAATGATAGCACAACACGACAAATGAATTACCAGAGGCCCAGGCACACCTGCTGACATTTCTATTTTCCCTTGTATTTTTCCCTTTGTAGAGAAAGAAGTAGAAAAATAGCTAATGTGAACATCTATTTCTATTTCTTCAAATCAATATTCTAACATTCTGTGGACATGAATGGCTGCTGGCCATCAAACTTCAAAAATCTCAGAGGAGGACTGGTGTTAAGTCCAACATGTAAGAGCAGTATCTGTTTTTGCAGAAAAACTTTCTGAGCACTTTAATCATAACTCTGTTGGAAGATGGTATACTATACAGTGGTTTAGATACTATAACAGAATATATAGAAATTATAATTTTACAGAAGTTATCATTTTAATTAAGACCATTTAAAGGCTTAGCATGGAAATAATCATGCTTTTGATAGTCTGATATTTACAACACTGCACCATAGTTTTAGTTTAAAAGGGAACCTCAGTTTTGCCTGTGAGGCCAAAGAATGCTGGGATCGTGGATTTTTTAAATTAAAAGGTAGGAAGCAAGCTTTAAACAGGATTTGAATTTTTATTTCTGAATGATATGTTAGAGAAGAGGTGAAAACTTTATGGAAGTTCAAATACACTGCCTTTGGCCAGTGAGCTGCTCTCTCTGTGCTGTGTGTAACAGTGTGTGCATGACAAATTTCTAAATGTATGGAAAACAGGATGTGTGAAGATGAATCCAGTCGCATCTATTTTCAGAATGGTTTACTGAGCATTTGAAAAATAAAGAAAATTAGAAAAGTAAAATTTATAGAAGCAATTACTTTCTACAGGAAACAGGAAAAATGCTGAAAATAAACAACTCTAAGTTATAGCATCTTATTGCTCAAATAGCTTTTAAAACCTTTCTTATGGATCCTTTACCAAGATTGTCTTAAAACCTAATTTTAATTGCCTGTAGCTGGACTGATTTATGTTTGCTTTTCTCTTAAACAATGATCAATATGTTAGCTCTTAAGACTAATTCTAAATTTAAAAAAAATTAGGTGTTAAAGTGTTTTGGCACCGCCGATATGTAAAAGCATAGAACACTTAGAGTTCTAAATGTGATACTAATAATAATAAAATAAAAAACCAAAAAAATCCAAATAAATCAAACACCCAGATATAGATAAACCAATAAGAAACAACTAGCAATCCTCTCTATACAGGCTAGATCTTATATATCAAACCAGGTCATGCCTCATCAGCAGATGAAGATTTAAATATGTATATCTTTTCAAGCAGGAGAACATCAAATGCAGAAAAGAAATATTAAAACACTGTAGAAAAGTTATTTCAATAATGACAAAATATCTACTCACTTATATTTGGAAGATTTAGGAGAACAATAGGGGTCATCATTATTAGGCTGCGAATTCATAGAGGGGTTGCTTATTTTACAAAGAACGCAGTTCCTCCTTTATGCACACAGTCTCTATTTTTCTCAATGATTTAGACCAAAGGAAAGAAAATGTGCAGAAGTCTCTCAGACCAAAATCTTCTTCTTTTTTTTTTGCTTTTTTTGTTTAGCTGAAAAACGGGCTGAAAATAGGTATCATGGTGCAAAAGGCTCATAAACCTGCCCTTAGCACTTTTATCTGAAATTTTTCAAACTTTTATGTGTCGTCTGACCTAACAGAATACTTTCCTAGTTTGAAGTCTCTAAACTTGTCTAATGAAACATTTATGACTTTGGTGTTTTAAGTTAAAATGGTAAAAGAAATAATCTAGAGTAAGTATTAAAAGCTGAAGCTTTAATCATTACCTCTGATGGAGTAACTCCATTCATCAATCATTCTCTTTCAAAGTCCATGAATAAAGAAGGGATATCTATACACTGAAATGAAATACTGGCATCTGATAAGATACTCAAAATAAATTATAGTCTTGGCACCCAGCAAATCTCCTTTAAATGGTTGGGATATTTAAAGGAAGCAAACAAAACATATATTATTTTTGCAGGAGGTCTCAGAATCAGGAGACCAATAGAAAAGATTTTCCTTAAACAGCTGTAAAAGTAGAAAATACCATATTAAGAAGCAAAAAGAGGTTCTTTAAGACATGTAAGGCAATCCTTTTCTCATCCTAGCACTGGAAATGACACAACTGGTGCATTTCAAACACTTGTTCTGAGCAGCATCTCCCCAGAAAGTCATGGGCTTGCAGAGATGCCCATGACAGCAGAGATGAAGAGCTGCAATCATAAAAATCTGAGGAGAAAGTTCAAGGCTTTCAGCAACACAAAGGCAAATCTGAGTGGAGGCATAGTAAAAATTGCTGCTAAGCAATTGGTCTATATCCTCTATGTAAAAATAGGACAAACCCAGCAGATTAAAGTAGAAGATTTTCCTTTATTATAATAAATATTTTCTAATTGTAAAGCTAAGCTGTAGAGTCATGATTTGAACAATAAACTTGGTTACATTATTTCCTACCTTATAGCTGCATCTAAAAAGCCCTGTTTTGAGGGCAAAAATGGTGCTTGTCAATTGTCTAGGCAATGATTTGATGGCATAGGTCCAAAAATACGTCAGAGACCTGGCTAAATAATGCAGTCCCTGTCTGAGTTCTTTCAGGTCTAGTAATATAGACATAGGCTGAATACCAGGACCAGAACCAGTTACATCTTTGAATAAATAATATGTGAAAGAAATTCAGTGTATATTGCTGCAAAGTAAAGCATACAAAGGAAAAAAAATCTCAACTTATATAAATTCATTGATGACTGGGTTAGGTGTTAATAATCAGAAAAGAACCTTTGAAATGATTGTAGCCCTAAAAAGTCAATAACAATAAAAAGACAGAAAATATTAATTATTTTCTAATATAAAAAGTAGGAAAGCAAACAAAAGAGGACAAATTAGAAAACATAATTATGCCACTGTACAAATGCATAATGCACGGAAATCTCAATTACTGTGTACACACTTCAGGCCACTTATCTCAGACACGAGGTTGTGATACTACTCACAGTACACATAAAGTGGCAAGGATGGCTGGTGGTATGGAATAGCTTTCTATATCTCAGGAAGTTTCTAATACTGTAAGTCACAGAGGCACAAACAGATTCAGGAAAATAACACCCTCCTCTAGCTGTCTTTCTTACATTTTTTTCTCTATTCAACTGAATATTTTGAATTCTCGTCGTTATTTCTTGCCAGCTCTCCAAACCTCTGATTATCCCAAAAACTTCTGTTTACATCTTTTATTTTTGAAGAATTGGTTCTTGGCTGCAAACACTGGGACTATACTCTGCATTTTGTATGAAAATTCAGCCATACCCTATAAAACAGCTTCAGTACCTCCCTACTTCTAGTGGAGATACCTTACCTGACATAACCCAGTGCAACATCTGTCTTTTTTATGATCCTATTGAATTCTTCTGAATAGTCATTCTATGGTCAAATAATGAAAGCTACTGAATCAAGGAGCACAGAAGATGTTTTATGACTTTAAAAAATCAATCTTTTTTTATTTAAATACATGTTATAGAGTCTAATAGTCAGCCATCAATTAAAAACAAAGAAACAAACAAAACCACCAAAAACAATGCAGAAAAAAATATGAAATGTGAATAATTGGAAAAAAGATTTAAATAAAAATGGAGAATTCTAAATTATGTTTTCTCTTCTGTTCTCTTTATTCTTTGCATGACTAGTGATTTAATCCATTGTATTTGTGTTTTAATATAAAACATCACTAACATACTGATTGCTAGAGTCCACATTCTAATTTTAATTAAAATCAAATATATCTGCTGGTGTTCATTTTGCTTCAAAGGAATAATTGCACATTTATGCTGTTTTAAATGAGAAAAGAATTTAGCTCACTACATTTTTACACACTTCATTGGCTTGGTACTGAGAATGTCTTACTGAATTGGTTAGACTTTTTCCTCATAAGAAACAGACGTGATTATTTTTATTTGGCAGTTAAACACCTGGTCACTAAATATTTAAAATTCTGAAATGAAATGCCTCTCAATAAGCTGTGGAGCAATAATATGCAAATACTTACTTATACTCAATTGGCACATAACAAGGTATGAACAATGTGTGTGCATTGTAATGAAGTGATGCAAATGACCTCAGAAGCTGGAAGACACTGCCAAAAGTTTGAATTGTATCCAAAATAAGAATGTCTGTTTTCCCTACAATCTGCTGAATGCAGAACGCATTAGTATCTCAGCACTGCACAGCTGTGTTTTTATATCAAAGAAGGATAATGCCTGCTTTCAGACATGCAGAAAAAAATCCTTCCTAATGGGGTTGGGTACCTTTATCTGCATGCAAGCTGCTGCTTATTTATTTTTAAATAACCGAATTCTGGCAATATTTTATCCTGAATAAAGCACACACAGTTAAGAATGAGTTAGACATTCCACGTCAGCCTTCTGCTGTGAAAACACAGTACCTATTTAAGATGGATCTTGGCTCTTTTTTTATATTTTCTCATCTCTAATCAACCAAAATTTCTTGGTAATCTAGCTTATGGTCTCAGGCCCTTCCCTCCCTAATGTCTGATACAGTCTTACAGGGCAATCATAACATACAGCTACAGTCCTGTCTTTACCTGCCCTGGTATATTCTCCAGCTCCATGCTTCTTCAAGGGCAGGCTCCTCTTTTAGAAGGGGAGACTCTCATCTTGCTGAGAAGTTGTCCAACACTTTCTTCTCCAGGCTTTTCTCAAGTAAACAAGTCCAGAAGATCTGGATTGCTTGGCAAGACAATAGCAAGGACAAGGCTTCTCAAGTGAAGGCTTCAATGTAAATCTAAGTCATGAATGGTGTCTGAACAGGTCCATACCCCAGATACAAAGTGTTTGTGCTTTCTGTGAAGCATCTCTTCTACCTTTATCCTTTCCTGGTGTCACAATGAGGACATCTATCCTGCTGCATTTGGCACATGTGAGAATGCTGTTGAGCCACCTAGAATAAACATGTTTACTGTTTGCTGGGGAAGAATTTAGTGAAGTCAGATATAGAAAAAAAAAAAATCAAAGCCTGATAAAAGTGATCTTCAGTATAATTTCCCTATAAGTATGATCCACGAATGATATCTATACAAGTAGAAAATATTCTTCTTTTGCAGCAGACCTATACTATTCCAAATGCCTCTTGTCCACAAAGAGTCCTCAAGTTGCTGAAGTAAAAAAATATTTCCAAGGTATTCTGTTATTCTGAAGTCAAATGCAATTTCTTTTTTCAGTCATGCTCCACTACAACACAGGAGAACCTGTACTTCCTGGTTAGAGATAATAATGGTGCAGAGTCTGAGTGGGAAGAAGCCCATAGGTATGTGCTTAAGTCCCTCTTTGCTCAAGAGTTTGATAGAAGCGAGGCACATGCTTAAACAATATTAATGTTTTATCTTTAATGCTTTTCTTTAAAACTTTGTAAGTCTGTATTCAGGTAAGCGTATGAAAAATACCCACATTTCAGTAGTATGTTAGAAGAAGGTAGATAATTAAATAATATAAATAGATCATTGCAGTTCCACCATCCTCATTACAGTGAAGACTATCACCTGAACCAAGATACTTTGTACATTTTATTCTTATCTCTCCCTAATGATACAAGGACTTCCTTTTCAGAGATCTGATTTATTTATATTTTCTCACAAAATATTTTTTCAGTGTTTACAGTTGCCCTTGTGTTCTAGGAAAACCAAATTTCTATTTCTTAACTTTACTTTCTATCTGATATACACCAGTGAAGTACATATGTGCTCTGATTACCCTGTGTCAAATGCGACTTGATTTGCATTTTCCTACTAAGATGTGGAAACCATAATTAATAATCTTTAATCTTTTTTGTATAGGAAGAATAAAGTTTTGTTCACACTAGAGATTTGTGGGTTATTAAGTTTTTTTTCATAAAGCGAATTAGTTAAATTCCACTGCGTATGTATAACACAGTTTAAAAGCAGTTTGTTTCAGTTTAGCTTAAACAGATCCCAAGTTACGCTACATTGAAAAATGCCTCATTTAAACTGCAATAAAAGTAGCTGCACAACTTCTTTCAGTGGTTTAGTTAAATTAGTTTGATTTATTGGATTTGATTGAACCAATATAGCAGTACCATAGAATCAAGGCTGAAATTTTAAGCTAACGTGCAGTATGTCATCTGACCAATTTTTCAAATTCAGCAGCAGATATCTGCCAGTATTGCCAATTACCTGACGACTTTGGGCAGTAACTAACAAAGCCCAAGTCTGAAAATGAGTACTGTGCAAAGCAATTGCACTATGCTTGTGAGACCTAACAGCATGTTACAAAGATCTACCAAATACTTCATGTCAAGTTGAAATACTGGATTGAAACAATCCTCAAATGCTAAGAAATGTTTCAAGAAAAAACTGAGTCTTATGGAGATCCTCTTTATGATAAGGAATTGATTTGGGAAATACATCTTTGTTTTCTGAAACATTTTTTCATTGTTCTCAGTGAGCTCACATTGAAAAGGGAGAATATTACTTTGGGTCTTCTAAAGATTTTCTAAAGTTATGGTTATGTATAACCCAAGCCCAGATGATAAAAACTCACTACTCATGTGACTCACGTCTTAAACTGCATTTTTAACCAGATTGAAAGCTTGTTGAAAGTGTGGATGAGGATTCAGCTGAGCAAAACAGTTAGCAAACAAAGTCAGCTGATTATGAACAGGAGAAAGAAGTCCCTGACCTTAGCCTCAGCTTTGGGCTCCCTGGAATCTGGGCTCCTGTGGAATCTGCCACCAGCTTTCCCTAGGTTCATGATGACAAAAATTAATTCAAGCACACGCTGAGGCAGCACCTTGTTATTAATCTAATGTATTTGCAGAGATACAAACTTTTGCAAAGGGACATGAGATACCAGAATCAAACTGCATAAAATTTTAGCTTTACCAGGTAGAACAAATAAACATTCACAAAAATTATAATTATTCAAACTCTAGGAGTGGTTATATGCCACAGCTATATGTGGTCAAATGCCACAGCTCTTTACAGTATTTTTCTCAAGCACTCTTTTGAAATGATCAAATAAATACCTGTAGCTACCATTTTTTCAACTACTGAAGCCTGGTAATTCAGATGTCATTCAAAACAAATTTGTGATTGGACTCAATGTATTTTTTTTGTTTTATTTATATCTGCAGTTGGAAAACACACTTTGCTTTTCATAAAATGAAACTTTTCATCACAAAGAAATGACAGAAAGCATGACTTCTCTATTTAATATTTCACTAATATGTATTTTCATTTAGCTGCTATGAGTATTAACCCTTTCACAAAGCACATTTTCGTCTACTTAAGTTACAAACTAAGCACCATAGGGCCTTGTTTTCCCACCACATACAGTTAAACAACTACAGAAAGTTTGAACATATGTGGTCATTTGCATATATCTGCATACATTCATATGCATAAAAACACATAACACAGAAGGTGAAACTCAAAGAATGTGAGTAAGAAACTGAATTTCTCTTTGAGGACTGTTCTAACTTTGGAGGTATCTCACTGAGCTGTGAGGTAAATCAAGTACCACATAAATGTATACACTTATTCTCTTCTGAAAAAGAAGAAATGCTGCCTTGCAAGCAGATTGCAATTAACACACTACCTTGTCAGCTTGCAAGGTCTAAACTAAGCACAGAGTTCTTTTTTGTTCTCCACCTAGTTTGTGATCCTTTTTTCAGAAGGAGGGAATCTGCTATTTGGAAATTCTATTTACAAGCATTTTCATATCAAAATAGGTATCTTCACATGAAAGTCAGAAGAATCTTTTTTTGAAATACATCCTTTTTAGGATTTTCAAAGAATTCTTCTCAGAAAAGGCAAGAACCTCATCAGCTCCCACACACATAAATCTTCAAATGTTGTTTTTGAAGAATTGCATTTAAAAGTATGTTCGCTCATATACCAAGCATGAGAAGCCGGAAAAAAAAAGTCTTTGAATTTGAACTACAGCTCATCATAATCTGGTTAAAATTATCTTCAACACCACCTGTCATTATTAATGCAGGAAGAGAGGCAGAAAAATACCTTCAGCCCAGCTACATTACTGCAAATAAGGTCCATCTGCTTTTCACTGTTCCATCATATAATAATAGCAGTTATATTTATGATGGATTTAGGATTTTGCCTGTAGTAGATGAATGTGAAACTGCTTTTATTAAAAATGTTTTCCTTTGAAGGTGTTCGACTATTTTAGCAGACATTTTAAATGTGGAATTCTCAGTCTTTGATATATTCCATTGCTGGGTAAATTATTTTTTTCCAGTTAATTAAATTCTTATTATATATATAAGAATACATACAAATATATATAAATACTCTACTTAGCTTCCTGTGGTAAATCGTAAATCTGTGAAGAATCTGATTTAAGGCATAATGTCTATAAGAGCCATTTTATAATAGTCATGGTAAAATATTCATTATCTGCATCCTTGAAGGAACGCATTAAAAACATAAAAGCTACCGAGTAAGAATTTCTAAAATAGAAAGAAAGGATGTTTTATAAAAGCAAATGAAAAGGTAAAACTTAAGTTGCAAAATGCTTGCTGTTATCATGTGTAGTGTTCAAATCATAGGAAGGAGATTCAAAGTAAACAATGGGTATGTCCACATTAGCCATTAAATTGTGGTGCGGTGCATCGACCCAGGGCCTGTGGTGTGATTTATTCTTGGCTTGCTCTCTGCTGTCCATGAATCAGAGTGACTTTGTATTGTGACTTATTATTGTAAGAAGAACACTCATCATTAGGATCTTAAACAGAACAGCAACAACAACAAAAAAGGTAGAAGATGCTAACCACAATAAAAGATATCTTACAATTAAGAAACTGCAATTTGTGTTCAGACTAGAAGAACAGAAAGAATATAATATCTGAGAATTTAAATGCAAAAGCATGACAACACAGGCCAAAAAGAAAGTGTGAGGAAGTACTTTGTAATTGCATTAAAGTTTGAAAAAAAATCTTTTTTTTCTAGATTTATTAGAAGTGCTCAACCAGACAGTTTTCAGTGCCTATAGATGTCAGTTTGTATGAGCACTTAGAGAAGACAAGATCACAGCAGAAAAAGAAGGCTATTTTTTTCTTTCTAATGATGATTACTACAAGGATTTTCTTTAATTTTTTTTTGTCCTCTTTTTTTCCTCTTTTTTTTTCCTTTTTTTTTTTTTTTCTTTTGGGTATAACTATAAAATATCAGACTGAAAAGCCAGTAGAATAGGTTTTAGAATAAAGTGATAAAATCATACATGATAAACTAGAAATAACTCACCTGAACTTTATTACATTCACTGAAGAATGAGCACAAGGAGTATGTGCAAATGCTTGACACTTCTAAACTTTTCCTAATTTCTACAATAGAAAAAAAAAAATCAGGACAGTCACAACTGGAACAGAGACGGGCAACAGAGTTGCAAGGCACTGCAATGCTGAATAACTGAGCTTCCACAAGAGAAGAAGCTGTAACTGGCAAGAGAAGTTGATAGCCTGTGACTCTTACAGCCTGGAAAAAAACAGGGCTAGAAAGTTGGATGCAATAAAATATAGGATGAAAGAGAGAATAGAAAATTATTTTTTCCTTATTTCTTCTACTAGAGATGCTAAATGAAATTGAGACAAAAAAAAAAATTGTTTTCTTTTTTACTCCACATAATCCAGCCGTGGAATTAATTGCTATCAGGTTCTTTAAATGCTAGGATTTTCAGTGGACTAGAAAAGCTACCACAGAAACTTATGGAAGAAATTCTTGTTATAGGCTGCCAAACAAAATAGAATGGAAGCAAATTCTTGTTCAGAGTGTTCTTAAAAGAGTGATTAGTTGAATCCATGAGGATACACAGGGAAAAATAACAGCCTGTTCTGCTGTAATAGGCATTGTCTCACCCAAGACATGGAAAAAATGTGCATTTGTTGAGATTTTTGTTCATTCTTGTATCTTAAATGAGGTAAAAAAAAATGAAGAAGATGAATGCCACCTCCAAATATAGGTGATAAGAAACTCAGATTTGAAAGATAGATTCTGGTCTCCCCACTGGATTTTATCCTGTTTGATCTATTGCAAGATATCACATGCAGTGGTATAAGTGGTTGGGGTAGGCTTACTAATACAAAGCATTTCTCTCAAAGGCCATTAGCAACTGCTTCAGATCAAATCAAATACTGATGTCTCTGTGAAAAGAACTCCCATTTTTCCCCATGATCTCTGTTGTGACTGACTCACTGTTCTTCTTGCTTAGCATGCACTAAGAAATTTCATCCTAAACTTATACAGCAGCACAGATTCTAATTTTAATTTTAATTACTAAAATGTAGATTTATAAAGCTCCCATTCCACAATCTGGGACCTTTAAAGGATTTAACCACCAAGAAAGTTACCACAGGGTTTTGTTTGTTATTTTTTTTTTTTATGAGAGGCAATACTTTACTGTGAGATCCCTTGCAGTAAGCCTTACATCCTGAAAGGATCAAAGAATTTAAAAAAAAAAATAAAATTCAGGATTCTAAATGGCAAGGAATAGAAAGCAAATAACTTGACCTGGCTCACATCTTAATTCAGATTCTAAAAGTAGTCACACTTATTCATGGAGGATCAATTCCAGATACACGAGCCAAGCAGTATGAATAGCACGTGACTTCTACCTCAGGAGCCATGGGATGGGTAACTAAACACAGGAAACATGGCTATGCAGAGACTGACAAGCTGTCCTGCAGGAAACGAGATGTTAAACAGTCAGGGCTATGTACAGACACCTTGAATTTCCCCTCAGGTTAACTGGTATTTGTTGGAAAAGAAAAGAAACAGCACTACTGAAGTATATGACTGACATTCCAGTCTGTGAGGGCGAGCAAGCTAGTTTATGTTATCTGTTGCTACCATGGGAATAACTCATTGTAGTAATGAGTTTCTTAAATTGCTGAAGCAAGGTCAGCTCATGAGGAAAGAATCAACAGGAGTAAAGTTCCTGATCAGGCTTTCTTTTTGGCTATTTTTCACCCTTAAGGTCTTGCAAAAAGCTGCCCAATTTTGTGGCTAAGGAAACTACATTGAAGGGGTATTCTCTTATCAGTACTTTGTTTTTAACTAAAAATTTGCATTTAATTACATTCAGGTGCAGCAGATATAAACTACAAATATACTACTACTACTACTACTACTACTACTACTACTACTACTACTACTACTACTACTACTACTACAGCTAATTTGTTTTGGCTTTATGTCTGATATATGAATTTGTTTTGGTGGTATTGACTTTTTTCTGCTATTCCTGAAAAGCTTTGTGTGAGGATGGATAGAGTTAACTGCAATGACACAAAAAATTTAAAGCAGTAAAAGAAAGAAACTATCAACAACCTAAAAATTTCTAGCAAGACCTTTCTTAATAAAAAGTTAATAAATTCTAAATAATCATGTTTAATTAAATAAACATATCAGAGAATGCAGAGTTACAATCTTATACTATAAAGATTATTTACCGAAATCACATGGTACTGTTAACTGATGACATTTGAAATAAAAACTCCTTCAATACAAAGCCCTGAACAATTATTGACTTTTATATCTTCATATTGCAAACTCAAAACAGAGTTTATATTCTAATAATTTAATAAATATCTCCTGAAAGTTTGATGTTTCCTCGACAGTGATGCCAAAAGCGTACTGAGAGAGGGTAAAGCATATAGAGAAAGCTGAGTTCTCTACTACAAAAAGGAGATTATCTGTTAAAATCACCAGGGATTTCTCCCCTGATTTTTGAAAGCTTTTCAGTAGAAGCAAGACAGCAACATAGCAGAATATAGTGGTTTTTTTTATTTTGTCAGGCTAAGGATACTTTGTCGAAAGCTACTACTACAAGTCACATATCAAATCAGTTTCACATTAATAAGAAGGTGGTTTTTGTTCACTTTGTTCATATTTTTTGACATACAAGGAATAAAATCTATATTTTGTTTTATAACTGACTGAGAGACAGAAAGGATTCTGAATTAATTTAACTTCATGAATTTGAAATAGTGTCAACTCAATTTAAGAACTGTTAGAAGAAATCATTATTTTACACTTAAACTTCAGTTTTCTGCTACTATGCATACCTGAGTGACAGAGCAGAGCTTTGCTCTGATGCGTTCCTGAGAGTATAGCCAAATCATTCTTTGTGGAATGCTGTAAACTGCAGGTTTTATTTCATATTAAGGAAGTAGAAAGATTTATTGTAGTGTTTTGCTGGATCTCACTTAAATGTGTGTCAAATTCCTGACAAGATTCCAATTTTGGATAATTCCTTTAGTCTGTTTGAGCATTTTCCATATACCTAATATTTACAGGTCCTGGTCTACTGTGACTAATGTATTTAATAATGTTACTACAAGTTTTTTTTATAGCAAAAATAATATCTTCATTGTAATGAAGGCAGAACAGGAGAATCAAACTTTTGAAATAACTTCCTTGAATTATCTATTTGAAATGGAGAAGTTCCTACTTAAGTTGCAGGGAAGACCTACTCACAAGCACCAAGCAACTGTGTCTGTAGGAAGTGTGACTGAAATGTGCGAGATCCAGATTAAGTACTCAGATATGAGTCAGGAAAAAAGCTCCATGTAAATGCCTCCTCCCTGGCAGTCATCTCTGCCTCAGGAGTATTCCAGGGGTGATGTCTCTGGCTTTGATCAGTTAATCTGTCCACAAGCTGTGAAATGCTATAAAGATGAAGGTTTAATAAAAATTGTTGTCTTCTCACAAAACAAACAAACAAACAAATCCAAAGAACTCTAACAAAACAAACCAAAAAGCCACAACTTAAACAAAACCACGAAGTTCAAAATCCTGAAACATTTTGAATTCTCTCTCTTTTTTATCTTTTCAGCTATGAAATGGGATTGTTTTCTGTCACAATTGGGATAAAATACCAGTATCCATTTGGATCAGGAGAGACCAGATTGTGTTGAAATCTGTGGTATTTTCAAAGTTCAGCTTCATCTTCAAATGAGGCTAAATCTGATGCATGTTTTAGACAAACTGGATGAACTCAAGTTATAAACTGTACCAGTAAGATAGAGCTATATTTGGAATATTTGGAAAGTTTAGCTGTATTTTAGGTTTTGCCTAATCTGATTGCTAATGTGTTCTATAAACCAAGGTATTTACTGGAAGAAATGTACATGCTATATATTTCTTTCTGTAAGCCATGTAATACAACCTACTACAAGCAAAAAAAAAAAAAAAAGAAAAAAAATCAGTCTCTTACTTCAGAGTCCCACTGAATTACAGATGAAAAACAGAAAAGCTACTTTTTATTGTGCTCATCTCCACCATAGCTTCTGTGAAGGTTTCAATTCACCTGAATAGTAACAGTCTTTAATCAATGCAGTGAAGATAGATAGTGGATTTAATGCTTCTGTCTGTGGATTCATATCATCACCCCACTAGCTGTTTTTCTTTTCTGACAGGCTTCAGTCACTTCATTTTCTCACATTTCTGGCTGAACAGCTCAGAATGAAACTGGGCTGATGCTGCAGTAGAAATTGTTCAAGGTTTTCTGTATAAATTTCTTTTACTTATACTCTGCAGGCTTCATATTTATAAGCATCAATGGTTATTTTTCTCCGTGCTTTTCTGAAGCCATAGGATTAATACACAGGATTTTGCTCTTGAGGCTTCAAGGCAAGCATATTGAAGTGACTGCTGCACAGTAAATATAACATCAATTTACACTGGATTTTCAGATGTTTACAATTTAAACTAGTAGGAAGATACCTCTCAGAAAACTGAAAATTCTATATTGCAATTCAAATTCCTACTGTTCCCCTCTAATAAGTAATTTTTCAATATCACATCAAAGGCCCAAAGGCCACTTTTTATTTACCATAGCAGGAACATACATAGATACCTCAATCATTCCTCATTCTTTTAGGACTCCACTGCAGATGTCAATCAAATGGCAAAACCAGATATTTACTTGTCAGAAAACAGCATTTGGCCTAGCTATGAAAAGGAAGCATAATATATTTAATAAGGATGAGATAATGATTGCTACTATTAATAGGTTTGTTTAAGAGGTTTTGTTTTCTTGCAATTTTTTTTTTTTTTTTTTTGTTACAGGTTAAGTAATTGTACATTTCAACAGAATGAGCTACCCAAAATGAAGCACTGATATGACAGATCTTTTGATGAGGAGTAAATGTGATGCTGGAAAAGATGCATTTTGTTCTGACGCTGTGTGAGTTATCTCCAATTAAAACTTCCCAGCATCCTAGGCATACTTTACAGTAAACACTTCTAGTTCTGTGTGTAGAAATTAATATGCATTTAGCATGTGTTTCTAGAAGGGAAATAAGATTAAGCTATACAGATGCATTCTATGCATACTGGTGATATTCAGGTACAAACAGCAGAGATATGTGATGAATTCCATCCGCCTTCGAGTTTATGTATTGATTTTTTTTTTATAGCACCCACCACACTAAGTGTGAATTACACATGCAGCTCTGAACACTCCACCTGCACTCTGCCCACTACTGCATTTCTTCCAAGATTACTTGTAACATATCACACCTCTACACAGTGTGAAATGTTTGCCATTTTTATTTCTAAAACCCATCTTCTAAGGAGTTGTTTCTGTCTTCACTGAAAAGTTACAGTTGTTTAAGAAGCAACACAGGCTACATAGAAAGTGAGAAAAGGGAGGAGTTTTAGTTTTGACACCTTACACCACTATGCAGAAACAAAAGCTACACAAATTCTTGTAAGGAGAGTGATTTTGCTTGCAGTGGACAACCATCATTTCACTTTGGGGGGACCTGTGGATACCATCATTTTTTCCTCCAATAGCTGTCTCTGCAGTGTCATTTGAAGTGCCTCATGGCTACATAGCGCTGTCTGGCACGTGCTATCCAATAACTCCTAGTAGATGGCATGCTAGCTTCAAGGACTTCCATGGAAACTACCTACGTTACATTATAACTTTTCAGGTATTATCATTCATATTACTCTCATTCATGCAAAACAGCTCATTATTAATCTGAAAACATACTACAGCATTTAAAGTACCATGCCCTGAAGAACTCAGGTGCTGCTTCACTGCCTGTGTGTTGCAGGAGCTCTCGGCTGTTTAGATCCACCACTATTGCATATTTCATATAGTGACAGCGGCAGAGCTTTGTTTGGCCACCTGCTTGGTGTGCCAAGCACTACAGTTGTCACATTACACATGTCACATCCGAATTTAGCACCAAGAAAACTCAGCTTTCACTTGGTAGATGGTATTTATCGAGTCTACACATTATGATCCATTTTACTTAGGGACAGGAACACCTATGACAGGAGTTCACCTGTAAACATTCATTTTACCACTTTATTTAAACCCATTTACTTTCTTTAGTAATAAACTCAGATTTGATACTATTTAAGCTCATTCTTATGCAGAGATGAGACCCTGGGTTTTGTTGTTTTAGGGATCCAGACTAGACTCTCCAGCACTGTCTAAATGTCTCCATCCTGGAGAATGGCATTTGTCAGTTAATCACTTATTCATGTGTGATGCTGATGGGAAAGAATTGATGCCATAAGGATGCAGGGGATCACTGCATCTACCTCCTGTCAACGTCTTTCCTAAATGGCAAGGACAGCTTGCTTTTAAAATTCTTTGCCGGAAAGAAGAGGCAGTTGGCAGAAATGCAGCCACTATAGGAGAAGTAGTTCAGACCAGGCAGGGAAGCGTAAAAGAAGATGCTCTCTCGATCTGTTACTGGTATAGAGATTTAGTTCCCCATTACTATTCTAGATATTTGCATTGGCAATTTGAGATCTCAGAGTGGCATCTGTGGCCAAATGTCAGTACTTAAACCATGTGTACTCTGAAGTTCTTCCAATAGTCTGTCATTGTCTAACCTGACAAAATTTAAGTCACGCCAATATGAGATGAAGACTGTGCTACTGCAAAGTCTTTTACCTTGAAAAAGCGTGTAATAGCCTTTGGGCATCTAAATATACATGATAGCTCTGAGCTCTCAGTTTGCAGAGAGTAAAAACAAATTCTTTCCATCCATACAACACTCTACCATAAAAAAACCACATATGGTGTCTTTTTTTATGACATAGACCAGTTTCAGAAGCTTCAGAAGAGAACATGTGCACACATATATCCAGTCATTCTCTGGTGCATTCTTCCAGCTTTGAACACTGAGTCACTTACAGACTGATCTCTTCTTGTGCATCAAGAGCCTCTGCCACACATCTGTGAAACTTGAAAACTGGAGAAGAATGCAGAGCATTTTAACAGCCCAGGTCAAGCAACTGCTCTCCCATGGGGTCATATAAGGATTTAAAGCATGCAGTTGCCTGTCTCAAAGAACAGTCAAGGCCACAGAAGAAACTACAAGATAAGCCACTACAGCAGAAACTTAGGATAAGCACAGATAACAACATCAGGAAGGTTCTAATTCCTGGTCTAATGGAGGTGAAGATATGGTAGCACACTGGACAAAAAATTCCCACTGTGCAGACTGAGAGAAAGGAAACAAATACTTACACCCATGTGAGCCCATGTTGTAGGAACAACTGTTATCACCCTGAGGATACCCAGAACATGAACTGTATAAAAGTAGTACTGCCAGAAGAATGACTCTGGGACCCTCACCACTGAGAAGAGCAGGGTGGAGGAGGACCAAGAGGATCCCACGGTATCCATGGGAGGTAATTATCTTCTTGGTCTCTCCATCTGTGTTTGTCTTTCTCTCTCCCTCCCCCACCCCTCTGACACCCTTCTTTTTCCTAGTTCTATCTCTCTACCTCACATTTGCTGTTGAATAAAACAGTTGACTTCACTGTTGACTTCAGCCTTTGATCTTGTTTTCACCTTAATTCAAGCAGAGGCATCTTTTAATAATTGGATCATAACAAGTTGGGGCAACTGTCAGTGACTTGAGAGTCTGTCACTCTTTGCAATCCTTAACTCACTGGAGTCTCCTTACTTGGACACTGATCCCACATCCTACCCTTCCCCACCCCTTCCTGTGCAAATCCAGTCCCATATCAGAATACCAGGAGAAAGTCCCACTGAAGTTATATGTGTTTGCTTTTCATTATTTTAGGAGTTTATGGCACAGAAGCTTGAGATATGCTTTTATAAATATTCTTCAAATACCACAGAATTGCACTACTATGAAAACGAGTATGAGGGAAGAAAAAAATGTCCATTTTACACGGACATCTCAAAGCGATCTCATCTAAAAAATTACTGCAATTACTTGCAATTTATAGTTGCAAGATTGCTGGGCTTAAATTTTATCTCTATTCTGAATTTATCTTTTAATTTCTCATCTTAAAGTGCATATACTTTTCAATTAAAATTATATATACCAAATTATTTACATTTATTTCCTATAGATAACTGCAGTGCAGCTAACGTTGAGATGAAACAGCTGAAAAAACTTTCAAACTATTTTCAGCAGTAAAAAGATTCTTGCAAACACTTCTTAACAGGAAAAAGCTACATGGCTGATTTTGACAGTCAAACAGCTGCTCTAGAAAGATATATCAAGTCTTTTAAGGAGAGAAAAAAAGATACCTGTTAATTACAATTATCTTATTATTTTGTATCAGGATTGTCTCAGACATGTAAATATGGCAAGTATTGGCTCCTGAAAACAAGAACTGGCAGTAAAGAGAGGTCTGCTTTCTATTCAGATTTCTTGCTAAAATGTCTATCTGTGTCACATTTTAATTTACAAAACAGCATATCTACTTATATATTCAAATACAGTGTTTAAATTAAAGATTACTTGGAAAGTCTATCTAATTTTATAAAGGTATAATTTAAATTTTGAGGTTGTGGCTATGACAAATTTTAAAAGCAATAAATGAAGTAAAAAGCAAACTCATTATCTTTTCTGATAGAGAAAAAGCAATATTACTTGGGAGGCAAATTATTAAATGTTTTTCTTAATCTGGGGTACCTCAAATATCAATTTTCAGAGAAACCAATTTTTTTAATGTTACTTTAGCATTACTTAATAGGCAGAATGGAGACTCTGAATAAATTTCCAATGCCAAAATCCAACAATTCACGTAGAAAATTTATTTCTTTAGGATAAAATGCTATTAAAAGATTGTCTGCATTGTTTACAATTCAAAGTATTTTCATTCATTTTTTCCCTCTTTTTTCAAGAAGTAGTCATGGAAAAATGTTACGCTAAATTTGCCTCAGCGAATTGGATTTGACTTCTGATGTAGCTGAAAATTAGTTCCTTTAGTTTTTTAATCCATGTGGTTTTACTCAAATCAACACTGCAAACCAAAATTTATATATGGTAGCATATATGCTAGAAATCACACTGACAGTTTTTCATAATTGTGGTTTTAAAGAGGCCATCATCAGTATATGAGAAAAAACTGCTGATTTAATTACTTTTTTTAAAATATCTGTGAAGAATATTCCCCTTTCTGTAGCCATTTACAGAAATTTCAGTCTAATTCCTTTTACTTTGGCACCTAAGTTGGCAATTGAGGATAGTAGACATTTATTGGCAAAGTTAAACTATTCATAAGGGGAAATATATAAATATTTAAATATTGTAAATATATAAGTATTCGAAGAAAGGAATAATTTTTTTTTTGAAAATAATATTTAAAGAGCCACAAATAAATACATTATGAATTGTTGGTTTATAGTAAGCTCTTTTCTATTTTGAAAATATAATTTACACAAAGCAAAATCACTGTCATGTCATCAGATCAATACACTAAAATTAATGGAAATTAATGGAAATATTTTTTCTATAAGGAAAATAGAAGAGAAATATTTCTGTCTAGATATATATGTATATAAAACAAAAAAACCCATAAAAAACCAAAACATCCAAACCCAAAAAAACCAAACAACATTTGAACTGAATAGTACTGAAGCCTGGCTGAGTTTTATTTGTCCATCTGAAGCAGCCCAGTAAAACAATGCCAGATGGTCATGTTATTTCACTCCTAAATTGAATTTTAGATTTGAATCAGATAAATGCCTATTACATAGTTTGCCTTTGAAGCATAGTCTGTTGTCTAGGAGACCTAAATAACACCCATTTTTCCTTTCAGCACATAAGAAATTATTTAGATCCAGTATGCTTGACATGTTGAAAGATCACAGATAGGCCCCTTGAGACTCAGGGAAGATGTTGTATAAATGTATTTCATTGTTACTGCACTGAAGAGACTGTTTAAATTCTCCATTGCTCCTAGGTCAAAACCAGCATATTTTGAGACACAGATCTTATATCACAAGTGAAAGAGCAAAAGCTTGATTCTTCATTACATAATTTTCTTCAGATACTGCACTAAGTTGCTTTGAGGGAGATTATTCCTTTCTCATTCAATAAATTTACAAAACAATACATGGCATAAATAACGCTTATTAAAATATGTGGCTACATTTGCCACATCTGCATTTATTTTTACTTTTCTTAGGAACTGAGTATAAGCTTCTGATGCTGAACAAGTGTCCTTAGAGAGTCTGAAGAGATGATGCTGGTGTAATGGAAAGGGATTGTTGGTAAGAACAGCATCTGCAAGTGACTCCTTTGTTTAACCCTGAGAAGAAATGATTACTTCTCAATGTGTCCTTCAAGAACAAAATGCCCCATGTACACTTCAGCTCTGTTCTGCCCATTCACTGTTTTTGAAAAGAAAACCCAACAAACCAACACTGTACAATTTGAACAAAAAATATCCTGAGATTTAATATTGCCCTTGCTTAAGAGAGAACACGATGAGGGAAGGCTTATAAATGGACAGACTTTCTGGTTCCTCATGGCATATTCTCACCATGATATCTTAAACCCTAAATTCAGTCAGGAAGCTCTGTATTCCTTGAAGACACTTAACGTCAGTTTTCCCAGAAGAGAGTAATTTCCACACTTCCAGTAATAGAAAGGTAATTGTCTACATTTAGTGTCATATTCTTAGGAATATAATTGACTTTTAGATCAGTTCAACCTGAACAAATCAGAGGCTAGGCTGAGAGTTTATTTCTTTTTAAATTATTTCTGAAATAGAGCCATGCTTTCATGCTTCACCCTGACATTGATCTCAAATTACGACACTTGGTAGGATTTTGAAAAACAAAACCAACATATAAAAAAAGAAGCAAACCTAGATTAGTTAATTTTCCCACATTTCTCCTTATTCCCATGAAGCCACTGCAGAAATGGCAGATGTGTGCCAGTGATTTTGCATTTGGCAGCGCTGATCACAGAGATTGTTGGGGGGGGTGGGGGGAGAGGAAGAANNNNTGGGGGGGGGGGGGGGGGGAAGATGATAATGTAGGATGCCCCCTGAAACAATCACATTTACTGAAGGCAGTTGAGATGTTTAAACATAAGTTGCAGTTTTGTAACACTTAGCAGCAGTAGAATTGGATATCAAACCTTCCAGAAGAGAGGAAAAACCCTGAATGGGGGTACAGCTTTTCAAAAGATATACTCTGAGTGGGGAACAGGTGAGCTTGCAAGTGTGTTAGGTTTTATTTGTTCTCTCTAAACATATAAAGATTTGTCATCATAGCATTCAGCAGCACTTGCCAATATAATGAGTGCAAGTAATGTAAAGCAATTTTTTTTCAGTTTCTGCGTATATAATGTAATACATTTTGAGGTATCTTCTAAGTGTCATGTGTCCTAACTGAACAGCCTAGAATGCGTAACTTGAAGAAATGTGTGACAGATTCAGAATTCATAATTTCTGTTTTTTTTTTAAATTAGATGCTCATACTGTTTATCACTGAGCTGAGGAGAATCACCTTCGAGGATGAAAGGAATAAAGTGATTGTCCATGCTGTCTTAGTCCTGATCCTCTGCTGAACACAGACTGAGAATTGCCAATTAAGCCTAATGGTGATAAATTATATTCTCCTTATTAAGGATAATGGGCAACTATTGTCTAACAGGTAATAACCCTAAACCACTCTTGTAATTGTGGTTCAAACCTCAGGTTAGATTTAAATGACCATAGATGTGACATGCCAGTGCTCCATGTACTAGACCATTATTACAGCATTCTCATTTACATACACAATTAATTTTGGCACAGTGTTAGACATTATTTGCCATAAGTGTGGCTGACTAGACTTTCTACTAAACTGTGAGTTTTCATTTGAACTCTCTTTCCATTTGAACTCTATCAGAATCTGTCTTACGAAAGACAGAGAGATAGAAAATGCTTTTGCATCTCTGCATTAGATCCTCCTTTTCTTGCCTTAAAACAGCCTCTGTAGCAAACAGCATTCTGAAATATGCAAGAAGTTTAAAAACATTCAAGTATAAACTTCCCACCATATGAGAGAAAAACCTAGCCACAAAAGACCAATCATTCCTGGACTGATCAAAGCACAGACATGGCAAAAAAAAAAAAAAAAGCCTCAAATTCTTCTAGTTGGAAAAATAATTTTCTTTAGGAAAACATATATATTAAGTGGATCCATAAAATTGTTCCTTGGAAATATTTCCCAATTTTCAACAAAATCCATTGTTTTTAAAAGCCATATTTCCAGTCTTTCACTGTGAAGATGAAACATTTCTCTATGAATTTTAGAAAATAGATTGTTTATGTGAAAATTATCCATTGAGATAAAAGTGATATTACAATAATCAGGTGTATTCAGTAGCTGGAAAAACATGTCACCAGCACTTTAATAAGCAGGAGCCAAACTTTAGAGACCTTTTCTTCAAAATTTTCATCAAAAGTGTTAACTGATTTTCCCAAAATCAAGCAGCAGCAAAATGGCAAAAAGAATAGAGAGTTTTGCTCCCTAACATTTTTAGATTGCATATGTGTTAATGAAAATAATTTGTCTACATAAAGGAAGATACATACTACAATTTGTGGAGAACTCTAAATGTAAGCGCTCTAATTTTGAACACACTTGGAACATATTTCAATGACTATATATATGGAGAGGGAACTTGAAAAATCCCAAAAAAACAGCTGCACAGAACAATTTAGGTTGCACCCTGGTTATCATGTTTTTAACTGGCTTTTTCACTGACAGTTTTGCTGGCATGTATTTTAGAGGCCTTCTCTATTGCTTCACAGCTGGGCTACATCTATTTTTCATGCATCACTCGGAACTCCTACATTGTGACCCTAAGTGGTAGATTTTCAACCCTTAAGCAATTTGAAACATACAAACTTGAAGTTCTCAAACACCATAAGGCCATTTAAGAAGTACAGTGATTTTGCTAAAAAGTGCAAGAAGATTAAATTAAAAAACCCTTTTGCTATAAATACCTTTACATTATGCAAAAGGCTGAATTAAATTCTGGAAATTAGCAAGTTATCAAATAAATATAATAAATATTTTATTTTCTCCAATAATCTGTTCTGTAAAAACAACTTTTAACTATTTCTTCATCCCGCTATTCATTCCCCTTTCAGTTCTTATTTGTTAACACACCTCCAATGTTTTTTCCAAAGCATTTTGCATCACAAAACCTGTATTCTATCCTAACTAATATATCTCTCAGCTTATTTTACCATCCAGACGAATATTTTCTGATAAAATGCGTTATCCTAAGTATGCATCAGAATATTCAGCATTTGAAGTATTGGACTCAGTGACATAAAATAAATCGATATTTTATAACTCCTTTAATATTTGTGTGACAGTTGTATAAGTCTATGCATGCATTAAGTGTGGAATATGATTGGGATTGAGAGATGAGTTTATCAAAGATTCATATATTTTTGCTGACAGATTTTTTTTTTGTTTTTTTGTTTACTCCAAATTTGAAAGGTACGTTCAGTGAACTAAAATTCAGCTTCGGGTTTCAGTGCTTAAAAGTCTGGAACAGAACATAATAAGATTCTGACTTTCCTGTTCTGATATGGATAGCATAATTTAATGATTCAGATCCTTTCTTCTGTGACCTACTTTCAGGAGAAATTCCAGTCTCTTAAGCTCAGGGCATGTTTTTGAGTTTGCAATTCAAAACTAAATTTAAAGAACAGGACCTTAATACTGGTGGTTTAGAATGAGTCAAGTACAAACAGACACTATCACAGCTTTAAATCTACTTTTTACTAATGTTTATAATTTCTGAGTTACAGAGCAATGGCACACTAAAAATATTAATAACCTGCTTATGTTTCAGAAAAAAGGATTCATGTGTTACCTTTTTCCTTCCAGTTTCTCTCCAAAAGGCACTCCCTTTGCTGCAAGACTGGGGCTTCTTAGTTACCCACAATGCATTAACCATTGCCTAAAATCTGACTCATGGTGCCAGATGAGCTCACGCACTTGTGGAGATCTATCCTTTCCACAGCAGTCCTAAGCAAGAAGGGAGGAGGAAAACAACAAAGCAAGGAAAGGAAATTATCTGAAGAAAAGGAATGAAGATGAGAGAGATAGAATCTTTTCTGTAGGACCAAGTGAAAGACCAGGAGGCAATGGACCTGAATGACAACAGAAAGTGCCAGATTCTGCACCTGGGAAGTACTAACTCTGGATGCATGGACAGACTGGGGAGTGAGATGCTGGGAAACAGTGACACAGGAAGGGACTTGGGGATCCTGGTCAATGCAAAGTTGGATATGCATCAGCAAGGTCCTGGTAGCCAGGAGGGCCAGCCATGTCCTGGGGCGCATCAGGAACAGCCCCGTCCTGGATATCCTGCTACAGCTGACCCTGCCTGAATGGGGAGGGTGAGTGTGGTGTTTGTGATGTGTGGACTAGATGATTTCCAGTGTTCCCTCCCAACTTCACCTCTTCTGAGATACTGTGATTCTATGAGTTGAAGTCTCCCAGTTCTAAAAAACCGGCATGATCCAGATTCTGATTTCAAGGGCAATGAAGTAAATCTTGGAAATCTGATGCCTTTCCCTAAAGTCAAATCAAAACAGAGAAATAGGTTTCTCAGAACAAGATTCACAACCCCATACAAGCTTGGGCATTCATGGAGATCTTCATTTCCAATTGGGAAATCAAAACAATTTTCCTCTCTTAAAGAAAGGAATAAAATTAATTATTCCATCCCACTGGGAAGAAAGCAACATGAATCAAGAAAATAAAAAGGACAAGCTTTATTTAAGCTTCTGTTTGATTCTTGTGTGGGAAAAAATAACTCTTGGGTCTCCTCTGAGCAGACAAGCCTGTTTTATACCACTGTTGAAGTAGTCTATAAGTACTGGGATGAAAATTCATAACATTTCAGTCAATCACCTGCTATATGAGTCAGAGAACAGTAAGCTGAGCAACTAGTCCACCTACGTTGATAGCTTAAATCACACTAAAAAGAAAAAGTGTAAACCTTCAAAATTTAACACAGTCCAATAACATCCATTTCACTGGGATTTTTTTCTTATAAAAGGGGCAGAGCAAGAACAGATCATAAAAAGATAAGTAAAATTTGACATTATGCTGAAGATTTAATACTATAAGTTTTTTCCCCTGCCAATGTAATCAGAGAAATAAAATTCCAACTACTACAAGCCGTGCATATTAAAGAAGCAGAGTTTATCTTCCCAAAAAGCACTGCACTAATTGTCTTGTCAAGTATTAGTAGTCAAGTTTTATTGCTTAATGAGGAAAGTGTCATGAATTAAGAAAAGTGAAATGTCTAGAATAAAAATCATAAAGTTAAAGAAAATGTATGATTTCCCATAAAAGATATGAACATTTTTTTTATAGTATGATGATTTGAGATAGAAAAACAAGGTAAAAGAAAGAGAAACTAGTAAAGGCAATAAAGCATAGTAAAGCCACTATGAAAATAAAAATACAAAAGCAAAAGACATATCACAAAGAAACTACATAAGTTTAGTATAATGACACAAATTATCTGCTGCAAATTCAGAACAGGTAAATATTAGTAGAAAGTGCAGAGAATTAACTCAGTGTAAGTAAGATTGTAATTCTATCTTACTCCTTTCTTCACAGTGTAGGATAATAAAGTCTAAACAGAATATAAAGGGACCATCAAAAGCTCAGAGGAAGGTGGAGGAACTTCACAATATTCCATAACACAGTCAGAAATACACAAAGGCAATTAAAAATATACCAAGATTTTGGAAACATTTTATGCTACAAATATACTCATTTGCTATGATAAAAGTGTTCCATGAGAATATTGTTAGATTTAGGCAAGTTTGCTTTAGACAGAAATAAAAATATCTTTATTTTTCGTCAATTTGAAATGCAGCTGACGTTTTCTACTGTAAATCATTAACACAAAATTTAAAAGTTGAATTAGGAAACAAAATTTTCAACTGAAAAAGAAATATTCTTAGTGTTCTTATTCTATATCCAGTGAAACAAACTATTAATAACACAGTACTAATGAAAGCAGTGAAAATCTGTGTCCTTCATAGTTCTGGTAATATACACTATGTATAGCAAGCTTTCTAAGAAAGAACAGATATAATTACTAAAGCAATCATGACTCCATTAATAAAGACCTAAAGGGTATTTTTTTTTTAAATAGTAAAGAGCTACAAGCAAGAAGTTATGAGTGTTTCAGGTAAGATCTTCAATAGACCTGATAGTTTATATTAATATGGCCAAGCATGTGTAAAGGCACTATGGTACTGTTGAAATCAAAGTGATTAAGACAGCCTAAAAACAATTCTCAAAAGAGTAGTTTGATTAGGATTAAAGACTTATTTCTAGATACAAGTGGGAAGGAAATCAGTCATGTTAAATACCAACCAGTCAGTGAATAATTAAAATATGTGGCTGGAGACTGTTATTTTGTGGAACAAGAAGGACTCTCAATCCCTCTTTATTTTTAAATGCATATTTTGGACAAACCAAAATAATGGTATATAATGTGAATCAGTCATTTCTAGATGTATCTGTGTGTTTAGGCAGACAAAGAATTCTTGCATGTTAGTGAATTTTCCAGCTTGTTGGAAGTGGATTGTTACAAATTCTATGTGCCAATCAAATCATTAGTTCTTGTTGCCAACAAAAGTGACAGATTTCCATTTACAAAAGAAGTTTGACATGAATTTGGTCTCTTGTCAGATTTTTCTTAACATCTTGCAAACGGGAGCTGAATGCAAATTCACCAAATGAAATGTTTGCCACTGGCAAACATCAATTTGAAGAAATCAAGATATTTCATACAAAACTGCCAATTTCTACTGAGATTTTTGAAGATAAGGAAGGAGATGATGCTCCTCCTATCCCTGTGGGCATCTGACACTCTTGGTCCCCTGTTTCTGAATCACAGGGCGTTACCTTCAATCTCTTAAGTCTAAATGATCAAGAATTCTGTGGCGTGTAACAGGTTATGCTTGAAGGATAAAGACAATTATTATTTCAAAAGAGAACATTGCTGCTAAATCACCTTCTTGTATGGATGGAGGTATAGGGAGAGAAGGAAAATATCCTCCATGGCAGCTGACTGCCACATCACCCTGTAACCCCAGTGCTACTGTGCTAAATGAAGACCCAATATTCCTCTGAACTGGCTCTCTACCTGACCTGACCTGGCCTGGGAAATGCTCAGGGTGGCACATCAGCAAATGACATCAAAGCTGTAGGGACATATTGCCTTCCCTCCAGTACATCATCAGTATTACAGCAGTTATCCTCCTCACTTCTCCCTTTGATGGTGTCTGGATCATGCTCTAAGAAGCCTACTGACAATTGCATAGGACTGCCAGGCATTTCACATCTTTTCCCCAAGGAGACTATTGATGTGCATTGAGTCAACCCAATTATTTGAAAGAGCAGAACTTCTTGCGGACAAGAAAGCAAAAGAGATGTTGTAGCCATGCAATGGGGATGATGCGCCAGTTCCACAGGGTACTGTGGGCTATGAGTTGGGAGAAAGGGATGGGAAGGCAATGCTCTTCCATCTGCACCTGTTATACCTGCATCTCTGAAACCAGCTAAAACAAGCCTACCGCTGGAATTCCCTCGCCTCCTGCTGATGATCAGCATGCTTTATTTCACCTCCCAAAATATTTACTTGCCTAAGCAGCAAATATAGCTGAGAGATGTGGACTCCACTTCGGGCCCTGACTCTTATTCATTAGGCTTTGTAGCATGTACAGTATTGCAATGTTCAAGCGAATTACACCTCACAGACAGGTATTTCACAATGGTTTGCACCACCCAGTCATTGCCAGAAATGCGTCTGAGGAGTGGTGTATATGTACAGCTCAATCTCACATCATGAAACGTCAATAAATCTAGCCCTGTGTAATTTCCTTACTTTGTTTATCAGGTGATATGGAAAAGACAGAACAAAAGTTATCCTTTCTCTGGAATTTTCTCTGCCATAAGCATGATGGCAGCCTTACAGAAATCATTCATGTTAAGACATGCCTTTGCCTTTAATGTTTATCTGTTGTTAATTGTGGCCTCATTTGGTTCGTTTGTTTTGTTTTTTTTTAAATTATGGATTAAAAGAAAGTAACTTTCATAGGCTCCTTTTGAGTTAAGAGGACAAACAGTGTCATTAGATAGTTAATATTCAAAGCTCCTGCTGGTACCAGGAAGGTACACTCTAAAGGCTTCCTCAACTTTATTATTAAACACTTCAGTCTTTCCTCACTGTCGATTCTGTTCTAATTCTTGAACATTGCTGGAAAATCTAGATTATTAAGGCTCAAATAAATAAAGCAACGGCATGCCTACTGCGGTTCTCATCTAGCTGGACCATGTCTCGTGTCCAATTTTCTTCTTTATATATTATCCATCATGATTTTACTTCAAGAAATGGAGAAGTTGTCTTGTTATCCCTTGAATTGTTGTACAGAAAAAGCACTCCATTACTGGAAAACAGAGACTATAATAAAGAAATCTGAGCAGTGATTCAACTACTAGGAAGTAAAATATTTGATCCCCAAGCAAGATACAAAATTTCTCACCCTGTAAAGGACTTTTATGTTAGTCTATGTGAGAAAAGTGAAGTGATGCAATTTGGTGAGAGGTTCACCTACCACTAGCTGTATAACTGCACAGAGATTGAAAATGGCTCAGCAGTTGCATTCTTACAAGCTCAGTTTTACAGCAGAATTTATATAATTAATCCGTGAATAACTGTAAAAGCAATTAATAACTTCTAGTAAGTTCTTATCTTTTTTTCACAGACTTTCAACCTGTAACAGTTCTTAAAGTTTTACTAGAAAATAAAACTGAGATAATGTCATATAATCATGCACATATTCACCTGAAATACTGTAACTGAGAGATTCACAAGATACTTTCTTCTTCCTGAAAACAACTTTAATATGTAATATTTTTGTAAAAAAGGGCTGATTCAAGTACAGAAGTCAGGGCATTGTTGCACTGGCTTCAAATCCTTTGGTTCTCCACAGACTTTGGTTAAAACCCCACATATTTGTTTGTTTGTTTGTTTTTTTTTTGTCCTTGCAGGTACAAAATCAGAGGCAAAGAATATGACTCTCATTCAACAGGATGTTAAAAAAAAAATACTAGAACGAGTGCCAGAAATTGTGGGAAGGCACTCATGCAGGCAATGTGGAAAAGTCCATGTGATACTCTTCAGCTATACATTCATCCTGCCTGATTATCTCAGTTCTGGTTTTCTTCTGCTGTTAGTCTTGAAAGTTTTCATAACAATTCTGTGACAAAAATATCTTTCAAATTTGAAACTGTGGACTAAAATTAAAATTCATTTTTTCCTGCATTGCAGATCTGGAATTTCATTTGAGATCCAGAATCTCAAATAGGATACAGTTCATTTGGGAAAAATGACAAAAAAACTGAAGGTGTAACAGCTACCATCAGAGCTTTATAAAAAATATTTCAGAACATTCTTCAAATTCAAATCCTGATTCAGAACATTTCAGAATAATGTGTCTGATAGTCAGTTATAGCTAGGCAAGATAAGAAAATACTTTCCTAGCACTCTCAGTCAAGTTGGACACCTCTCTAGAGAAGTGGAAAACAGGATAAAATTAGACAAAATCTTGGCTCAAATGAGAAATTTATGCCACCTCATATTTTGGAAGTCTTCATGAACCTAGGGTTTGTAGTTCATGCTTCATAGCTTAGGCTACAAGAAACACAAATCAATTTGAAATTTGAATGAAATTATAAGAGAAATCACACCTGAACATTAACCTCAAGTTCAGTTATAATTAAGGATTTTTCCTGAAATATCTGCTAGCTGAGAAACCTGACATGAATGGTTATCTCTTTCCATTTCCCCTTCTCTTTCCACCTTTCCTCTCCCTGTTCTTTCCTCCTGCTTTTTCCATTTTTGCCTTCCTCCCTCATCCCTTCTCCATTTCTTTGCCTTGCCTTTCTGTCATAATAGTCCCACACAGAGATACAGGACGTTCAAGAATGTGAAAAATCATCTGATAGTCTGAAAAAATACAGTTCTTCCAGCTCATGCTCCATACTTCAGCCACTGGAGAGAGCAGGAAACAGTTGCAGTGAGATAATACTCATGGAGCTTTGGTATCCTAGTCTGGTATCCTTTTTTATGGCCAGTTATGTGAACTTAAAAAGACAAAAACTAAAGTGATGCAGGGATCCCTATGAGTTCCTGCTCCTTGCAAAGAGAATTTTAAGGCTCTGCCATATGATCACTATCTCCTGTGTTCAACTATATGAAAAACTAAAAGGAGTGGAAAAACATGTGGCAATAGGTTTGTTAGGATTTCTCAAGACTAGGTTAATGTGCAGTTCCTTATGTTCTCCAGAGTTTAAGAAGACAGATAATTGATATAAAACACAAGGACTCTATGATTGTAATTTTCCTATACTTTCCTTACTCTGTCTACACCAAGTTTGATCCATTTATGACACACTTTGCTTTTCCGCCCTCTCTGGCTCCAGGAGAGAGGAATACAAATCAGAAATTGTTTCCTTGTATTTATTATTCCAAGATGAAAAATGGTCTGTGAAATGACAAACCCATTAATCTGATCTGACTTTGAATTTTTTTTCTATTTTTGAAAGTGTATTTACTGAGATTCTCAAAGCTTAAGAGAAAAAGATTAAAGATAGAACTGGTACACAGCTTTCAGTCATTTAAGCAAATGAAAACAGAGCACTATTTGAAAAAAGAAATGGTACCTATTAGTAATGACAGGAATGGCTCAAGCACACAGGAAAATAACCTAGGCAAAACAAAACTGCCAGCAGTGGTTTATAAATTCATGAAAGAAACCACCATTTTAATATTAGCAATATTTGTCTTATCTGTACTTTTCCATAAATGTAGAAATGTTTAATGTTATTCTAAATCTTCACAGCAAGATAAAAAGAAATCAAATAAAGTCAGTCATCATTAATTCTTTTTTCAGTAGGTTAGTCACACCTGCAATGCCTGTATAGCCTTGGTCTTCTTAGATTCTAAAATGAAACACCATCTCAGCCAGACCCAATATATAAGGAACGACATGTTTGATAATAATTTGAATTTTTTTTTTTTTCTGTGTGAACTCTTCAACTTTTATTTTCAGTGGGCATATAATGGAGCTTCTGTAACTGAAAAGGTATTTAAAAGCTTTTTGTCTAAGCTATGGACACAAGTAAAGACTCAGGAGTCTGTCTCATTTATGCAGATAAATAAGGGACAGAGATACAGTTCTGTTGACTGATACAGTGTACAGGTGTAGTAGGGTTTGATTCAGAACATAGACTTGCACATGTGATCAGGTAGGCAAGACGTATCAGTGAGAGTGAGAACATCACAGCCTTGTTTCTAACTGACACATTAAATTCCCCTTTGGGAGTATATCTCTATATTAAAAAGCAGCCTGACAACAACACCTGCGAGTTTTGGGCACCACAACATAAAGAAGACATTAAACTATTAGAAAGTATCCAAAGGAGGGCTACAGGGATGGGGAAGGATCTGGAGGGGAAGCTGTAAGGGGAGCAGCTGAGGTCACTTGGTGTGTTCAGCCTGGAGAAGAGGAGACTGAGGGGAGACCTCATTGCAGTTACAACTTCCTCATGAGAGGAAGAAGAGGGGCAGACACTGATCTCTCCTCTGTGGGGTGACATTGATAGGACTAGAGGAAATGGTCTGAAGCTGTGTCTGGGGAGGTTTAGGCTGGATATCAGGAAAAGGTTCTTTACCCGAAGGATGACTGGGCACTGGGACAGGTTGCCAAGGGAAGTGGTCACAGCACCAAGCCTGACAGAGTTCAAGAAGTGTTTGGACAATGCTCTGAGGCACAGGGTGTGACTCTTGGAAATGGTCCTGTGCAGAGCAAAGAGTTAGATTCCATGATCCTCATCAGTCCCTTCCAACTCAGGATATTCTATGATTCTATAATTCTCTCACCCTTGTAGCACAACAGTCCACCCTAAGAGAATGTTTAATGCTGACATCTAGGGACCAAAGCAATTACTGATAATAAAGATTAAAGAAACACTAAATATTTTAGCATGAATCAGTATAGCAAATCTGGATTTCTGTTAAAAAATTTGGCTGTGCAAACATCCTCATAAAAAATGCAGGTAGCATACATAGCAGCTTTAAACACAGACACCAACAATTTCCAGGAAAGTTCTGTGCAAGAGAAACCCAGGATAATATAGAAGTCATTTATGCTGATCATGTTAAAACATGAGCACATACAGAGCAAGTACTTCAGCTTTGACCTGAATATTTTTCTTCCTGGAACTGGAACATAGATATTTCTAACAATTTGTAATTGTGGCAGATGAAAGTCCTCTTTCCTCTGGGCATGCACAGGTGGCTCTGAGGCTGTGTTTGTCTTGCAATCTTGTGAGACCGATAGTGACAAATGCATTGTATACGAAATCCCGGAAGATTGAGGATTCTTTTGTTTTTTCAGCAAGGGCTATAAATAAGGCATGTGGCACAAAACAGTCTGCTGAATGAAACAAATGCACACTCAAAAAATAAATCACAAAAACCTTAGCATTTACAAATGGACATTTTCAACTGGATCCAAGCAGAGAGATGAAGGGCTTTTTTTCTACAAATGAAAGAACAGCTTTACTACTTTCTACAGGCACTTATGGAAGGAAGCTACTATCAAATATTCATGGTAGCCTCTTGTCTACACAAGTCTGGTTGATGGAGTAATAGTGTCGACTCACCTGGCACAAAAACTCAGCCATTTTCTCTTTCCCCATCCAGTAAATCTGTGGCTGTCAGTGGTAGGAGCTGATGGGAAATGATAGCCTTATTGAGCTGCCTCATGAACTGTAACTCATTTGTTCTGAAGACCCAGACTGACAGCCTCTGCATTTCTCCCTTCCAGCAAAATTGAGTATAAATCACTTTATCATTTTTCCCCATGACAGTTTATCAGAATTCTGGAGTTTTATATGAAGTCATAGAGGCTGGTGGTAGAAATAGGACTTGCAATCGATCTTGTTGTTGGAGGGCACTGCATCTTGCAAGGTTTAACAATCCCACGAAAAATTGCAATTTGACTTCCACTAACCAGACACATGCATACACAAACACACACACTCGTCATGTGACAGAAATGGAAAGCTAATAAGGGTCACTTCTACTGGGCAAATAATCTAAGCTTATGACTCATGTGAACTTAAAATTTATAATTACTTTCAGTTCTTGGTAAGTTAATTCCCTACTTTGACATGTAAGTCTCTTAATAGATTCTCTAAACAACAAAATAATAAAATCCTTCTTGGCACAATATTACTTCACTGGAAAAGAAACCTCTTCTTCTTGTTTGCTTTCATTCTTAGTAAGGTACAAAATAGAAGAATAGGATGGGTAAACTAAAGACAAATGTAGATTGCTCCTTTAACCTAGAAACTTCTTTTAGGAATTTGTTATTTAGAAAAAATGAAAGATGATCACCACGGATCAGAATTACATGAAGTCAAAGATATGAGTTAGCACAAGAAAACCAGTTAAGTTAATGATCTCTCTTCTTTCAAAAATCTTCTGTGAGTTGATATGTACTACTTCTTGGGGTGACCCAAACCAAGACAACTGTGTAAATATTATTAATTCATTCTAGCACTAAAGAACTTGTTGTACTTAAGCAAATAATTATCTCTATTAAAAAGGTAAAAGATGTCAAGCTAGGCCAACAGACTCTCTACATGAAGCAACAAAAGACAAAAACACTTAGAAACATATATAAGCATGTAAAATACAATGACTTATGACTTTGGTCATTATATCTTCAAGGAAACTTATGGATTTGACGCCCAAAGAAACACAAATCATAATCATAAATAATCTCTAGGAACGCAAGTAATTATTTGGAGTCAGATTTTTTTGGTTTGATTACATTGAATTAAAACTTGTTTCCTTGCACCTCTGGAAGTAGAGCACAGATGATGTCTTAAGCCAAAATAACTTAATTTGGGCTCTAGGATGAGAGAATTTCTCCAACAGATTATTTTTAGCTTTAGAAGTTACACATAAAATTTTATTTTCTTGATTCTTGTGGGTAGGTATTTAAGAATGTAAACTGTTCTATAAAAGTGACTGGACAGGAATTAATAATTTCTACAGGTGGGTGATATAATGAAACTATGTGATCTAACATATTCCTCGCTCACTGCATTTATTTTGTCAAAATGCAGCTCTTCCTGCTTACCAACTACACTTACTGTAGAAAAATTCACAGCAGAACACGTTATATCAAATAATAAACTAAAGTCACCACAGTAAAGGACACGGCTCAAAACTGATACCATTTTGTCATTAATGATTCGGCCACAGTGTAATGCATTCCCAAACTGAGCATAAAATTGGTTCAACAAGAGCAAAAACCTCATGCAACACCAACCCATTCCCCTTAGAGGGCATGTTAATACCAGTAAGTTGCAAGGGAAAAGGTATTTTAATTTGATAGATTTGTCAGTGTCAGGTTGATGGTTGGACACAATGATCACGGGGGTCTTTTCCAACCTAAATGATTCTCTGATTCTATGATACCTGTGACAGAGTAGGTAATGAATATATGTCTTAATTATTATAAATGATTGAATATTGACATCAGCTCCCTGTTTTCTACTCCCTTAGCACTGACTACTGTCATTTTTGGCACTCACTTGTGCAGCAGAAACCTCCCCCACCTTTCTTTATTAAACTCTTTATTAAACATTGAAATGTTATTTCATTTGCTTTTGTACCAGGCTGCATCTATCATTAGACAAAGGACACTTGCTTGCCCCATTAACTCTACTAGTGACATGGAATTTTGCACAGCTGATGGATCAGTAACGTAGAAAAAATGTGCACACAGTATTCAGCAGAACATCTGAGATGAATCTGAATTAAACGTAAACTAAAGATAAAGTATAGAGATCCCTGGGAGATCAAGATTAGGACCACAAATACAACATCATTAAATGTTTCAAAAGTTTCTCTTTAAATCCAATGCCAAAGGCATTGAGAAGGCAATTTATATCCATGATATGAAGCTAAACCAGGAGTGAGTGAAATTTGAGTGCAATTGGATCATCAATGGTATATTTGTAGGAGAAGAAGATGAGTAGATATAAACTTGTTGAGATTTTGAGGGATTGTTTGTTTTACATTGTGAAAATCAAAACACAGGGAACCCTTGTGGTCAAATGCTTTAATTTTCTGATCTTACTATTGAAGCGCAAATTGTCAAAATAATCCTGATAGAACTTCTCCTCTTAGATAAATTAACTTCTAAAGTTCACAGCTCATGCAGAGGCTTAACTTCACAGAAACATCTTCAGAAAGTCAATAGAACAAATATTTATAAGAAATAATATTGTGAGACATAAAAAGGACTTAAAAATTGAAATGGATTTTCTTTTCTGTTCCTAAAAATCCAGGTTATCCACAGAAAATACTGTGCAAATGCAAATTTAGTGCATTTACATAGGTGTATCTCTTTGAAAAATATTATGAAATATTATGAAATATTATGAAAAAATTACAGTTTTGAATTCTGTTTCTGTTTTTAACTTCTGCAAATATGCTGACATTGAACATTACCCTTAGGTTAAAAAAAATCAAGAAAGTAAATGTTCAGGAAACACACTGCCTGCAAATGTCATAAGGCTATTGCTGTTTTCATGTGGAGAGTTTTAAAGGCTGTTGAGATGAAAAGGAATTATAGCCAAGTCACTTAAGTGTCATGAATTTTCCAATGTGCTTCAGGCAATTTTTTTGTGAGCTTGTGTGTGTCTTGCTAATAGCTTGACCTTCATGGATTATTAAGACGAAATTTTATGCAATGAAAATGCTGATAAATTTGAGCTAAACAGCATACTTTGAAATGACTATGTTTAAATATGCTAATTGCAGCAGTTTTGTAAAGTAAAATGTTATCATAATTGCAGAGAGGATTGAGATGCTGGCTATCACACAATGGTATGCCAGCAAGCCTGTCTTAGCACTTTATGAGAGTGTTTTCTTCCTTTGGGTGACTTACATTCTTTTATGTATTTATTTATGGATTGGAGAGCGTGCAAAAGAAACAAAAAGCATCTTTCTTCAGACATTTGTCTGCTCCCACCCCAAAGTGAGTCAGAAAGATAACATTTCTTAGCATATTAATCAGACTGATATTCCTTTCATCTGTATTCCAGACAGAAATATGTATATTATAGGCAAAGCTTCACTGAAGCTGAAATTATAACCCTGAAACACAACAAAGCTACTGAAAAAAAGGAGGCAGGTAAATGGTATCAAGGTAGACTCATTTTTGTTGCTGTAGATGAATTGCAGGTGCTCCATGAGGGTCATGGGTTGTGATCAATGAAAAGGATTGTAACATTTCTGAGCCAAAGCACTGCAATTCAACTATATGAGAAAGGCATTCTGATATGGAGGGAGACAAGAATCACAAAATGACTTCTGTGAAAGAAAAAATAGATCTTTTAAAAAAAGAAAAATCAAGAGAGATTTTGGAAAGGTTAAAAGGCTGCAAAGCAACAATTGGCAGAAAAGACGGGGGTTTCTGGAGTTCAAAAAAAAAAACAGAGGAGGCAGATGGTACAAATCCTTGGCTTTATGTATATGCAATTTGGACAGTAACATTTCACTTGTGGCATGTTTTATTTCTTCAGTTTTGTTAAATCACTTTTTTTTTTTGCTGTTGCATTCTATCTTTGCTGCAGAATTCAAGAATCTGTATTCACAGGACACCAAACGAGAAGCATGCTTAAACAACTGATTCTAGCATTGCCTAAAAAGGTGTTCTCTTATGACATATCACTTGCAAAATTGAAGAGATATTTTTTACCTCCTTTTTCTGCATTTGATAGTATAATGATTAGAAGATTTAAAATGAATGTGAAATCCCCTTGACCTGTTTTGCATTCTCCCATCACTTAGATAAATATAGACTATTATGAGCTATAATTTGTATTTAAACACAAGTGTCTCAGACTTGATGGCTGAAATTTCAGGTAGATCTAATAGCAATACCTCCTTGTAAGTTCATAGTTGGAAACTATTCCAGCTGGGAGCTATTCCAGTTTATGAAATGATAAGGTATTCACAGAGTCAGAAAGCAGGAATAACTGCTATGACCCTATGATTAGGGTTTCCATATTATCCTAGTGTGTATCTACTCTTATCTCTCCTCTCTGCCTTTTGAGTGGAATCACCCCTGTGGGGTTCACTGTTAGTTCAGTTGTCTCAGAGGGCAGATTTAAGGTGGTTTTATTCTGATAGTGAGATCTCTCTCTCTCCCATGATCCTCAGGTCTGCAGCTTTTGATTTAATACATTTTCTACGTATAGATTTATAATACATAGATATACGCTCTTCTTTCCATATTGTCCAAAAGGTGTGGGAACTCTCCCACAAACAAAGTTGGTTTAGGTTTTTATTTTCACTTGGTGTTTTTTGTTTGTTTTTTTTTTCCTATAATCAATGGCCAACCGAATTACAGTGTTCTTATACATTCCTCTGCTGTGTACACAAATTTAGATATTAGGACTGTCATGTGTCCATAACGGAGATATATTATCCAAGTACTGCAAATGTAGTTCCATATCTAGCCCTAAATTCAGGCTCACTTAACCTAATTATATCCATCAAATATTAAGTTTCCTTGGAAGCAGATCTAAACAAAATGTAGTTCATTTGCTTGTGGATGCTGGTAATGATGGGAATGCCTCACCATCTGTGTCTCTTCAGGTTGTGATCTTGTCAGAACTCATAAGGGAAGCAGATTCTGGCCTGCATAATAATTGGTTGGGACCTTTCCAAAGAGAATCCCAGGTGCTCAAGAAAGTAGCACTGATGATTCGATATTTGGCACTCGGCACTCTTCCCTCTGCTCAGTAACAGACCACTGTCGCAGCATAATATCGAGAAACCATTTGGTAACTCAGTGTGCTAGCTTCCAGAGGGGAACACAATCAGTGCAGACAAGACTTGCGGTTAGAAAATATCTAGGGTATTTCTCGCAATTTGAGCAGACAAAATAGCATTTCTGGATATAAACCAAAGATTTGCTTGTGCGGTAAACTGCTAAACTGGCTGGGATGATTTGGGTTGTGCCATTGAAAAGTCTGTTTTAGAGCACTGGGTGAACAACATTAACGCACAAACTTCCGTGAAATATTTGGGAACATGTTGTGAAAATTACTCTGGACTATTGTTGGCATTAATTCCTAGTTACTACTGCTGGCATTCTTCCTAGAAAGATAGACCAGAGTTTTTAGATACAGTGTAATTGGATTATTAGGTACCCTTAAAATAAGTAATTTAGATAAAAGGAACAGTTCCCATCAGATCCAGGAGTAGCCAGAGAGCTGAAATGACTGATTTGTCTTCTTGGTCTGTTAATACTGTGCCTTCTCTCTTTGCAAAGAAAACTGGACTGCCTTATCAGGACGCAGTTTGCATAACTATTTTTAATCTATTCATGTGATGTTTCAGTGGTACCTTTGCATGCATTAGTTTCTGATAGACAATGAACTTTAATTAATAGTTACTATATTGCTTGCAAATGAAAGTTTACCATGGAAAAAAGGTGTCCTTATTATGGCTAAGCACTATTCATACTCTTCTTATGAAAGGGCTGACCATTCTGTAAGAAAAGTTTATAAAGGCAGCCTTCAAGAGGACATTGCTATTACTCTATCCAGAGACTGGAAAGCCACAGAATTAGTTAGGCTGGAAAAGATCTCCAAAGTCATCAAATCCAACCTTTGACTGACAGCACAACCAAACCACAACACTATGCCCAGTTGTTTCTTGGGAAACTTCTGGGAATGGTAACTCCACCACCTCCCTTGGTCAGCCCATTCCAATGTCAAGTGTGTGACATGAATATTAAATCCATATCCAGAGCAAAATGTGTAACAAATAAGCTACATCATAAACAGAAATAACATGTTTCTTTTTTAGACCACAAAGTGCACTTTGTCTACTTAATGTAACTGTGATCCTGATGAAAAAGTTGTATATAACCATTTAATCAAATTCTACGTAGTATTACCTTCACAAGAGGACAATAAATTCAGGCTTCCCTTTCCAAATACCTGAATACTAGTCTTCATAATTCAATAACATGAATTGCAATATGGTAGGGTTGGCCTTTTGGCCTTTTTTTTTTTTTTTCTGGATATACACAAACCTGCATGGAATTGAAAATTTTGAATTTAATTGTGGATTATAATGCATCCTGGATTTAATATTTAGTGGACCATTTACTTGATAGCAGCACAGTGGGCACAATTCTTAAGGACAGACTGAAAACAATGAGTATGTTTTCTGTATGAAAAGATGATCCTAGAAAAGACAGGTATTTAAGACATGAATTATCATTAGCCTCATAAGTTTCTTAAGAGAAAGCTACATGCATGTGTTATAGAAATAAATGTTCAGGGGGAAGCAAATGAAACCTTTCCATACTTTTTGATTCTTTTGCTGAGTATACTCTAAGCCATGCAACTAACAGCTACCCCATATGTTTCTCTAATCACCTTGACTTAATGAAGAGAGAAATGAGAGATAAATGTGCAAGGGAGTATCATTTTTTGGCAGTATTATTGCTGTTATATTTGAAAACTATTGTTATATTTACACTTCTTCAAAGTAGATGTTGCTCTGTATTTATATTAAGAAAGAAGAAATTGACACATACCATCGTAGAAAGACTTGCTGAGGTTTGTGACTGTTCCTCAAAAAGCTCATTCTCTAAGCCTTCCATTTTTTGTTGTTAAAAATAGCAATATTCTTGTCTCTCAGAAATGGAAATTAAGGTTTGTCATCTTATTAAAATCAAAGAAAAAAAGGCAGAGAAAAAAATTACACTTTCCTTGGTACCAAAACTATTTGGAACTGTAACATTTTCAAGTCATTAAGTTGCACATGCACCATGGAATTTCATATTTAAAGGATTACATCTCAAATGCTGAAAAAAGGCAAGACACCATGTAGAAGAGGAATTCGGCCCTGACATAACTGTCTGTTCTCTTTGCCTCTACTTTCCAGTGAAGATAAAAAATTTAAGGCATCTGAAGTTCTCTCTCTATTCTACACAAGACTCGGTAAAAGTTACAAGTCTCCATCTACCCCTGTAAATTTTCTTCAGAAACCGGATCCCAGATGAGGGCAGGAATAAAGACCTCTCACTGAAAATGAGCACTGAGCATGTTTCTCCTGCTTTTCTCACACTACCCCTTTCTAGCTTCCAAAAATGAAAATAATTGAGTCTATGACACAAAAAATATAGCGAAACATCATAAACCACATTCCAACAGCTAAAAACTGATCCCAAGCAATAAAATGCACAAGGAATAAAAGGAAAAAAATTCCTTAAATTTGTATCAGTGAAAAAACTGGCTGTTCATCTACCATTTTCCTCAACTATACGCAATTTCTCTTTCTTTTCTTTTCTTTTCTTTTCTTTTCTTTTCTTTTCTTTTCTTTTCTTTTCTTTTCTTTTCTTTTCTTTTCTTTTCTTTTCTTTTCTTTTCTTTTCTTTTCTTTTCTTTTCTTTTCTTTTCTTTTCTTTTCTTTTCTTTTCTTTTCTTTTCTCAGTGTTTTTACTCTTCTCTTCCGTCAAAACTGTCTGATATATTTTCTTGTCCTTAGATATGAAGCCAAGGGACATGATTAGTCTTCTTTCCTCTGAAATTTTTAAGCAGATATGACTGAAATCTGAATAAAAAAACATATTAACTAATTAAGTTTCCTCCACACCTATTTTTCATAATGCTGTCAACCTCTAAAATACCTTCTAAACGCTGGATTTCTACAGAAGGAAAATAGGGAGGAAAAGCACTCCTACTTTTTATCAGTAAAAAACCAAACACAAATCTTTTTGCTCTTCAAAAAGAGTAACTATAAAAACTGGACTAATAATTTTAAAATATATGAGTACTGTAGCTTTTGGAAATTAGTCCACTTATAAGCCTTTTCTTTGATCTTTTGTGGCAATTTTTATACCATTAGTTTTGTTAATGGAGCTTTTAATCAGTTTTTCCAACCACCGTTAATGAAAATAAACGAGACTCAAAAAAACTAGTCGACTTAAGAGAAACTAGCCTTACAGAAAAGAATGGAAAATATACAAGAGTCTTCTGCCTCTTTTCTGCATGGACATACAGGACTTAATCCACAGTGAATTTTCTCTTGCACTAAGGGAAGTTAACGGGGAGGGGCTGGTTGCTTGGGGCTGGGCTGGGCATCAGTCAGTGGGTGGTGAGAAATTGCATTGTGCCTCACTTGTCTTTTGGGGGGTTAATTATTTTCTTTCTCTCTTATTTTCACTTCTATTATCACTGATAGTAGTAGCAATGCTAGTACTACATTTTTATTTCAATTATTAAACTGTCCTTATCTCAAACAATTAATTTTACTTTTTTTCTGTCCTCCTCATTCTGCTGTGGAGTAAGTGACTGCATGGTACTTGGCTGCCTGCTGAGGTTAAGCCACAACAGTCCTACCTGCCCTATCCTCATTTTATATCCTGGACATGACATTCTATGATATAGAATAACCCTTTGGACAGTTTGGATCAGCTGCCCTAGCTATTCACTGGGAGAACATGGGAAACTAAAAAGTCCTCAGTTTAGAGTAAGGACTACACAGCAACAACAACAACAACACCAGCATGTTACTAACATTATTCTCATGATAAATCCAAAAACCAGCACTTTGCCAAATATTAAGAAGAAAATTAACTCTATCCTAGCCAAAACAAGGAAAATAACCTGCAAAGATAGTAAAATAAAGCTGAGTAAAACT